>CM076584.1:388613294-389213294 GCA_034641835.2 Pinus albicaulis | reverse complement strand
ATATAGAAGATTTTATGATCGCATAAATTTCTTCTTCAATGGACAATGTTTCTCATGTCACAATTTTGGTCATAAATTTGTTCAACGTGTTGCATATAAAACCATCATGAAAAGAGAATCAAGAAAGAACATGATTGATATTGAAACAAGGAAGAATACATATAACAATTTTTCTCCTCTTCAAAATGAAGTTGAATGTGCTTATTGCAATAAATTTGGCCATGAAGAATCTGAATGCAGAAGCAAAGTTCAGCCAAAAGAACATGTTCCTTCAAACTCCAAAGTATGGAAAAAGAAGGAATTACAAGTTGAAAATTGTGGCATAGAGTTATTTGCAGAGGATGAAGAAAACCAATGGTACATTGATAGTGGATGCTCAAGACACATGACAGGTGATAAAGACAAACTTCTTGCATATAGTGCTCTAGAAAAAGAAAAAAATGTTACATTTAGAAATGACACTCCTGCGGTCATTAAGGGAAAAGGATCTGTTTTTCTAAAAGAAAAGGTGAAAGCTAATGAAGTCATGTATGTGGATGGATTAAAGCATAACTTGTTAAGTGTAAGTCAAATGTGTGATCAAGGAACTGAAGTTGTCTTTAGTTCAAAAGAATTTGTGGTACGTGATCTTGATACATGTAAAGCAATTATAAAAGGAAAAAGAACTCCAAACAACTTGTATATATTGAAGAACCCCAAAGAACAATGTTATTTGAGTAAATATTCAGAAAATTGGCTATGGCATAGAAGGTTGGGGCATCTGAGCTTCTCTCAAATTAACAAATCAAGTAGACTTAAAGCTGTTCGTGATCTTCCCAATATTACCCTACCTGAAAATATCATATGCAAATCCTGCCAATTCGGCAAGCAAACCAGGGTACAATTTAATGCCAAGGAAGGATCATCAAGTAAGCCTCTTGAACTCATTAATACTGACATATGTGGACCTATGAGGAAAAAGTCACCACGTGGTGAAGAATACTATATCTTATTCATTGATGATTTTTCTAGAATGTGTTGGATTGGGCTGCTTAAACACAAAGATGAAGCATTTGAGAAGTTTCAGATCTTCAAAGCACTAGTTGAGAATGAATTAGATATAAAAATCAAGTGTCTCAGATCTGATCGTGGAGGAGAATATACATCTAATGAATTTCTTGAATTTTGTGAACAACGTGGCATAAAAAGACAGTTCTCTGTAGCTGGCACTCCACAACAGAATGGTGTTGCAGAAAGAATGAACATAACAGTTCAACAAATGGCTAGAGCTATGCTTGATGATTCCGGAACACCTGACACATTTTGGGGAGAAGCAGCACATACAGCAGTAAACATTCTCAACAAAGCACATGTTCGTATAAATAGTGATAAAACTCCATATGAACTCTGGTATGGTAATCCTCCCACTATAAAGCATTTTAGAATTTTTGGGAGCAAATGATTTATCAAGAATAATGATGAAAAAATTGGCAAGTTTGAACCCAGAGTAGATGAAGGAATATTTCTTGGTTACTCCTCTAGGAGTAGGGCATATAAATGTTACAATAAAAGACTTCGGAAGATTGTTGAATGTATTGATGTCGTTATTGATGAGTCTCCTGCAGCTCCAAAAGAAGAAAAGCAAACAACAGATGAAGATGATGATGACACATATCCTTCTACATCAAATAGTAATGATACAAATAGTGAACCCAGTGAAGAACCCGAAGAGGATTTGTCTGAAAAGGCTCCATCTAGATATGTTCAAAAGAATCATCCAGAATCTCAAATTTTGGGAGAAAAGGGATCAAGTGTACAAACAAGAAGGACTCTTGTGGGATCTTCTAGCTATCTGGCATTTCTATCCACTATTGAACCACACAATGTCAATCAAGCTAGCAAAGATGAATGTTGGATTCAAGCCATGAATGAAGAGCTTGATCAAATTGAAAAGAATCACACTTGGGAATTAGTCCCAAGACCTCATGACAAAAATGTCATTGGAACCAAATGGATATTCAAAAACAAGTTAAATGAGAATGGGGATGTCATAAGAAATAAAGCTAGACTTGTTTGCAAGGGGTATGCTCAACAAGAAGGTATAGACTTTGAAGAAACTTTTTCTCCTGTAGCTAGACTTGAAGCCATAAGAATGTTTCTTGCTTTTTCAAGCTTCCAACAAATCAAAGTTTATCAAATGGATGTTAAATCTGCCTTTCTCAATGGTGATCTAGAAGAAGTTTATATAGAACAACCAGAAGGATTCATTTTGGGAAATGATGAAAAACTTGTTTGTAGACTTAAAAAGGCTCTATATGGTCTCAAACAAGTTCCAAGGGCATGGTATTATCGTCTTGACAAATATCTTCATCAACAAGGATCTTCAAAGGGGTCTGCTGATAGCAACTTATACACAAAAACTGAAAATGATAAACTATTGATTGTGGTTGTATATGTTGATGATATCATTTTTGGAAGTAATGAAGAGTCTATGAGTCAGAAATTTGCTTCTGATATGCAGCAAGAATTTGAAATGTCTTTGCTTGGGGAACTAACATTCTTTCTTGGCTTGCAAGTGCAACAAGCAACAGATGGCATATTCATATCACAAGCAAAATACCTCAAGCAAATTCTGAAGAAGTATGGCATGGAAGATTGCAAACCTGTAAGTACACCAATGATAACTGGATGTAATCTCAGTTCTAATGATGATTCCCCCACGGTGAATCAACCAGAATACAGATCTATGATAGGAAGTCTAATTTATCTCACTGGGACAAGACCAGACATTATGCATGCAGTTGGGATTGTTGGACGATTCCAAGCTAATCCAAAAGAGTCTCACCTTCAGGTTGTGAAAAGAATATTCAAATATCTACAAGGAACTCAAGACTTTGGACTATGGTATCCAAAGAATGCTGATCTTACTCTTCATGCATACACTGATGCAGATTGGGCTGGAAGTGTTGATGATCGAAAAAGCACTAGTGGTGGTGCATTCTATATGGGGCCCCGGTTAGTATCTTGGTTCAGCAAGAAGCAAAGCTCCATTTCCTTATCTACAACAGAAGCAGAATATGTGGCTGCTGCATCATGTTGCACTCAACTTCTCTGGATGATGCAAACCCTACAAGACTTTCAAATCAAATGTTCACCTCCTATCTCCATTATGTGTGATAATACAAGTGCTATCAGTATCTCAAAGAATCTTGTTATGCATTCCAAGACCAAGCAAATTCCCATCAAATATCACTTCTTACGTGAACAAGTGCTTGAACAAAAGGTGAAATTGGAGTATGTTTCCTCCAAAGAAAAAGTTGTTGATATATTTACCAAACCTCTACCCAGGGAAGCATTCGAATATCTCAGACAGAAATTGGGAGTAGTCTCTGCCATGCAGAGGATCAAGTCTACTTAAATACAGAAGATTAAATTGGTTGTGAGGTGCTATTAGGCATCTCTGAATGCACAGGCTCAGGGGAAGCATTGAAAAGGATGAATTGTTGGTCATATTATGTTTAAAGATGCATGATCTCAGGGGGAGCATGGCATTAATCTATCAAAATCTTTGCCATTGATGTCAAAGGGGGAGGAAAAGCAACAAAGGGCTTCTATAAGGCCAGCTTTTGTAAGACCATCAGAGGAAGAGTATTGCCATCAATGCCAAAGGGGGAGATTGTTGGAAATATTGTCATTGATGGCAAAGGAATTGGCAAAGCGAAGACAGGAAGGCAAAAGAAACAGAGAGGTAGCAAAGGCAGCAGATGAAACAGAGGAATTAGAGACAGAGCAGTAGAATTGAATTAGGAGTTTAATACAGCTTGCAAAGGATATGGCAAAAGGGAGAGCTGCTAGGAAGAGTCAAGGTAATAGATTGAAGGACAAATTGAATATCTGGCCAAAATTTGTGTATGTTGATGAAGCACCGTGGAATTGTGTTAAGTATGGTTGAGTAAATCTGGAATGACCTGTGTGATCAAATTCATAATGGACGGAGGATACCTACGGTGCACAGAGAAGAATGAATTCATTGTTGCAGAGTTAGGATATGTGTATTATATGTGTTTTGACTGATGTAATTCTTGTGTGGAATCCCCTGAACCTCTGTAATGGAGTCAAATGATGATTGAAAGGGTTGAATGATATTCTGTATCTGGTAAGGAAGTTGATGGGAGATGGCGCAGATTAATGGAGTAGCGGAACTATTGGTGACGACGGAACACAAAACATTAAAGAGAAATTTAATTATAATAATTCTTTTTAAAGGCGACGAAACCCTGCGTGGATGAGCGGAACTATGACCATATGAACAGTGAAGGCGGTTTGTGGTTTTCATCGCACTGCTTTCAACAGGCAAGCGGTATTCAAGAGGTGGGGAGCGATTCCATAGAATGGGCGACACGCGTCCTCGTACAATTCTTCAAAACCACTTTTACAGTGCGCCATCGCGCATTATAGTTCGACCCAGGACGCCCAGCGATATCGTTGAGCGTCGTTGATCTGGGAAGGGGTCATCGGACGGTTATCAATTGTTGAAGGTGCGCAAAGATTAACACAGGTACGACTGGCCATTGCCCGTTAACATTCAGCATCGGAGGTCGAGCGATATGCATATACATCATTGATCTAGATGCTTGCTAATATAACGGTGATCAGACGCTGGACTTGCGCGAGGTTTACTATGGTACGATGGGCGTGGGCCCGGGGTCAAAGGTTTATCACAAGTTTGATTTATTTAGAAGCGTTGGATGTCTCTAATAAAGTCCGAAGGGTTAAACTTTAGATATAAGGCTTGGGAATTCAAAATATGTAAATATAATTTATCAATTTCTTTAAAATTGATAAATAAATTAAAAAGAGATCAAAAGCCCCGTGGGACAAACTAAAAGGATTACCACTAGCGGTTCATGGTTTCTGACTCATGGTTTAATAAAGGGAAAACTATATAAGGAGAAGAAAAATAAAGAATGGGGTAAGTGAAAAGGTTGTGATTTAATAAATTTTGCTAAGGAATATCTGCATGGGCGAGCTTTGTTCTTAACTGATAAATCTGAGACTATGATGCACCCATGAATATAATCTGACGATGATAAATCTCTGGTTTGGATGACGGACGACATCTGGTGTGTGTATACAAAATAAATAAATCTAGTGACTAACAGGGTATGTCGTATGGAAACTGGTGGATCTAGTATGAAAATTGATGAAACGAGGTCTGCAGTAGTGCTGAGGGTCAAAACCTTCAGAGAGGGGGTTGTAGCTCCCTTCTAGTGGTAGCTGGTAAACGAGAGAGGGTCGTAGCCTTCTGTAGGTGGGTGCATGTGTGCTGGTATAAGTCTGCACTAGCATACGTTGTACGAAGTTTTCTCTATAAATAAATATTGAAGACTGAGATTACAGCAGTGGTGGTTTTCTCCCAAATTGGGTTTCCACCCTAAATCCTTGTGTTGATATGTGTTGTGTATATGATGGTTTGTTCTGTTTTTTCTGTAAAGACATAATAAGATATCTGGACATACATGTTGAATGCAGTACTGTAACATAAGGTTTTAAGAGAAAGAAAAGAAAAATAGTTCAGCCCTAAATACTGATTCACCCCCCCTCTCAGTATTTTTCCCAACATTTTTGGAATAATTGATGAAGTCTTTTGTCTCTAAGCCTCATGCCCCTGCATCAGACTCCTGAGGACAAAAATCTTCATGGGCTCCTGTCCATGAGCTCCTCCATAGAACTGCCCAGTTTCTGCAGCATGGTTTCTGTCATCCAGGTAGCATCCTCAATTGGCTGATCCTTCCACTTGATAAAGTATTGAAAATACTCCTGTCCCCTGGTCTTCTTAAACACTTTCTTGTCTAAGATCCTCTCTGGCTGTAATGTCTTTGCTGTGGGTAACTGTTTTACCTAGTCAATATTTTCTCTGTCTTCTGGTCTTTCATCTGTGTCACTATCTTCATATCTGTACAAATCAGCAACATTGAATATTGGAGATATTCCAATATCAGATGGTAATTCAATTTCATAAGCATTTGCAGAAAAATTTCTCAATATCTTGCATGGTCCTATGTTTTTGAATTTTAACTTGTTATACTGCCTCTTTGGAAATATTTCTTTCCTCAAGTGTGCCAAAACCAAATCACCAACTTCAAAATGAACTTCTCTTCTTCTCAAATCTGCTCTGTTCTTGTACTTGATGCTACTGTCTTGTAGCTGTTGCTTTACTTGTTCATGTATTGCTTGAATTTCTGAAGCAAACTCCTCTCCTTCAGCACTTCTCATTTCTGCTTTTCCCAAGTTCCTCAATTCAGATACTCTTGGGTGCATTCCATAAACTATATGGAATGGAATCTATCCTGTACTTCTGTTAGGAGAATCATTATATGCATACTCTGCCTATGGTAAAATATGATCCCACTATTTAGGATGTTCTCCTGCAAGACTTCTCAAAATATTACCCAAAATTTTGTGCACTACTTCAGTCTGCCCATCAGTTTGAGGGTGATAAGCTGAGCTGAAACTCAGTTTAGTACCAAGCTTATTCCATAATGTCCTCCAAAAATGACCAACAAATCTGGTATCTCTATCAGAAAAAATACTTTTAGGTAACCCATGTAATGTGATAATTTCCTTGAAAAATAAATTGGCAACATGAGTAGCATCATTGGTTTTATAACATGAAATAAAATGTGCCATTTTTAAAAATCTGTCAACTACAACATAAATTGTATTATTTCCTCTCTGTGTCTTAGGCAATCCTAAAACAAAATCCATACTTACCATATCCCAAGGTCTGTCTGGAATAGGTAATGGAATGTACAAACCTGCATTTTGACTTTTCCCTGTTGCATATTGACAAATTTTACAATTCTTCACATACTTTTCCACTTCAGATCTCATATTTGGCCAAAAATAAAAATGACTTAGTTGCTCATAAGTCTTATCAACACCAAAATTTCCAACAAGTCCACCACTATGATTTTCCCTTATTAAATTTTATCTCATGGAACAATTTGGTATGCACAAATAATTTCTTTTGAACAATAAACCCTCTTGCAAGAAATAATCTAACCATTGAATTCTGTCTATCAAAACAGGATTACAGCATGCTTCAAATGCTTCTTTGAAATCCAAATCTGTTTTATAGAGTTCTTTAAGAAAATCAAAACCTAACACTTCAATTTGACTTTCTTGAACAAGAATGCTTTTCCTACTCAAGGCATCAGCTACCTTGTTTTCTTGACCACTTATATGATTCAATAAAAAGTTAAAAATTTGAAGATATTCAACCCATTTTGCATGTTTTTGATTCAATTTAGGCTGTTGCATAATATGCTGTAAAGCATGATTATCTGAATATAGCACAAACTCTTTAGACATTAAATAATGTCTCCACTTCTTCAATGACTGTACAATTTCATAAAATTCCTTGTCATATGAAGAGTACTTCCTCCTTGTTTCATTCGGCTTCTCACTGAAATATGCTACAGTTCTGTCTTCTTGACTTAATACAGCCCTAATAGCTTCTCCACTAGCATCACATTTCACTTGAAAAGGTTTATTAAAATCAGGCAAAACTAAGACAGGTTTCTCAGTTATCTTTTGCTTTAAGAACTAAAAATTTCTTTCAGCTTCAGCAGTCCACTTGAATGGTTGTTTTTCCTTCTTTATGGTTTCAATGATAGGTGCACTGATCTTACTAAAATTACTTATGAATTTTCTATAAAAACTAGCAAGACCGTGAAAACTTCTTACCTCAAAAACACTTTTTGGTGAAGGCCACTCCACAATTGCCTTTATCTTCTCTGGATCCATTTTTAATCCTTCAGCAGAAACAACAAAACCTAGATATACCAATTCTTATTTCATGAATGAACATTTCTTTAAGTTTATCAGTAACTTCTCTTGATGTAACTTCCTTAAGACATAATTAAGATGTCTCGAGTGTTCTTCCTTTGTTTTGCTGTAAATTAATAGATCATCTAGATATACTATTGCAAATTTACCAATAAATTCCTTTAATACTTCATTCATAAGCCTCATAAATGTGCTAGGTGAATTTGATAAACCAAAAGGCATTACCATCCATTCATACAATCCCTCATTTGTTTTAAAGGCTGTTTTCCATTCATCACCTTCCCTTATCCTAATTTGATGATACCCACTTTTCAAATCTAGTTTTGAAAAATATCTTGCTCCACTCAAACAATCCATCAAATCTTCAATTCTAGGTAAAGGAAATCTATACCTGATTGTTATTTTGTTGATTGCTCTTGAATCAGTGCACATTCCCCAACCTCCATCTTTCTTCGGACTTAATACTGTAGGTACTGCACAAGGACTCAAACTTTCTCTGATCAAACCTTTGTCAACCAATTCCTGCACTTGGTTTCTGATTTCTTCATTTTTTGTAGGAGTCATTTTGTAAGCTGCTTTGTTTGGAAGATTTGATCCTGGAGTCAAATATATCTGATGGATGATTCTTCTTACAGGTGGTAATTCATCAGGCAAATCATCCACAATAATATCACAATAACTCTTCAACATTTCTTGAATTTCAATTGGAAAATCAGAAATTTTAGTAGAAGTAAATAATACCTTAGGTTTGCAAACTAAAGCAAAATTTACCTCATCATCTTCAATTTGCTGCAAGTATTCTTTTCCACTCAACAATAAAGCTTTTGGATCATAATTTTTACTTGATGCATCTCCTTCTTCCATAAGTAACAATGTTTGATTCATACCATCTTTGAAAAACTCGTAAGTGTTTCTCTTTCTATCATGTACTACTACTCTGTCATATTGCCAAGGTCTACCCATCAATATGTGACACACATCCATAGGCATCACATCACACAGGATTTTATCTTTGTAGCTGCCCATCTGCAATTCTATTTCACATTGTTCCTTTACTATCAATTGATGTCCTTTCTGAAGCCATGACACCTTGTAGGGTGTTGGATGTTCCTTTGTCTTCAATTTCAGCTTCTCTATCACCTCTGTAGAGACCAAATTATCTATACAGCCATTATCAATGACCAATTGACAGCATCACACACTTCTAAACAAATTCTTTCTTTTTATTGGTTCAACAACTTCGTTTGTTTTCTTTAACAAAACCTTGTTAACCACCAAAGATTCTCCTTTCTCTGGCATAATTTCTTTCTCTGTTTCAGGAAAATTTGCTGCTTCTTCTCTAGTCTGAGCAAAAATTGCATTTCTCTGGTTTTTCCCCACATTCTCTTTCTCTGGACATAGGCTCTATGTCCTAATTTGTTACATCTATAACATCTAACTTCTCTTCCTCTGTTTCTGCCTCCTCTTCCTCTGTAAGAACTCCTCCTGCCACTTGCATCACCTTCTGTGGGTGCATGCTGAGGTGAGCTGCTGCTAGCTCCATCTCTTGGTGCTGCAGATCTTCCTCTACCAACTTGACTTCCTTTTCCTCGGAAAGTACCTCTTCCTTTGGCAGATCTCTTTCTCAGGAGTTTTTCTTCAGCTTTTAAGGCCATCTGGTAAGCCTCTTCTACTGTCTTAGGAGACAATATACTTATCTCATCTTGGATCTCCATTCTGAGACCATTTATGTACCTAGAAATATTCTCTGTTGTATCTTGAATTCTTCCTGATCTTATGCTCACTTTGCAAAATTCTTTTGTGTATTCTTTTACTGTCATTAATCTCTGTCTAAGATTCTGCATTTGTCTAAATAATGAAAGCTAATAATCACTAGGCAAAAACTTACCTCTCAACTTTGCCACCATTCTGTTCCAATTCTTGATTGGATGCTTACCAACTCTCCTTCTTTCTGCTTGCACTCCATCCCACGAAAGTGCCGCATGTCCTTTCAACCTTGTGACAACAAAATTAACTCTCTTTTCTTCACCGATCTCTTCATAATCAAAGCATTTACTAATTTCATTGATCCAGTCTATCAACTCTTCTGGATTCAATCCTCTTGCAAAAGCTGATAATTCAAGTCTAGGCCTGGATGTAGATCCTAAAACTGATTTAAATAATCTCATATCAGGAGTAAGCTCAACATTTTCTTCTTCTTCTTCAGCTTCAAGTTCACTGACATCTTTAGGATCTCTCTGGTGTCCTGCTTCTATTTCTCCCAATCTAGCTTGAATTTGCTACATAGTCTCTAGTACTTCAGCATTGGAAACTGGTCTACCTCTTCTTCTACCAGCTCCACCTCTACCAATTCTGATAGCCATGTTGGATTTATTTTTCTGACTTTTGGAAGCCTGTTCAGTACCTGAAAAATGCTTTGAAGACTGCTCTGATACCACAAATGATGGCAGTGTGGGTGCAGGCCTTAAGGAGAGTTGTTCAAACTTTTGTACAATGTTTTCTAATTTAGGGGGAATCTGATCTTGGTCTTTACTTTCACTCTCGGTCATCAAAATTTATCAAATTTGTTGATAAAATTAACAAAATGCACATTCAGAAGCAAAAGGTCCCTTTACTCTTTTAAACAATATTAAAACTTTGTCAACAATGTTGACAACCCTTCAGAAACATCATAACCCACTTTTCCAATGTTTAAAATCCTTTCGGAATATAATAATAGACCTTTAAAATAGTGTTTTAAACCCTTCAAAATTAAAGCCGGACCTCAAACACATTGATAAAAATCTGTTTAATAACCTTCGGAAACAGCGTTAAAAACCTTTGGCAATGAAATAATATGATGTGCTTTAAACAATGTTAAATACCTTTTTGCAAAGGATCAGATTCCAAACCTTTAATAAAACCTTATTGCAAAAATTCGTCGAGTCTGAGCCTTTGTTTTAACCTCCATATGATTTCTAACGTGACCACCATTGGATTTCCTTTGCATAAGATCATAAGGTTGTCGCGTTCATTCGACCCGTGGGCTTTAACAATAAAAAATCACGCGAAATTAGTGGTTTTGGCACTGTGACGTGTCGACGCACGATACGATCACGTTGATTTGAATAAGAACCACTCACGACCCAAACGCGATGCGAACACAATGATGGTTTTCCCCAAAACCTCTTAACCTAAAATCTTTGTTTTAAATCGCATTCAAACACGATTTTTCACCTTTCCTTTGTTTAATTTCAATTCTCTCGGAAACCTTCCTTTTCCGCTGCATAATTCAATAAACACAGAATGTTCAATCTCAAGCAAGACCTCGAATCTCTACAAATTCGCAATTCTGATCACAAACAAAGAACCCATAACTTATGCGAATTTTTCCAGCCTTTTATACAGAGGTCAATAACTCAATTTATACACAGAGACTAATACATTCAAATTGCACTCAAATTCTACAAAGAAGACATAATCAAATGAATTTATGAAGGGTGAAACCCTCCGGGAACTTACCAAGTTTACACAGATAGTTAAAATTCCGCAACTTTATTAAAACTGAGGGAAACCCTCTCAATCCAAAATTCTATAGCCAAATTTCGAATTCCTCCTTTGCAAAGGTTACAATTTATAGTTATTTTACATAACAATTGACCTCCTCTTGAGGATTGAATTCATCAAATTTAGACAAAATCTTAATTACATAATATCTTCCTAAATTCTATCAACTAGAGCTAAATATGCTGAAACAAATCTAAAACTGTTCAATCCTCCTAAATACTAGTTCAACCCTATCTATTACAACTGTAATTTGACAGCTAGAGGTACCAACACCTTTGCTTGTAACATTTTTTGGATTTTTGGAATAATTGATGAAGTATTTTGTCTTTAAGCCTCATTCTCCTGCATCAGAAATCACAGTGATGGGGAGCGCGTGATACTTGGACTCAGGTGCATCGTTCCACGTGACAGGGTGTAAAGAGTTTTTTAGTGACCTGGAGGAGAATAACTCCAGATGTGGATCGAGTTGGGGAATGATGGAAGGTACAATGCGACTGAGATTGGTATACTCACCTTTTAGATGGAGTTGGGATCTCCTCTCAAACTCGAGGATGTCATGTTCATTCTAAGCATAAAAAAAATCTCATCTATGTTGCAGTTTTAGAAGACCGTGGATATGATGTGATCTCCAACAAAGGGAAAGAATTCCTGAGACACATAGCAACAATACAGGTGAACTAGATCAAGTTTTAGGTGAAGAAATTGTATAAGCTATATGTGGAAGATTGTGCTGCATTAATCATTAAGGCAGAGAAAGTGCAGAGTCTCGAAGTCGGTGAAATTTGGCATAAAAGACTTGGCCATTTGCATCATGGTGCCTTGAAGATTATGCAAAAAATAACCACTGGCCTCCCTAAAGGAGCACTTGAGTAGGAGGATGTTTGCAAAGGATGAACCATGGGGAAGTATGAAAAATACAGATTCCATGATGGAAACAACAAATCACATGCAATCTTAAAACATATTCACTCTAATGTTTGTGGACCTTTCTTGACAACCTCCACTGCCATACATAAATATTTTTTCATTTTTATTGATGACTTATCAAGGAAATGTTGGATCTTATTCATGTGGAGGAAGGATGAGACGTTCTCCAAGTTTCTAGAATTCAAGGCATTGGTTGAGAAAGAAACCAACAAGAAGGTAAAGGATCTTACGAGAAATAATGGAGGTGAGTACTTTTTGAATGAATTCATGAATTTATGTGTGAAATAAAGCATTATAAGAGAGATGAAAGCACTCCACAGCCCACAGCAGAATGGGGTAGCTGAGAGAAAGAACCGTATAATTGTGGGAGTTGTGAGGGCTATGTTGCATGACCATAAAGGCCTACCACTGCATTTGTTGGCAGAGACATGCAACACGATAGTCTATTTGCAAAACCATAGTCTTCATCATATTCTTGGTATGATTAGATCAAAGGAGGATTTCTAGGGGAGAAATTTGGATGTGTCCCACTTTAGGATTTTCGGAGCCTCTTTTTACTTCCATGTCTCCAAAGAATCAAGGAAGAAGCTTTAGCTGATAACAAAGTTGGGGGTATTTGTGAGTTACACAGAAACTCCTCACAACTGCAGTGTGTACTTACCTTCCCTGAGAATGAAAGTTGTGCGAAGGGATGTAAATTTTGATGAGGAGAAAATGATGGGATTCTCTCTTGAGAGGGAGCTTCAAATCCCACTAGAAGAGGAGCTTTTAGTTCCAAAGGAGGAGCCTCAGGAAGTTGTAGAGAAGGGGAGTAGCCAAAAATTGTGGAATAGAGTCTGGAAACATCCACTCAAGAAAAACCATCTAGAGAAGCCAGAAAAGGAACCAGGTAAGCAGATAAACTTGTGCAGGATGGGAGGGAGAATGTGGGATCTCCTTCAAATTTGTGCGTGCAAAGAAGGTCACCGGATAGGTACACTGGCTACATGGCTCTAATGACCAAGCTTGTAGAGATTGATCCTTCCTCTTCGAGGAAGCAATAGAGAAACCTGTATGGGTTGATGTAATGGTGGAAGAGTATGAATCCATTGTAAATAACAGTGTTTGGGAAGTGGTCCCAAGCCTAGAAGATAAATCAATTTTGGATTCAAGATGGATCTTCATGTTAAAGCATGCAGAAAACAAGAGAATAGAGAAGTATAAGGCTATATTTTTGGCCAAATGATTCTCTCAAGTTGAGGGAATCAACTATGAGGAAACCTTTTCTCCCATAGAAAGGTATTCATCCATTAAATCAATTCTTGCACTCGTTGCGCAGATGGGGTGGAAGATCCACCAGATGGATGTAAAAATAATATTTCTCAATGGGGTTATTGAGGAGGAAGTATACATCGAGCAACCAAAAGGTTTTAAGACATTTGATCGGGAGTCACATGTGTGCAGAGTCAAGCAAGCAATGTATGTCTCAAACAAGCACCTCATGCTTGGTACACTAGGATTGACAACTATCTCACTGGTTTGGGCTTCACTAAAAGTGAAGCATATGAAAACCTTTATCACATCTTAGTAGAAGGTAAATTTCTTATTATTTTCTTATATGTTGATGATTTGATTTTAATTGGTGATGAGCAACTGATCAGATCTTGCAAGGTAATTTTAAATGAAGGACATGGGTCTCATGCACTACTTCCTCGGGTTTGAAGTATGGCAAGGTGACGGGGAACTGTTTATATCTCAAGGCAAGTATGCAAATGAGATATTGCAGAGATTCCACATGGAGAAACCTCTAGCGACCAACTGGAGGAAGGAGTATGCCACTTAGGGAGAAGAAATGGATGCTACCATTTATCAAAAGCTAGTGGGTTCACTAATGTATCTTGCATTAGAGGAAATTTCAGCCTAAAAGTGGCCTACTAAGGAAAAATAAGAAAATAAGAGTTCTGAATTTTGGAGAGAAAAGAACAAAACTACTCTTTTTACTTGTATTTTTGGCTTATCTCCTTATCAATTTATCCAAATTTCAAGTGTAGACACTTGTTGGATGTGGAATTAAATTCCACATCCAATGAGTACCCATTATGCATACTTTTAAGAATATCCACATTAATAAAAATTGAATATACATTAAAAAATCATGTTGAGCATGCTTTTTTAATGTATCTTTAATTTTTGTCAATGTGGGTCTTCTCAAAAGTATGCATAATGGGTACTCGTTGGGTGTGGAATTTAATTATGGATCGTACAAGTGTTTACATTTGAAATTTGGGTAAAACTATAAGGAGATAAACTAAAAAAACAAGTAAAAAAAGTAGTTTTTTTATTTTCCCTCCAAAATATTTACATTTACTCTTTTTAAATTTAAAGGATTTTGATTGGTTTACATATTATGACATGGAAATTACGTGAAAATTTCATGGGTACTTTTAGGCTGAAATTTTCTCTAATGTGAACACACAACAAGATATGTGCCATGTCGTCAACTATCTGAGCCAAGCTATGGTTAGGCCAACCAAATTATATTGGAAGGTAACTAAACATGTTTTACGGTACCTCAGAGGCACTACCCAGTTTGGACTATGGTATAGACGGATAGAGGTAGTGAAGTTGTGTGGCTTCAAAAATACATATTGAGAAGGGAATCCATTTGACTGAAAGAGTACATCACATGAAATTTTCAGTGTTGGGGCCGCAACGATTTCCTGGTACAACAGGAAGCAAAGATCCGTGGCGCTCAGCTCGACAAAAACATAATACATGGTTTCAAGTCAAGTAGCATGTGAGGAGATCTAGATGAGAAATATACTTGTGGGACTATTTTTTCAGATGATGGATCCAACTGTGATCTATTGTGATAATCAAAGTTTCATCAAGCTCTTTGAGAATCTGGTATTTCACGATCGATCCAAGCATATATATATCTAGTATCACCATTTACGAGCCTGTGTGCAGAGGTCGAAATGTTGCTACAATACATTCTGACAAAGGAAAAAGATGCTGACATTCTGACAAAGGATTTTTCAAGAGGGAAGTTATATTTCCATAGGTGCAGGATAGGAGTGGTTGATAATCCCTTTCTTGCTAAGAGGGAGTGTTGAGAAGTGTAGTCAATTTGACTTTGCCTTGGTCAAATTGAGAAAAATTGAATTTCCACATCAGCAAACAACTTGGATGCAGTTAACTTGTGTGGCATGGCTCTTGTCACTCAGTTAGCTCAGTAAATTTGAGTTAGAGGAGTGATAGTTTAGTTAAACATGTGTGATTTCTAATTTGTAGAAATCAAGGTCATTTATTTCAAGTTGTTTTTAGTTAAACTAGTTCTAAATGTTGGAGGAACTAGTGGAAGGTCAATTGTGTGGTGGGACTTCAGTCAAAATCAGTGATCATCTAGTTAACTGACAAATTAGCTTGAAATAGCTACTACATGCAGATAATTCGGGTTCCCCAACTGTGTTGGAGATTCCAAGGTAGTGTAACATCATTTTTAGACTAGTATTTAGTGTACATGTGTTGCATGCAGTTATATTATCAACCTTGCGAATTGTGCAATCATTTTGGAGGAAATTCCTAAATAATAGGGGCTTAATTTCCTCAGGAATTGCACAAGGAAATAGGGGATCAAGCATAGGCAGAAATTGACCAAGTCTGGGTCAGATCTAGAAAGTGAGAAGAGAGATAGATTATTCACTTGCAGGTTGAGCTCAGATTGAGCTAACAATTGTAATGCATCTATATTCATCATATTAAGGCAACCAAGCAAAGGGGTTTTTAGCAGATTTCTTTCCCCTGGAAAAAAATACTTGTGCATGTGTGTTATTTCTCATTGCATGTTTGTGATTGATGTTCTAAATTGTGAATTTAATTCCGTAGAGTAGTAGAGTAGGATTATGTCTTTTGATTTAGATTAAAATTTCATGATAAATTGCAATTATACATCATCTACAAAACCCTTTGTTGAAATCCATTTCTATGCAAATACAACATATGTTGAAATGATTTGATTTTTTGTTTCATGAGATGCAAAAATTGAACTTTCATATAGCTAATCCAATGACTTGAAAGGAAGATGGACCCCTAAAAAATGGAAGAGCATATTTAGGACACACCCACACATTATATTAAAGAAGGAGAATCAGTTAAAATATTGAAAGAGGGATATTATCATTTCATGCATGGACCTGAGCTAGCCCATAATCATGAGTCAAAATTAAGAATCAAATCCTTGTCTTAGATAATTTCAAACTTGGTTATAAAAAAAAATTCCTCACACAAGGTTGGATGAAGACTTACATTTTCATCACAGGAATGCAAGAATTTGAGATCCAATCATGGATATTGAAAAATTAGGGGAAAAAAAACATTCAAAACAACATACGAAACAGAGGAAAATAAGATCTTTAACTTCTTCATCAACTTTAGTCCCCATGGGAATAAAAATAGCAGGGACTTGTATCATAAAAGAAGAAGGGCTCATAGATGGGCATTTATAAAAAATATCTTTGTAAGAACAACTTCCTAGTAAACTAGAAGCACCTTCTATGGGCACTGTTATAGATGAAAAACCAGAGGATGTGACAAAAGAATGAATTTACCTTGAATAACTAGCAAAGAGAGGAGGCAACCCAGAGGAGCTTCACTCAATGAACCTATGACATATCACGTGCATTTGTGGCATTCTAAACAATACCCTTAATTTGACTACATATTGCAAAATACCTCTAAAAAGAACATTAGTTAACCCCCTGCCAATACAAACTCAATACACCTTCCCAATTTATAAAACCCCTACTTTCACTAGATATTATAGGTATCCATTTTTTCACTAACATTTTTTATACCCCCTTTTATTTTTCCATCAATTTTGAGCTCCATTTTTTATAACTGCAAATATAAAAACCATTTACCCCCTATTATATGCTCAATATATTATGTCATTTTTCCCTCAATATATATCCGCCAATATGAACGCACGTGGTATGGTATTTATCCCATAGTGAAGCCCCCATGAGGCAACCCTCTACAAGCATAACCTATTTTTAATTTAGAGAGTTGGGACCCTTTTGAATTTAGAGAGGAGGATCTCCCAACTATATGTTGAATTTTTGATGTTCTACGTTGTAAAAATCACTTATTACAAACCTTCTTTATGTTGCAATATTATATAAGCAATTGTAGATAGAGCTTAAATCAAATGCACAATAGAAGACAACAAATAATACAATGAGACACAAAATTTAGGTCCAATGACCAGGGAAAAACCCAAAAGGGGAAAACCCAGCCAAATTATTCTTCTTTTAGAAATAAATTGTTCAAAAAATATGCAAATTACAATGAGAGATCAAGAGAATGAGTAAGTTCACCCAAATTTGAACAAGTTGTAGCATGGAGATCACTAGTAGTAGCAACAAATGCACAAACTAAATCAACTTTCCCTTCAACTGAATCAAAACTGAAACACTTAAGCACTGAATCAACCTTGGCTCACCAAGTTCTTCTCTTACTCTCCAAATCTCTCTTTTACAATATTATTCAACGCTCTCCAACTCTTTTCAAGTTTGAATTCTTCTTTCACAATGCACTAGTAGTGAGGGGATAAATAATGAGGCACATATATAGGATGAGCAATGAATCCATTCCATAAAGGAGGAGTAACTTGCATGCCTTGAGGAGTGTAACATATGCATTAAAGAGTGCGTAGGAGGAATCTTTTATGACATGCTTTTCTCGAGTGTAAGAGAACATTATTGAGAGCCATGATTGAGTGACTTAAATTTATTTTTAATAATAATATAATAGTATCATAAGAATAATAATAATAATATTTATGATTAATTTGAAATTGAAATATTAGGATTGATTGATGATAAAAAGGGGTTTTCCATCAACAATACTTGATTACTAATTTATGCAAGGTGACTTACTATATTTAGACTTTCTATTTTTATACTTTCTATGTTTAGAAATTCATCCATGAGTTGCCAAATTTTCAACACTCCCTCTCAGTTAGGGAGGAATTTTTTTTCTACAACAAAATATCTATTCTTTCTTAGCTCATCTCTATTCATCTATGCTCTGTATCATCTAGAACAATGATGTCTCACTCTAATGAAGAAGAATCATCATAGGGGAGCTCTGACTACCACCTTGTATCCACGAACAATAGGGAATATTAATCTATCGCCCTATATACACTCTGGGGGATTTCCACTTTCCAACATATGGCAAGGATCTCGCACAACCAAGTCTCATCTATGCTTGGGGGGATAACCCACTTGATAAGAATCTCACACAACCAAGTCACATCTCTCATTAAGGAAATTTTGAGGTCTAAAATGGGCCTCCTAAGAAAAATCTACAACCAAAATAAGCTTTATAAGAACCAATAGGATTCAAGATGATGATGTCAACCATGGGGGATGATTCACCATTTTTTAAGTAAAAGGGTAAAATGAATAAAAAATAATAAAATAATAAAACTATTTTTTCAACTTGTATTTTCAACTTATCTCCCAAAGTTGTTACTCAAATTTCGAGAGGGAGTACTCGTTGGATGAAAAATTTAATTCCTCATCCAAGGATTACCCATGTTGCATACTTTTGATGGACCCTACTAAGTGGAAAATGAAAAATACATGAAAAAACGTGATTGCAGTCACGTTTTTCATGTATTTCTCATTTTTAGTGTAGCAGGGTCTATCAAAAGTATGCAACATGGGTACTCCTTGGATGAGGAATTAAATTTTTCATCCAACGAGTACTCTCGCTCGAAATTTGAGTAAAAACTTTGGAAGATAAGTTGAAAATACGAGTTGAAAAAATAGTTTTTTCTTTTTTTCCCTCTAAAATTTGATGATGTCATCAAATCTTATTTGATTTTTTCCACTATTATTTTATAATTTCCTTAGGAGGCCCACTTTAGACCTCAAAATTCCCCTAATGATCTCTGCTTGGGGGGATAACCCACTTGTCAAGGATCTTGCACAACCAAGTCACATCTCTACTTGGGGGATAACCCACTTGACAAGGATTTCACACAACCAAGTCTCATCTCTTCTTCGAGGGATCCACTTGTCAACACATTATAAGGATATCACACATCCAAGACTCATCACTACTTGGGGGGGATCCACTTTTCAACACACTACAAGGCTCTCGTACATCCAAAGCTCATCACTGCTTGGTGGGATCCACTTGTCAACACATGAAAAGGATCTCACAAATCTAAGGTTCATTACTGCTTGGGGGGATCCACTTGTCAACACATGAAAATTATCTCTCACATCCAAGGCTCATCATCCATGACCACCCTCTCTAGGAAGGGTCGCATATGTTAGTCAAAGCTACTCTATGAAAACCAAGAACTTTCCTTTCGGAAAAGTCTTGGTAATAATTTCAATGATCTGGTCATTAGTCGCTATATGATGGAGTCTTATTGCTCCTATATGCACCATATCCCAGATATAGTGATATTTATTTTTGGACTTGCCATCGAGCACAACATTTTCTACAAGTCAAATCCCACTCTTATTGTCATAGTAAATTATTGTTGTATCCAAAAAATGCTCAAACAACCCTCCAAAGAGCTTCCTTGACCATACTACCTCACAACTATCCATGCTAGCAACAATATACTCATCTTCAACTGTGATGAGGGCTACAATTTTTTTTTCCCTTTCTACTCATCCAAGATATCATGATAGATCCTAAGTTGAAGAAAGGCCCAATTGTCGTTTTTCTATCAATAGAGTTACCAACCCAATCAAAATTTGAATATAAATGTAGTCTTATATCACTGACAATATATTTCAATCCCATATTGACGGTCCCATGCAAGTATCTAGGCACATGATTTGCAGTAATATAGTGTGCATGATATGGTTTAATCATATATTGGCTCAGAGTATTGACCACAAAACATTTGTTTAGTCTATTGTTCACTAAGAACATCGACAATGCCACAATCAGTCGATGATACTCACAAGTATTTGCTAAATTAGAACCTGTAGCTTCACCACATAGCTTCTTGAAGTTCATCTCCATTCTAGTATTCATGGATTTACATTCTGTTATTCCAAATCTTACAAGTAGCTTGACAACATATTTTCCTTGAGAAAGGAAAATATTACCATATTTTTTCCATACTTCAAGACCCATAATGTTGTGCATGAAGTGAATATATTTCATTTAAAATTCAAAATCTAACTCCCTCTTACTGATCAGGTGCTTAGTGTAAAATCTCAAAAATGAAAGTGCTCAGAATTGATTGGAAACTAAACGACAACGAAGAGCTCGTCCTTAGGAATCCAGCGCAACTTGTTTCGTCGAAAACAAAGTCCAGATGAAGAAGATAGAGCTTGATGTGCGTTTTCTTAAACAACTAAAAAATTTGCAGAACCGGACAACTTGGTGAGATGGCAGCCCAGTCAGCAAAATATGAATATTCTGGGAATATTCTTCTATTTAGCCCAATGACACTGTGACAAGTGTCACTGTAGGATTCATCGATTTTTTTGAAGGTGAATGTTTTTTAGGAATGTTGCTCCTAAGGTTGAATTTGATTTTTTTATAAGGATGGGTAGGCCAACCAGAGGCTGATATGTGGTGCAGCTAGGGGCCACCACGTGCCCCTCTAGTGGACCCTATCCAAAGTCTACATTTCAAATTTATGCCAAGGTTGAATTAATTCCAAAGTCCTGAGGTTTTATTGGGGTCATATATTACCATAGTCTTAAATTATCAAAGGTCTGCATTACATATTAAAGTTCGAGTTATACATATATTATGGGCACATATTTATTTGTAAAGTCCTAAATATTTTTATATTTCCAAAGGTCAGATTGCCAAAGTCTAAATTACAAAACTTTATACAAGGTTGGGCGGAGGTCAGGGCTTGACCCCACAACCTCCCCCATAATACTCTAGGTCTTTACCAATGAGCCACCACAAATGTTCTAATATATATGGCCACCGACACATATTTGAATTTCAAATGTTTCATGGTGGGGGTTTGGAGGGGGCCAACCCCCTCCCCATACAACCACTCCTCCATAACCAACGGCATGGATTTTTGATAATGCGTAGTTAAAATTTTAATGTGGATTTAATATGGCACTAACCCACATTTTAAGCACTAATCCAGGATTAACATAAATCTGCGCTTATAGTGCTAATCCGAGCTTATCCATTTTTAAACTGCTCTTTATATTAATTAACTAAAGTTTGAACTAGAGGAATTTTCTGCAGTACCCCTAAATTCGGCGCTGCCCCCAACTTTGGCAGTGCTAATTGGAGTCTTCTCTAGTTTTAGAGGCAATTTACAAGGAAAAATAGTGTTGGCCATATCTTTTGCAATTTTCGACCAAATGGAGGGAAAGAAGAGTAATTTCTGATATATTTGGACATTCTAGACTCATTGAAACAAGTTTTAGGAGCTGTAGGTGGATATAAACATCAAATTTCGCTCTTTTGAGATAATACACAGGCCCAAGCCATGGAAACTGGACCAAGGATATGTAGCCCAGGAGGGGTGAAATCCTTCATCAAAACATTGTGTTGATGGATCAATTGTGATGGTTTGTTGTACTTGTTATTTCTATTGTTCAACATTTGTTTTTCTTTCTTTATGCTCTTGAATTTAACTTAAAAACTCAACTCACTTACCTGTTTGACACTTATAAACACCAAGGAAACCTATGCACAGTAAGCATAAGATCAGAAAATTGATTTTAAATCTGAAGATGAAATTAGCACAACAAAACTAACATTTAAATTTAGATCACTTACACTGGAGAATAAGAGGTTCACTACCGATCAGAAATAAATCATGAATATATAATACTAAAATTGATGGCATACCTTATACTATCTTGAAGTAAAGATTTGGATCAACATTAATTCTAGTAAAACCAAGCTTCTTTAAGAAGCTATCAATGTGGGCATGCCAAGCTCATGGAGCTTGCTTCAAACCATAGAGGAATTTCTTTAGTATACACATGAGTTTTTTGGTCATGTACTTCAAAGCCTTTTGGTTGTTCCACAAATACTTCTTCCTTGAGGAAGCCATGTATAAAATTAGTCTTCACATCCAATTGGTGAAGAGACCATCCTTGGCTTGCAACTAGTGCCATAATGGATCACATGGTTATATAATGGGCAAGCGATGCAAAGATCTCATCATAGTCTATTCCTTCTTTCTGAGAGAAACCTCAATCCACAAATCTAGCTTTATATTTTTCAATATTTCCATCAACACCATGTTTAATTTTATAAAACCATCTAGAAGACACAACAAATTTACATTGGGGTCTTAGAACTAATTCCCATACATCATTATGAATGATGGATTCGTATTGTTCATCCATTTAATATTTCCACACTTGAGCCTTCACAAATTATTTAAAAGTGCGTGGTTCGACTTGAATAATGTTTCTCATGGTTACAACATATTCTTGGAACTACATTGTTTCTTGATTTATCTGAAGGTTCCTCGAGGAGAAACATGTCTATCAACATCTTGTAAAGTGTCACGAATCCATAATCGTCTCTCTCTAGCACATAGAGAAGGATCCAAGGAGTCCATGGGATCCATGGGTTCATCAGCAATTTCAAGATCAAGTTCAATATCTTCTTGTGCATCCAAGACATCATCTTGTCTTTCAACATTAGCAGGAGGAGGAGTGTCTATGGGTTTTCAAAGAGTTGCATATTCATCAAATTTTATATCTCTTCTAAACTCTATAGTTCTTTTACCAGGCACATTTATTCTATAAGCTTTAGAATTTTCACAATAACCAACAATCATACCTTTATTACCTCAAACTTTCAGCTTGGTACTCTTTTCCTTTGGCACATGAAAGTAGACATGGCAGTCAAAGATCCTTAAGTTCCCATTTTGTTGTGGGTTATATGGTATGGTGGTATATTTCTTGATTCCAACTTCCTTGCAGAATTCTTCAGATCTTGTCCACTTAAGTCATGGGATGGCTCGACATCTTCCTCAATCTCAATACAAAGGACTTGGTTCTCACATTCATCAAATGAACCTGTTGATCCAAAAATAAGAGTAAGAGAATTATTAGCAAAGTAAATAAACATAATGAAAGTATACCTAGTGATGAGGCAGGTCTTTCTTTATTTTATAAATGTGAGAGTGGCTCCTTCATTATACTTGCACTAGCTTCCTCTTAAAGTTTACTCTTCTTGCACTATTATGCTCCCTGATGATCTTAAGGATCTGCTTTTTTTATCGCATCCTCATCAAGAAGTTAGTGAAATAATCATTCAAATACTCATGTAGGAATAATATCCAATGATCTATAAATATAAATCTAAACAGGAGCAGTGACACAAATAAAAAACATAAGATTTGAAAATACTTATTTTTTAATGGGGATTGAAGAAATTTGTTAGCTCCCTCTTGATCTGACCTATATAAGTTACCACTATCCATTAGTCATATTGTAACACCCTCTTCCCACATCTACCCAAGTAAACAACTGACCAAGGTAAAAATGTGACGAGAGGCTACTATATGGTATTAAACCTCCTAGGTGACCTTAAGGAAGTGGAACCGATGGAAACAGAACATACCGACCTTGTACATCATCAATGACACCCCTAGGAGCTAACCCATCCTTTCAGGCCTCTTACCCCTGGGTCACACTGGCATTTTGGGCTCTTTGAGCCGTATCTGCAAACATAACACTACATGCCTGTGGCCAAGAGGCTATATCCCCATGAATAACACTACATGCTTGCGGCTAGGGCCCCAAAACCTCAATTTTGTGCCTGTGAATCAGGGTTTTGAGCCACATTTTAAGGCCCAGAGCCTAGGTCACCACCCAAAACTTCATGAAAACTTAAGGGATGATAAATAACAATAGGAAAATGATACATAAGAAATCACACCAACAGTAATTCATATGGACCCCTCCTAGCCATGACAAGAATTTTTTCAAACATGTCACAAACATTGAATCTACAGGTGTAAACATCATATTTAGTCATAGGGGTCTCATACTTATCTAAGGATTGCTAAGAAGCATTGTTCCCCTACATCATTAACTGCAATACAATCTATTTGACCATATATACAGTGTGTATTCATTTATAAGTAAAAACATGTCAAGAGCCATATATCATCACTATAAAAATACATGCTCATAACCAACATAATAACAACATAAATACCATGGATACAAGAGAAATATAATCCACATATAAATCAGTACATTTTCATACCAAATACCAAGGGAATTAATTTCTCATTAATGAATGTAGAAACCAACCAGAGATGGGACTTCCACGTTACACCTGACCATAGATTGGTTGAGCCAAGTCTCACTTCAACCAATCATCCCCATGCCATATTCCAAGCATGAATGTGGGATCTCATAAAACACATCAATCACAATAAATTCAGGGCTTCTAGAGGCCAAACTACCTCAACCCTTAACCAGTGATTCCACCTCACGGTTAGACATCACAACCATCACTCATTGGTCTCTATCCAAGATTTTCCAGTGCTCTAGAGTGTTTGTTCCAACCAGGGCTTCCAGGACTAATAACTCAACCCCAACTATTATAGGGTTTCCAGAGCATTTGCCCAACTAGGGCTTCCAGGACTAGTAATTCAACCCACCTATGGCTTCCAAAGTGCTTTTCCAACCAAGGCTTCTAGGACTAGTAACTCAACCCACAATTGTCTGTTGGGCTTCCAGAGCATTTGTCCAACCAAGGATTCTAGGAACTAATAACTCAACTCATAGCTAAAGGAATATGAGAACCAAGCTAGAAAAAATCAATGGAAATATACCCACAACACCATGGTTATCCAAGAAATGGAAAGGCTAGGAAAATCCACATGCATACACCATACAAGCCAAACCTAGTGAGGAAAACATACATGCAACTTGGTAACTGTACTTAGAACCTGTTGTACATGTTGATGCAAATTTACTCTTATGATTTCTTGCTCTTCCTTTTCCTTCTTGCTCCAATTTACCAAGCATCCACACTCTCCAAGAGTGCTCCAAGAAAACTCTAAGTATCCAAGAGTATGAGAGAGAGAGAGAGAGAGAATAATGAGAGAGCTCCAAAAATGCACTAACAAAAGGTTACCAACTGATCCTCAGAATTGTTTTTTTCAATGAAGCCTCTATTTTATTTATTTTCCATTATTTTACTTCATTTTCCTCTTCACATGAAACTTGTGACCTTTCACCTCCCTTTTATCCTAATTTCCATTATTTTCATAACTAAAATTCCAATTAATGCTTCAAGCCTTTCCAATTCCTTTGCCATTTCCTTTTCCATTTTCCTTTAGCCATAATAAACCGAATGAGCACCCCCTAGGATTTTTTTCCCACTATTAATCTTGGAATACGTGTCCCATCAACCGTGGTCTTATATTTTTAACCAGGGTTGCTATAGAACCCTCCCCCTTGGGGGAACACTGTCCGAGTCGGTGTTCAATGACACCTGCAAACTAGAAAACTGCAAAAACATACTACCTATGGAGGTTTATAACATAGCTCATTGTAGTATTTACAATGACCACTACTGAAAACATGACAAACATACAATTTACTGGAGCTTTATAACAAAAATCATTACGGTATTTACAAAAACAACCAGCTTTGCTTCAACCAGCAAATAATCATATTGTTTATGGAACTTTATAAATCCAACTCGATATAGTATTTACAATACTATACTCATATACACATTTTATCAACCAGCCAATAGAAGGATATGATGTCCATATCAACAGCAAGGGAGTTCAAAAGCTCACACCTCCACCCTCAAAGTAATACCAGGATTCACCTCCTTTCCATGAACTCCAAAATCCATTTTCAAAGTCAAAGGTGCATCTAATGTCCAACGCTACAATCTTGCACCACTTGTCCTCTCAGTGAATAGTTATTGACTCATTGTTCTAGGGTGCTCTCCCAATGTGCATCTAATTCCATTTGATAGTTCTAATTACCAAAACAATCCATCCTTGCCCTTCCCTTTTCTGCTACACAGACCCTCGGGCAATCCAGTAAACCCCTTTCGTGCAGTCACTCAACTTCCAAGTTCAGCTGACACCCCCATCCCAGGTAGTCCATCCCTTGTAAAGGCTTCCTCGCATCAAAAGGCCAAACAACCAAGGCATACACCTGCATCAAAACCACCATACCAGTTATAAAATGCTCATGAAAACAAGTGGACACTATTGGGTACCAGTGTCCCACAATGTCCCTACTCTTGAAATGCTTTACCAACGTATTGCTGCCTATTTCAATTCCTTTCGCTGTCGCTTCTAATTCTTGCAGTCAGTTTCAACCAACCAACTAGAAATTTCCATGCTTTTATGTACCAAGCACATAATTTCCATTAGATTCAAAATAATATGAAATAAATTCACGACATACCTCATTGGTAGCTTGACCATAAGGCACACTTGCAATTATTTTCACTTCTTGTCACAACAAGTAAAATTAGATGTTTGATCAAATCATCATGTATAAACATATCACATCTAGTTAGCTCAAACATAACCATCATAAATTAAAATCATGAATTGCATGAGATCGCCGTAAACCATAATCATAAATCACATGTAACTATCATAAGTTAGAATCATAGATCACATGCATAATAAAACTAAAATAAAATATCGATACTTATCCTTCATCAGTCATTACTTCTTCCTTTGTTCTTTATGTACACACACTAGATCGGTTGCCACACCTGACAAGCACCCATTGCCTTTGCTTCTCTTCAAACATCATACACATACACACAATTTACAACACGTACATCCACACGAGGCATATGACACATACACCTACACCTAATGTACTAGACAACACAATACATACGCCTACACCGGTATAAAACTCATACACCTACACCTGGTGTAAAATACAACACAACACATACACCTAGATGTGGTGTACAACACAACACAACACATATACATATACATAGTACACCATAATGAATAAACATGTCACGATACCATGAATACACCATGCACATACATAGTACCACATGCTCGCAACACAACATGTATTACATGCACACAATATCACATATATACCAATACCATATGCACAACATGTACACAGTACCACCAGTACACAACACTACCTGCACAACGTGTTAACAACATCACATGTACATGACACCACCCGTACAATGTGTACACAATGCAAAATGTACATCGCACCACCTGTACAATGTGTACACAATACCACATGTACACAACACCACATGCAAGACATGTACATGACACCACATGTACACAATGCCACATGCACAACATGTACACGACACCACCCGCACACAACACCACATGTACAACATGTACATAATACCACATGTAAAATCATGCACACAACACCATATGTACATCACACACACACCACCATATGTACATAGCACTGCATATTCAACATGTACATAGCACCACATATCCAACATGCGCACACCACCATATGCACACAACACCACATATCCAACATGCACACAATACAATATGTACACAACACTGCATATCCAACATGTACATAGAACCATCTATACCTAGCACTGCATATGAAATACACACACCACACCATATATACAACAGACATACAACACCATATGTACACAATACTACATATGTTACATGTACACATCACCATAGGTATAATAATTGAATATACAACATGCGCAACATGTACACAACAGTAGTACTACACATCCACACACTGACGCCATAAGCAACCTTGCTTCTAGTTTTTCCACTATCCATGTTGATCCCAGCATGTTGCATATCACACTACTTTCACTTCGCTGATGTACCCATCAACATTACCTATCTAGGACCTAAACATAGGAATAACACAAGCATATAATATCAATTCACATCCACATGATAATGACCTCATATTTTTGTCAAGGCTACTTTTCCACTTAATTTCTCTTAGCTAGGAACCTCTTCATGCCATTCACTTGCATAAGAAATCATTCCTCCACAAGAATGATCCCTGACAACCCTGCCATATAGTGACATAGATACATACATATATACATATATAATCACTAGCATTAAAAAAATCATCATCTTTTCAAACAAAAACATTCATACACACATGTATACATATAAATGTTTAGCATCAAACAACCATGATCCATGACGACCCTGTCAGACAGAACATACATACACACATGTATACGTATATAAACATCAACATAATCATTATCACAACAAAATTGCTAGATATCATAATGTATAGGTTATGAGAACTTCATTTATTTGTGCACAACATGCACAACGTTGAGAACAACAGTTCCCAACACATCCAAGGCATCTAACACCTCAGATCCATTCACTTTACCTTTCATGTTACCTTTCTCATGTATGTACTTCCATCGTCCAGTTACCACAATGGACCCAATGAGTCCAACTGACTGTCATGGAATTACCTTCCATTGTGCTTACTCATGCACTGAGTTTCATCCATGTCTTACATTACCTGTTGGGTAACACACAACTCTCCTCAAACTCCATCAAATTTCCTATTTCTAGAATAAATTCCCAAGACTCCAAAAAAAAAAAATACAAGCACAGGAACAAGAAAAAACAAGAAGAAAACCATGAAAACAAATAAAAATATGATACCACAACCAAAGTGGCATAGCTATGCACCTGACATAAAAAAGACTGCAAATCAAGCTCACAAATCGTAAAAGACCAAAATCACAAGACTAGAAACAAACACCATGACTCAATCCCCATGGTTCCCAATGCTTCCAAAGGAAATCTCAACCTGAGCCTTCTTTAATATTTCATAGAAATATCTTGCCATGCAATCACCTGCATCATACTACCATTAACACATAATTGTTAGTGTATAACTAAATATAATATTATACCAATTATCTTACCTTCTTGTGTCAAACATGCTTCCATGTAACTAAACACACATATAAGCCACATGTTCCAAAGAACAAGATAAAATATCTATTAATTCGAAATCAATATTTATCAAGTATAACAACCATGTCATAATCAAAAATCAACTAACATTCATCAGCCTTAATACATAATGCTACAACTATCACCTACTTACACTCAAGTATATATCAGCCATCTTAGCACATATGTGTTAGCACAACCATCTTAAAACAAGATCATTCCTTCATGAAATATTACAGACACATACTCATATCATGCAAGTAATCAAATGTTAAAAAAACTTGTAAGCATACCATGTTAAATAAATCAACTAGATGATGTAATAGACACCAAATCACTCAATCACCAATTAGACGACATAATCAAACATTCAAGCACCATGTATATGACATAAGAAAACTCATACCTTAATGTATATTAGGGGAGGCTATCTTATCTCCACAATCGATCTATATTAGCACGATATAACTTCACAACACATCAACTCAAACATAAATAAGGTCATTATATTCATGATAGTAACTAGTTAACATGTTCACCTCATAAGTTCATAAAAATTTATCATTCATGCATAACAATCACATATGCACAGTAAGTCTATATTAGTATGACATAATATCACAATAGGTCGACTCATACCTGAATGTCATAACCCTAACCAACTGCATAGGCCAATCCAAATTAGCATGATACATATAACATAAAGATCTTAATAGAATAACCCTAATCATTAACTAACATGTAGCAATAGCAAGTTAACATATAACATGCTCATCAACAACATATAACATATAACACAATCATCAAGTTATACAGCATAAAACAACAATAGAAATGCTTACAACTACATATTACTAGCATTCATGACCACACTAATAAACTAGCATCTATCATGTATGTAACCATAACAACAATAGAATGACAAACATACAATACCTATATAACGATCTGCTCTTGCCTTGAGGTCCAATGTTGCGACTTCACTTTAATGATCTACATCTCCTACTCTATCTCAGCTAACACATTAGTATCTAACATACCAATATCATCATGATGACCTAATTGCATACAATGACCTTATGCATAACAACCTCAATCAAACCAATGCAAACTTAACCATATGCACCCACTTGAAATGTATAACCAATCATGAATGACCAATGCATGTTCAACATATGACATCACACAAGAAAGCATACACGGATAACACCGAAGCATGATCAATATGTAACCCTAGCATAAGCAAGAAATGAATGTAGAATATGTAATAATATGTAAGCAAGTGTGCACAAACAATACACAAGCATGAGCAACAGATAACCAACCATACACTCATGACAAAATATTAACAACAACACCATCAACACTTCCATGGCAACACCACTGCCACCATGGCCAACAAGCACTCTTAGACATGGATGCAACAAGCACCTATAGACCACAAGCATACTAAACACATATGAAATTTACATAATTCATGATTAACACACTAGCCATCTAGTCCGAGGGTTGAACCATGCTCTGATACCACTTTCTGGTATCATATTTCAACCAAAGAGAATGTGAACTAGACATCACGCAAAGGGCAAGAAAACCAGACACTTCCCAAGGAGAGTGCAACCATGCTATGATACCACTCTGTAACACTCGTTTCCCACATCTACCAAGTAGCCGACCAACTGGGGTAAACATGTGATGAGAGGCTACTATATGGGATTCAACCTCCTAGGTGACCTTAAGGAAGTTGAACCGATGGAAACACAACATACATACCTTGTACATCATCAATGATAGCCTAGGAGCTAACCGAACCTTTCATGCCTCTTACCCCTAGGTCACACTTGAATTTTGGCCTCTTTGAGCCATATCTTCAAGCATAACACTAAATTCTCATGGCCAAGAGGCTATATCCCCAGACATAACACTGCATGCCTACAACTAGGGCCCCAAAACCTCAGTTTTGTGCGCATGACTTCAAGATTTGAGCCACATTTTAAGGCCCAGAGCCCAGGTCATTGCCCAAAACTTCATGAAAACTTAAGGGATGATAAATAACAATAAGACAATGATACAGAAGCAATCACATAAAAAATAACTCATCTGGACCTCTCATAGCCATGACAAGCATTTTCTCAAACATGTCACAAACATTGAATCTACAAGTGTAAACAATAGATTTAAGCATGGGGGTCTCATACTTATTTGAGGATCGCTAAGAAAAATTTCTCCCCTACATCATTAACTGAAATACAATCTATTTTACCATAGATACATTGTGTATTCATTTATAAGTAAAAAAATGGGGAGAACCATATGTCGTCACTATAAAAATACATGCTCATAACCAACATAATAACAACAGAAATACCATGGATACAACAACAATATAATCCACATATAAATCAGTAAATTTGCATACCAAGTACCAAGGGAATAAATTCTTCATTAATTAATGTAGAAACCAACTCGAGATGGGATTTCCATGTTCCACCCGACCATAGATTGGCTGGGCCAAGTCTCACTTCAACCAATCACACCCGTGCCATATTCCAAGCATGAATATGGGATCACATCAAGCACATCAATCACAATCAATCTAGGGCTTCTAGAGGCCAAACCACCTCAACCCTCAACCAATTATTCCACCTCATAGATGGACATCACAACCATCACAAATTAGTCTCTATCAAAGCTATTATAAGGCTCCAGTGTATTCATTCTAGCCAGGGCTCTAGTGTGTTCATTCCAACCAGGGCTTCCAGGACTAGTAAATCAACCCACCTAGGGCTTCCAAATTGTTTGTCCAACCAAGACTTCTAGGACTAGTAACCCAACCCACAATTGTCTGCGAGGCTTCCAGAGTGTTTTTCCAACTAAGGCTTCCATGAAATAATAACTCAAACCATAACTAAACTAATCATGAGAACCAACAAGAAAACAATCAATGGAAATAAACCCACAACACCATGGCTATCCAAGAAATGACACGGCTAGGAAAATCCACATGCATACACCATGCATGCCAAAACTAGTGAGGAAAACATACATGAAACTTGGTAACTGCACTCAGAACCTATTGTAGATATTGATCTTGATGTCCTCTTGCACTTTCTTTCTCTTCCTTTGCCTTCTTTCTCCAAATCACCAAGTATCCACACTCTCTAAGAGTGCTCCAACAAAACTCTAAGTATCCAAGAGTATGAGAGAGAGAGAGATAATAATGAGAGAGCACCAAAAATGTATTCTGAAAAGGTTACCAACTGATCCTCAGAAGCCTTTTCATCAATGAGGCCTCTATTTTCTTTATTTCCCATAATTTTCCTCATTTTCCTCCTCACATGCAACCTGTGACCTTTCACCTCCCTTTTCCACTAATTTCCATTATTTTCATAAATAAAATTCCAATTAATGCCTCATGTCTTTCCAATGCCTTTACCATTTCCTTTGGAAATTTCATTTAGCCATAATAAACCGAATGAACACTCGCTAGGCTATTTTTCCCACCATTCATCTTGGAATACGTGTCCCATCAACCGTGGTATTATATTTTACATGGATTTTTAGCCAGGGCTGTTACATATATGTCATTGGTAGAAGAAATGTGTCTTCTTGCACACCACTTGGTATACTCCATCATGATCCACTCTAATCTCAGGGTTTTCAGAAACCATCTTTCTCACATGAGGTAATGCTTTATAGTGAAGATGAGTGAGCTTTTTGTGCCACAGTTTATATTGATGATTACTTATCATGAATCAAGGCATGGATAGGTCTTCCATTGATTTTATAAAGATCTTCAAATCTTGATCGCAAAGTGAAGACATGTAATAATAATTATACATATTGAATTCATTTCCTGCACTGTTATTAGTTATAATCCATCTTTAATTGTTGTAAAAGAGGTTATTTTAGAAAACTTCATTCCATCTTTTGAAAAAGTCATGATTATTACTTAAAACCACTCTAATATAAAAATTACCATAACCCATAAGATTATGACCTTTCTCATATATTGTGAGAGAGTCAAAATCCCTCTATCTTCAACGTTCAATTTCTATTAGTTGTTCTTTCAGAACCTTCTATGAATTATAATTCTTTTTAAGAAAACACTTTCATGCACATGCATAAACATAAGTTAAACTACTCTTTAATTTTTCATGCATCAAGAAGTATCAGAACCAAAACTATTGAAAAAATGGAACACCTTAATTACTATCCGCAAAATTAATATCATATCTTGGGTTCCTTGAAATCTTGGAAGAATGGTAGTAGCAAAATTTCAGCAGCGAAAGAGATATTTCAGCAGTAAAAGAGGAGAAATATTTTAGTAGAAAATGAGTAGCAAGTATACAGAACAACAAGAGATATTTCAGTAGAAAGAGAGCTGCAAATAGAGTGGACAATAAGATATATTTCAATAGAAAGAGAGTTGTAAATAGAGTGGACAACAATATATATTTCAGCAGAAAGTGAGCTGCAAACAGAGTGGACAACCAGAGATATTTTAGCAGAAACTGAGCTGACAAGATATATTTAAGCAGAAAGTGAGTTGCAAATGGAGTGGAAAACAAGAGATATTTTAGCATAAAATGAGCTGCAAATAGAGTGGACAACAAGAGATATTTTAGCAAAAAATGGGTTGGAACAACACATGACTTGTTGAGCTTGTTTTCACCAAGGCTCTGATACTATGTTGAAATTTTAACGTTCTATGTTGTAACAATCACTTACTACAAAAATTATTTACGCTGCAATATTAAATAAACAGTTGTAGATATAACATAAATCAAATGCACAATAGAAGACAACTAAGAATACAATGAGACAGAGAATTTAGGTCCAATGAACAGGGGAAAACTCACAAGGGAAAAACCCAAGCATATTCTTCTTCTATTAGAAATCAATTGTTAAATAGAGAAACAAAGTACAATGAGAGGTCAAGAGAATGAACAAGTTCACCCAAATTTGAACAAGTTGTAGCATGAATATCACTGGTAGCAGCAACATATGCACAAGGTGAAAAAACACTAAAAAACTAAAGAACTGAATCAACCTTGACTCACCAAGTTCTTCTCTTTAATCTCCAAGTATCTCTTTCACAATCTTCTTTAACTCTCTCCAACTCTTTCTCAAGTTTGAATTCTTCTTTTACAATGCACAAGTAGTGAGGGGAGAAAGAATGAGGCACATATATAGGAGGGGAAACAAATCCATGCCATAAAGGAGGAATAACTCTCATGCCTTAAGGAGTGTAACTCATGGCCATTTAGGAAATGTAACTCATGCCATTATGAAGGTATGCATGCCTTTGTAACTTATAATTTTAAGAGATAGTGTAACATATACATTAAAGAGTTCGTAAGAGGAATATTTTATGACATGCTTTAATGAATGAAAGAGAGTGTAAGAGCATTAATGAGATTGTAAGAGGCATATTCCATGCCAATAATGAGAGTGTAAGAGAAAATTATTGAGAGCATTATTGAGTGACTTGAATCTATTTTTAATAATAATATAATAGTATCATAAGAATAATAATAATAATATTAACGATAATATTCATGATTAAGTCAAAATTGAACTATTAAGATTGATTGGCGATCAAAATGTATTTTCCATCAACAATACTTGATTACCAATTCATGCAAGGTGATTTATTATTTTGAGACTTTCTAATTTTAGACTTTCTATTTTTAGAAAATAATCCTTGAGCTATCAATTTTTCAACACTATATGTGAAATCTCTTTTGAATTTAGAGAGTTTATTTTTTTATTTTGGTTATGAAAATACTAATTGTCAATGTTATGGTTTCAAAAAAGTTATAACTTTTAATTCAAAAAAGGGGGTTATATTGATAGCACCATTTTGTAACTCGAAGTTGATATTAAGGCTTTAGCTACAACAATACTCAATTATGAAGGATATGGTGTTAAACAAGTTGTAAATTTCATCTGGTCAATAACTTTACATTACAATGTTGTTAAAATCATAAGTTTATAATTTAAATTTTAAAAAAGGAACACTACAGTAACACCACTTTTCAATCAATGGGGCAGAGAAGACGGGGATATGTGGTTGTGGGGCATGTATCAAACTGGGAAAAGGGGATAGATTCCACACTTTCTAGAATGGAGGTAAAGGTACAAACACCAAGGCGGAGGTTCTTGCCCTCTGTAGCATACTTTGGCTTGCATATAATCTCCAACTTACCTCCGTCCATATATTTGGGGATGCTAAATCAGTTATAGATGGGATTTCTGGGAAGTCATTGTTTAATACAAGAGAATATTGCTTCAGTGCAGATTGACAGTGAAGTTCAGTCAACTCCATTTTGTTTGATGTCCGGTTTTGTCTTCAGATCACCACGTCCTCTGTTATTCCCGATGAAAGTACTTTGTCATGGTTCAGTGTGTTTTCATGGTTAAAAAGTGGTTCAAATTTGGTGTGTGTGTGGTAAAATTGTAGTTGTCATGTGGTAACATGTACCTATGTAAAAATCCTAAATGGTGCAAGTTTAAAGCTAAGGTGGAGACATTATGTAATGAACCTAAGTTCTGAAAGGTTCTAAATCATAATTCTAAAACCGAACACCTAAGTCTAAAACCTAAGGTGTAACACATTACAAATGTAATAGACCTAAGACCTAGCTCTAAAAATTTGGTGTTAAACCTATTTCATAAAACTAAGCATCAAACCTATGATAAAACCCTTTCAGACCTTGTATTAAAACATTTCAAATAAAACAATGTAATAACCCACAACAACTAATCGTCAGATTAAACTGCATCGGGACTGTTGGCATGTGAATAGGTGTAGAAAACCACAACGAAATTTTTAGCATTGATAGCAGAGTCAAATGTCAGAATTAACAGCAGCGGAATCAGGATATGTGAACGCAGTAGAGTTAAACAACAACTGTCGGGAGTTAACCGTGGATGTAGACCGTAACCGTCGGGATCACCGCATATCATGTGAATAGATGACAATAGTTAATGTAGCCAGAACCACTGGAGTTGACCGCAACTACTAGATAGACTGCCTACTCACATGTTGCCGTATGCTCATCCATGCTGTTAGCTAGACGCCAGGGCTAAGATTTTATCATAAGGTTTATTTTTGGGTTTTTTAATTAAATGTGCCAAGGTGTAAAGTTATCCACCATAAAATTTATCCACTAGGTGTCACCAAGTGAGAAGACCGAGACCTCAAACACCTGATTTTCTCAACCACATGCCTAATTTGGATTTCAGAAGTTCGAGACCAGGGCTTATTTAAACCATGACATTTTCTTCATGAATAACACACATGAGTGCCTTTGTACTCAGATTTTGAGCGAGTGAGGCATTTTTTTTTACAATGTTTCTTAGTCATCCGGAGGCAGAATTGAGCATAAAGATAGGCGTTGGAAAGTTAGGAGAGAGAGATTTCTGTTTTCAGTGACCAGAGGTGCCTGCAAGCATGTTCAAACTAGTGTTTTTTCTGTGTAAATATTTCCTTAGATCAATCATAATAAAGCGGATGCCCATCTTGAAAGCGGACCTGGAGACGTAGCCCACCAGGGACAAACTCCGTTATCAATGTTTTTTGTCTCTTTTATCTGTTCTCTACTGTAATTTCATGTTTAATATGTTGCTGGTTTAAGTCGTTAATGCTTTATATTTCCTTTAGTCTTCCACATTAAGAAGTTTAGTTAACAATCAATTCACTAATGGCAATTAATCAATTCTACCTTAGCACATGATTTCGATCACATTCAGATCATATATTTTGGTATCAAAGTGGGTTGTGCTTTGTAGTATTTTTTACAGTGGATGTTAACTAGGTTAGGATTGCAACGTGGAGAAGGAACGTTTGAGGAGTTCGATGGAAGGAACTAAAGCAGTTGAAACTCCTAAAGTGAAGGTCATGGATGAGAATCAAGTTCAGAAAATGTTTTTGAACATGCAACATATGTTGGGAGAACTATACGAAGATAAGAAGGTGAGAGACGTAGCTTCTTCTTTAAAGGCATCAAAAAAGGACAAGGGGAAAGGAAAATCTGATAAACCTCCTTCTCCTCCATCATATCCATCATCATCATCATCATCATCATCATCTTCTTCTTCTAGTTCAGATTCCGAAATAGAAAAGAAACCTCAGAAATCTCTTTTGAAACTTGATGTAAAATTTGAACTACCTATTTATGATGGCGAAATGAACCCAGAGAAACTAGATAACTGGATTAAGCAGTTAGAAGTGTATTGTAGGATTCAGAATTTTTTTTATGATAAGACAAAAATCCAGTTAGCTACTCTTAGGATGGGGGGAACTGCTTTAATCTGGTGGGAGAGTAAAACAAAGATAGATTTAAAGTGTAAAGGTAAAGTCATCTCCTCATGGTCTAAGTTTTTAAAATCTCTCATGAAACTATTCTATCAGTTGGGATACACACAAAAATCTATTATTGATTGGTAGCATTTGCGACAAGGTAAGGGAAAAAATGTTCAGAATTTTACTCAGGAGTTCAGGAAGAAAGCGTTGGCACTTGGTATTCCTTTAGATACACGTGAAACTTTATTAAAGTACATTGGTAGTGTAAATTCATATTTGCAGCATACATTATTGATGTTTAATCCCAATGACTTTGATGAAGTATGTGTTCAATCCATACATAACGAATCATGTGGCATACCATTCAAGTTTTCACTAAAGACATCCAAACAATTGGATTCCAAATACAACAAGAGGAAGAGAAATTTGAAGGGAAAGAAAACAACTACAGCTCAGAAGGAAGGTGAAATACCTACCTATACTCACTGCCAAAGGATTATACATGATGAAGCTAGATGTTGAAAACTTCACTCGAAACTCATACCAAAGAAGTTCCAGAAGAATAAAGGTGAAAAGAAGGCTAATGCAGCAATCCAACAAGATTTTGGCTCTGATTCAAGTGATGAAGGGACAATAACCCAATGGTTACAACAGGTAAAAATTCTGACACTAGTTCAAGTTCAAGTACTTCTGCTTCTTCTTCAAACATTAATCGTCTGGATGAAGATATAAGAGTTGAGTTATTTCACATAAGGGTAACTTCTAAGCACACGAAAATAGATACATTGTTTGACAGTGGGTCACAGGAAAAGTAAATATTTGAATCATGAGTTAATAAATTGCGTTTAGAGACATAGAATCATCCAAGACCGTACCCATTAGGTTGTCTAAAGGAACACACTCAGACTAATGTCACAAAGCAGTGTCATTTAAAATTCGCCATCACAGCTAATTACATTGATGAAGTGGATTTAGATGTGATATTGTTAGACATATGTGGAATAGTGATAGGAAGTCCTTATCTCTATGATCCTGATGTAGTATTTCATAGGAAAGCGCATAAATATCATCTTAGGAAATATGAGATTGAATATATCATCTGAACACATAAAATCAAAACTCACTTGGATTTAGTTAATGCTAATACGATGAAGTGCTTACTACGTTCAAGTAAAAGATATATACTCATGGTTGTAAAATAAAAACATAAGGATCTTCATGATGATTTTTCAGGTTGTGAATCTCAGTTTAAAGATAGTTTGGTTAAAGTGGTAGATTCATTTGAAAGTTTATTTAAAGAACCAAAACATCTGCCTCCTAAACGGGAAATACAACATGAGACACAGTTGATGTTTGATGCCCCTCTTCCTAATGTAATAATGTATCACATGTTAGTAATAGAGAATGAAGAAATAAAGAAACAAATCCAAGAGCTGGTTGAAAAAGGTTTAATTTGACTCAGTTAATCTCCATGTGGTTCAACCATAATTTTAGTTCCTAAGAAATATGGGACATGGAGAATGTGTGTCGACTTTAGGGCCTTAAATAAAATCACAATCAAGAACAGGTATCCTCTTCCCAGGATAGATGATTTACTTGACCAATTGAAAAATCTTGTCTATTTCACTAAGTTGGATTTGCGTAGTGGGTATCATCAAAGTCCGATAGCAGAAAATGACATCTAGAAAACTGCATTCAAAACTAGGCAAGGACTATTTGAATGGTTAGTAATGCCTTTTGGTTTGTGTAATGCACCAACAACTTTCATGCATGTTATGAATGATTTCTTCCGTCCATACATTGATAAGTTTGTCATAATCTACTTAGATGATATCCTGATATTCAGTTCCAGTATGGAAGAGCGTGTTAGGCATGTTAAAAAGGTTTTCGAAGTATTGCACAGGGAAAAGCTATACATTAAACTATCAAAATGTGAGTTTGGGAAAACTTCATTGGTTTATCTTGGTTACATATTTGGAGGTTGTCATTTAAAGATAGATCCAGCTAATATAGATGTGATTGTTAAGTGGCCAAGACCACAGAATGTAACTGAAGTTAGGAGTTTTTTAGGTGTAGTTCAATATTGGAGAAAATTTATTACTCAATTTTCTTTGATTGCATCACCGTTACATGCTTTAACAGGATCTAAATTTTCCTTTCAGTGGGGAGGGAAACAGCAAAAATATTTTGATTCACTTGAGCATAAAATTTTCACATCACCAATCTTAGCTTTACTTGATCTTCAACAGCCATTCGAAATTGAAACAGATGCAAGTGGTTATGCAATGGGTGCAGTCTTCAAAATGGGAAACTAATTTGTTTTCATTATGAAACTTTTTCTAAGGCAATAATCAATTATCCGACATATGATAAAGCACTGTTTTCTTTGGTTGAAAGTGTAAAGAAATTGAAACACTACATAATGGGTAAGGAAATAGTGATTCACACCGATCATTAGCCGCTTAAATACCTTTAGTCACAGACTAAGTTACAACAATCGCTCCACTACAGATGGATAATATTTCTTCAGAAATTTCACTTAGTAATTAAGTACAAGAAAGGTGTAACAAATAAAGTAATTGATATGTTTTCTAGACTATCTTTGAATGCTTTAGTAGTACTGTAGAATAGGTCATTGAGATTTGAAAGTTATGGAGAACAATATAGTACCAATGTTGATTTCAAAGATATTTATGAATCACTAACTCATGGTACTTAGGTGGAAGAAGTCAATTTTCATATTCATGATAGGTTGTTATATCATCTAGGTAAGTTGTGCATACCACAAACAGAAAGGGCACATGTTATTTGGGAAGCTCATTCTTCTCGAATTGTAGGAAATTTTGGCGTAAGAAAGACTATGGCGCAAATTCAAAGGTATTGTTACTGGCCTCACATGTATGAAAAAATTGTGAAGTACATAAAAGGATGTGTGAAGTGTTCAACAAGAAAGCCAAGCAATCGAGAGATTGGTTTTCACATGCCACTTCCAGTTCCTTTGCGACCATGGGATAAAATTTCCATGGATTTTTTTGGAGGACTACCTATGTCCAGGAGAGGGCATGATTACATGTATGTCATGGTTGATCATTTCAGCAAGACGTGCATTCTTGTTTTGTGCAAAAAGCAAGTGACTGTAGAACAAACATCACAAAGTTCTTTCAATAGACCGACGGACAAATAGAAGTGGTGAACATGACTATGATACATATTCTTAGAGGTTAATGTAGTAAAAATCCTAAGTTGTGGGATGAATCTTTACCTTATGTGCAACATGCTTACAATCGAGCCTTACATTCTTCGACTAATTGGTTTCCATTCGAAACATGTTTGGGGTATCTACCAAAGTCACCGATGGACTTCATGTTCGGTGAAGAGGAAAAATTGGATGGACACGACGATTTAAATAAAGAAGTTAAGTTCATTCAATGGATAAAACAAATACGTGAAGCAGTGCAGGATCAGTTAGAGAAGAGTCATGCCAAGTACAAAATGAGGCGCGACAAGCATCAATTTGATCATCATTTTCAGGTCGGCGATCAGGTATGGTTGTATATCAGTAAAGACAGGTTGAAAGGAGAAGGTAAGAAATTGAAACCCATCAGGTATGGTCCTTTCAAGATTGTTGAAAAGGTTGGCAATATTGCATTCTGATTATATTTACTTCCTTACATGTGTATTTATTCAGTTATAAATGTAGAAAATCTGAATTTGTATGAACCTTTGATGATCATTGATCCCGAAGAAGATACACAAATTCCTACTATTGATGATTTAACACCTAAGCATATGAATGAGTTGTAGGAAGATACCATCTTGGACAGGAAAGTTCGCACTTCCAGGCTAGGAGATGTTGAATATCTTCGAGTGGGACTGAAGGGCATGAATCTGAGCACGGCGAGATGGATAGAGATCAGAAAAGTGAGGGAGATGTACTCTCACCTGATGTCTACTTAAATCAAACTTTTGTGGTCCAAAATATTTCAAGTGGAGAGGATTGATCGAGGAGGATCTTGCTTCAGTGCAAATCGGCAGTGAGGTCCAGTTTGTCCAATGTCTAGTTCAGTCTTCATATCGCCATGTCCTCCAGTATTATGGATGAAAGTACTTTTTCATGGTTCAGTGTGTTGTCATGGTTAAAAAGTGGTTCGAATTTGGTGTGTGTGTGGTAAAATTATAAAGGTCATGTGGTGACATGTACCTATGTAAACATCCTAAATGGTGTACGTTTAAAGCTAAAGTGGAGACATTATGTAATGAACCTAAGTTCTAAAAGGTTCTAACTCATAAGTCTAAAACCTAACACCTAATTCTAAAAACTAAGGTGTAACACATTACAAATGTAATAGACCTAAGACCTAGTGCTAAAACTATGGTGCTAAACCTATGTCATAAACCTAAGCATCAAACCTATGATAAAACCCTTTTGGACCTTGTATTAAAACATTTCAAATAAAACAATGTAATAACCCACAATAGCTAACCGTCGGATTAAACCACATCAGAATTCTTGGCATGTGAATAGGTGTAGAAAACCGCGACGGAACTCTTAGCATTGACCGCAGAGTTAAATGTTGGTATCAACTGCAATGGAACCGTGATATGTGAACACAACAGAGTTAAACAACAACCGTCAGGAGCTAACTGTGGATGCAGACCATAACCGATGGGATCACTGCATATCATGTGAATAGATTCCAGCTGTTAATGTAGCCAGAACTGCCGAAGTTGACCGCAACTGCCAGATTGACCGCCTGCTCACATGCTGCCATCTGCTCATCCATGCCATTAGCTAGTTGTCAGGGCTAATATTTTATCATAAGGTTTATTTTTTGGTTTTTTAATTACATGTGCTAATGTGTAAAGTTATCCACGATAGCACTTATCCACTAGGTATCACCAAGTGAGAAGACCGAGACCTCAAACACCTGATTTTTTCCACCACATGCCTAATTTGGATTTCAGAAGTTCGAGACCAGGGATTATTTAAACCATGACATTTTCTTCATGAAGAACACACATGAGTGATTTTGTACTCAGATTTTGAGCTAGAGAGGATGTTTTTTTCAGTGTTTCTTGGTCGTCCGGAGGCGGAATTGAGTGTAGAGACAGGCATTGGAAAGCTAGGAGAGAGAGATTTTTGTTTTCAATGACCAGAGGTGCCCGTGAGCACATTTAGTCTGGTGTTTTTGATGTGTAAATACTTCCTTGTATCAATCATAATAAAGCGGACGCCCATCTTGAAAGCGAACCCGAAGACGTAGTCCATCAGGGATGAACTTCGTAATCAAATTTTGTTGTCATTAATGCTTTAGATTTCCTTCAGTCTTCCACATTAAGCAGTTCAATTAAAAATCAATTCACTAATGGTAATTAATCAATTATACCTCAGCACATGATTTCGATCACATTTAGATCATTGTTTCAGCCTTCTAGGTTACATGGATGGATTAGTCACATCAAATTCTTTCTTACTAGGCTTCATGATCCTCCATTACAACACATCTACCGGGAGCTCAACACCCAAGCTGATTATCTCTCCAAATGTGGCCTGGCTATTCCATTTGGTCACATCTCTGTTTTTCATTTTAAAGACAACCAACAGATTGAGTCGAGAACATATCCACTCCCATGATGAATGTATTGTTTTGAATTTTATGGATAGTTGTTTTGCTGTGTTAGATCAAGTTAGTGGCACCAGTTTTTGGATCACAAGCATTCTGCTTGTGATGAACATTGGCCTATATGTAATAATTAAATCTGCGACATGTTTCTCTTATAATTAGTTTGGGTTTATGTAGTTGCAATGTCAGGAATTGGAGATACATTAAAGAATGTAAACAGAGATAATTGGATCGATCAGAGAGAATTATGAACAGATCTTGTAAAAATGTACCTATGTTTTCTTTAATATATGGTGTTTTTTCCTCTGTGAAAAAAAAGACACCACTTTTCAATTCAAATTTTATTTTTAATGATTTTAACACAAATAAATGAATTTTTAGAATTTAAATTCATTTTAAAATCAAAATTAAAATCAATTTAATCGCAATATTAAAATCAAAATTAAAATCAATTTAATCGCAATATTAAAATCAAATTGATAACTATTTTCAATATATTCATGATGTTTACTACTGGTAATACATCCAATAGCATCTTTACACATTATGTATTAAACATTTAATACATACATAATTGGAAGAAACAAAACTTACATTTCTTTAATAGTATCACAGTTACATTATGTATTAATTATACAGAATTTGAAGAAATAAATCTTACATTTCCTTAACTGTATTCTCTGAATGTCAAAATTCGCCATTAAAAAAGTTCACATTGATACATATTTTTCATTTTTAATTTAATACTAACAATGAAGTGGTCCCCATGTTTGTCTCCAAGCCTGTATTTACAATTCAACATTTCCTTTTGAAACCACTTGATCTTTAGGATCTGAAGTTCCACGACGAGTTAACTGTAAATTATAAAGGCTTCGAAAGTTTTTCTAAATTGAGGAATTTAGAAATTTCCAGCAACTAACACTGCATTGAACTTGCTCTACAGTTTAGTGAATGTGGAACATTTCCATTTGATGCTTTTTGAAAAATTCCCTCATTGCAAATTAAAGCGTTGCCAATATTGAAGTGTTTGCAGATGGAATACTACTATCAATTGGAATACTACAATCAATTGAATGAAAGATATCACTATTCTGTAAAATTCAATTCTGAAAGGACATAAAGGGTTACAAAATGTGGTGGAGAATAGATCAAAATTCAAGATTATATGGAAACAATTTCAACGAAACATCATCATATTTTTTTTTTCAGCAAGAAAAATACTTCTAGTTTATATAGTGTACCAAGGCATATCACTTCTAGAAATCAAAATACTTACAAGTAGTTCGAATTACATTCTTCAGTTTAGTTTAGCATCATAATACTACTTCTTGAACTAGTTCCAAAAACCATTACAGTAAAAGCTGAGATAACTCTCTCATTGTTCATCTGAGAAGGTATCAAAAAGACTTTCAGAATAAAAACATTTAATTTTACTATCCATTCACAGCAGAAAAAACTTTGAGTCCTTTGCATTATTTTCTTTATTTTATGTCCTTTCTGTAGAAAAAAAACCTCTTAACTGAAATTTACCTTACCAACAGCTCCAGGTCCATATGAGTTGAATAATTCATAGTGCATCTCCCCAAATCTACCATTCATTCCCCTCTTAGATAATCTGTCTGTGTCATTGTTTTTTTCTCTGTAAACATGGCTAAAAGTAATAGATGTAAAATTTCTCTTAAGAGCATGAATCCTTTCCAGCCAATGGGCAAGATATCCAGAATTTAAATGTGTTCCCTTGTTCATATGATCAATGATGACTTTTGCATCTCCAAATACCCAGAGCTCATCTAGATATAGTTGGTTTGCAAACCATAACAAGCCCCACAATGCTAAGAGTCCAGCCCTCATGTTAGTACCTCTTCCCCCATTCCAATAAATTTTATAATGACAATCCAGAGATATCATGAGCCAGGCACCACAACCACAACTCTGATTTTGTGAAGTGCCATCAAAGAAACCAGTGGGGTAGTGTATTACAAAAGGTCGCAATCTCTTCGAAGCATCACATGGTGGTTTCTGCTTCAGCTTCATCATTTCCAGTGAAATATAAATATTAACACAAATATTATGAGGAGTGCATAGCTATCCTTCAAATATCATCTTGTTCCTTCCACAAAAAAAGTGCCAATGAAGTAAAAAGGGAGTGGCTCTAAGGTGTTCCCCCCTTCAGAACCACCACCGAATACAATATTCCGTAGATTTGTATTGTGGAATTGGTTTCTTTAGTAATGTGCAAAGAATATTGAGAAAATACTGTGCAAAAGAGTAGTTGTAGAATAGATGACAATTGTCTTCATCCTAATCCTTGCATAAAACACAAATTCCAGGGCCCTACCACCCTTTTCGTTGGAGGGTTTTCCAGGTCAAATTTTTATTTTTCCATATAAACCAAATTAGTATAATCATTTTAACCTGTACCTTTACTTTCCACATCAGTTTGAACTAGTAGTCAGATTCATATCCCAGTACTCTATCTGTCATTAATTTATATGTCTCCTTTGTGCTTATCTGCTGCTCCATTTCTATTCCTTCCCAAGTGATTCTATCTCCTCCGTCACCCTTTCGCTAGCCCAGGTGTTTAAGGGAGGTAATATAATTTCCCCATTCTACCTTTCTATTATCCTCCATCGCCATCTCCTTATATGTCCTCCACCTCAGATAGTCGTTTTCCCATTCCTTTATTAACTGACCCATGTAGAAATAACCTCTGTGATTAATTTTGTCAATAGTTTCTCTACTAAGATTTGTGGTCCATCCAAGTCCCAGAATCTGCTGACTTCCAATATGAATCTTATTCCCATTTGCAAAAAACCATTTAAGGTTCTCTGTAAAAGTGGGCTAACATTTGTTAAAACCTTTTCATATGTTTGATCTTCTCTTAACTTCCTCCAATCCCTGAATTATGATATTTTCCATGTTCTGCTGAGCAAGGTATTTTTGACTGATTATCTCCTTCCATAGACTTTTAGTGGTCATACATCTCCAGATATATTTAAATATGAGAGAGAAGCCAAAAGTTTTTAGATCCAGAATACCCCAACCCCCCTTCTCTTTTGGCTTTGTAATACATTCCAATCGAGCCAGATGAATGGTTCTCTGCTCCTTTCCCCCATTCCAAATGAATTTGGCAATAACCATTTTGATCTCAATCATCGTCATATTTGGAATTAGGTAGAGATGAGCCAAGTATACAGTATATTGTTGTAAAACCACCTGAGTCAATATGAGTCTACCCCCTCTCGGTAAACATCTATTTGACCAGCTGAAGATCTTTTTCTGGAATTTTGTGACAAGCCACTTCCAATCATCTGCAGTATACATTGTTGGCTTCATCCAAAATCCCAAATAAGTCAAACCCTCTTTGAGTGGTGCAATGTTGAAATTGAAAAAGGCCCCCAATTCTTTAAAATCCTCTATATCACCCTCCGCATGGTATATGCAAGATTTTACAATACTTATCAACATCCCCGTAGCTTTGCTAAATCCATTTAAGATAATTTTTAACTCCTCCCAGCTACTTCTCTTCATTGATCAGAAGACCAGGACATCATCAATGAATAGACTATGAGTGACTTCCTTCCTCCTACAGACTTCAACCCCTTTAAAAATTCCAAGCTCTGATGCTTGCTTGATCTTCATGCTTAGAGCATCCATTATCAATACAAATAGGAGGGGGGATAGAGCACATCCCTGCCTCAAGCCCTTCCTAGGATGTAAAAAACTTGATGCAGTTCCATTTATTAAAACTGCCATAGATGTGTGGGTAATGCACCCGATAATCCAAGCCACCACTTCCCTATCAAGGCCTATTTTAAATAGAACCAGTCTTAGAAAGGTCCAATCCACTCTATCATAAGCCTTGTTTAAATCAATTTTCAAAACCTCTGCATTCATCTTCTTCACTTGCATGGAGTGTATAACTTCTTGGGTAATAGCCACTGCATCATGGATGCTTCTATCCTTGAGAAAACCTGACTGTTCCATTGTGATGTGCTTCGACAATACCCCTTTCAATCGCTAAAAAATAATCTTAGAATTTATCTTAAATAATGTATTGCATAAGGATATAGGTCTAAAGTCATCAAAAGTTATCTTACCTTTCCTTTTTGGAATTAATGTAATAGAGGTTGAGTTGATTTCTCCACGAATCCTCCCTAATAGCCTTACCTCTTCCACCATCTCTATAATCCCATCGATAAATTCCTCAAAAAAGTGGAGGAAGAAATCTGGTGTCGATCCATCTAGACCTGGACCCTTGTCCATGGCGAAGGATTTAAGAACGTTCTTAATCTCCTCTGGACTCAATTTTTTTTTCATATTTGACAATTCTTCCTCCATGAACATTACCAGATATTCCTCAATGAAATTCATCTGCATTGCAACATCCACATATTCCTGTTTTTTATACAAATTTCCAAATAAATCCACCACTGCCCTTTTAATTTCCTCCATTGTATGGATAGACTCTCCCTTTGCTTCAATATTCCATATTGCATTGTTACTCCTTCTGCCCGATGCAAATTTGTGGAAAAAATTTGTATTTTTATCACCACACTGTAGCCGTGTGTCCCTACTCTTCAATCTCCAAGATTTCTCATCAGTTAGGAGATGTTGTCTGTATTCATCTTCTAATGTCTTTAATTTTTCCCAGTAATTTTATGTTTGTTTTCCGTCCTTCACATCCTGCAATATCATAGACCTTTCCATCCTTATGGCTCTAATCCTATCTTTCATTTTTAATTTCTGCCCCTTTTCCCATTTTCTTACCACAGACTTCAAGCTCCTCACGGTATTTGATAATTAAGTCATTGTCGAATGGCCTTCCATCCTCTTACGATCTTTCATATATTCCTTGATCAATATATTAAAAGAGTCAAATTCCAACCAAGTTCTATTAAATTTGAAAGGATTGCCGACTTTAATTTCTTCAAACTCCCATCTAATAGATATCGGCCTATGATCTGACACTGTTAAGTCCTCTTCTTGAGCCGTTGTTTTCTCTATATGTGTTATAAGTTCATTATAAATAACAATTCTATCAATCTTTTTCCCAATGAACTCACTGCCTTTTCTTCCATTTAACCACGTCGGGCAATTTTCAATGAATGGTTGGTCACATAGCCCAACATTCATAAAAATCCATTGATCACCACCACCAAGGGGTCTATTCTACCCTTATTCCCCCATATTTCATTATCATGCAAGGTGAAATTGAAATCCCCAGCAATAAGAAGATTTTGAAGAAGGATAAAACCAGTGTCCCCCATCTTCTTCCAGAAAGCTAATCTATCCGAGTAAGGGGCATAAACATTAATCAAGTGAATTCTATGTGAAAAACCAAGGAAACAGCCAGTAAGAAGGATGCCACCAAAGAAACTAAAAGCCCTCAAGGATGCCCATCTGGGATCCCATAAAGCCACTAGCCCTCTAGAGCATCCCTTGGCATCCATAGCTACCAAATGCCAATCTGGTTTCATAGCACGGAAATATGCAATAGAAATGTCAGCAATTTCATGATTCCTGAATAAATATAATTGAAGGGTTACAAAATAGTAAAAAAATTTTAACAGACAAGTACTTATCCCTCCCCCCAGACCCCGCATATTTAGGGAGACGAGCTTCATAATGGATCCTCCGTCTCAAGGTTTAATGCTCTAAGGACCCGACCTATGGCTTGAGAGACAGGAACATCCTCATAGTTACCGTCCGGGATAGAATCCTGAATAGCTGAGATATTAGCCAGCTTTTTTTTCCTCTTTGGTCTTTCACTTTCCCATCTTGTGGTCACATTTGATCTCGAAGATGGACTAATAACTAGTTTCAGAGACAATGGTCTACCCGTATCCACCGTCAATGGTTCCAAAGTATTGTCGTGAACCATCAGAAATAATTCAAGATCACTCCCGATGGAGTTTCTCGGTGAGAGAATGGCCTCAACAGACTTAGGAGGGGACTCCACATTAGGTGACAGGGATTCACACAATATTCTAATCTCCGCAGACTACAGGGTTGGAGACAAAACAATGATAGGATCCTCAAAGTTAATCCCAGGACGGTGAGAAATATAATTTTTCAGGTTTGGGCACCCACTCGAGGTCTTATTCGGTCTCTTTCCCTTGGGAATAAAAGGCGTGAAACCCCCTTTTTCATTCCCATCCCCCGTGGATAAAGGAGATAATTGTACAAAAATCCCATGGGTATCATGCAAGACCAGATTCAAATTTGCATTTCCACTGTCAACATAATTAGAGTGTCTGTGATCTGGAAGCTTACCTGGATTTGTAGTAGTACCACCTTTTCCAGAATTGTCTCGATTGCAGGTTCGCGAGACAGAGGGATCAACATCCGAGTCACTCGCAGACCATGGTCCTTTTTCCCTTTCTCACCACCTCGAACAATTTATCATCAAGTGACCAGTAGAGTGACATAGATGGCACCTAAAACGCATCATCCAGTAGTTGATTGTCTGTCTGTATATCGTCCCATCCCATGCAAGGTCAATGTAAGTCGGAAAACCTTCCGCGAAAGGAGCCTCCACCAGGACCCATGCAGCCCGCTTATCATAGACTCCAAAACATTTTGGATCTACATACTTGCACCTGCCAATGTTATCTCTTATCGTCGCCAAAACCTTCATGCTCTAGAACTGCAATGGTAGCCCATATAACTTAACCCAAACCAAATGATTCACCGGGGCATTTAAGCAAGGATGAAAACTAGCATCCCACCTGTGTAATGCCAAGAAGCATCTTCCATTAACCCAAGTTTTGCCTAGGACTTCAACAACATCTTTGTCATTAATAAGCTGGAAACAGAACCACCCCTGCTCCAGTTTGCTCACTCTCAGCTTGTAACCTAGTAATTTCTCCCAAGCACTGAGCAACCACTCCATTAAATCTGTCTTTCCATGGCTTTCAAACTTCCACCTTCCTATTAGCGCATGATTTGTTAAGATTTTGATGCGTTCCCACATGAAATCGCATCCAAAACTTAACAGTTGGCAGTCTTCTCCTGGATGGATAGGATGTTTTGCAGCGTCCAGAGTGGCCTTCGTCGAGGATGGGTTTACAATGCTTCGGCTCTTGGTTCGCACAAAAGACTTGTCCAGAAAATCATGACATAAATTATCAGAATGTGATAATGGTGGAAGAGAAAACTCGATATTACCATTTCTGTTTTCCTCTCCACCATCCGCCACCCCAATCGCACGTAGGAAAGACACAGCCGATATGTATTTGTCACACTTGGCGATGAACATCTCTAATTCCTTCATCTCGAGAGTAATAATTAGTTAATTCACTGTCTCTTCACCCCATAAACATTGTCAGGAGCAGTTACTCCCTATTTTGTATGAGCCGCCCAAGTGCAATTTCCCGACAACCTACAAGTACCCCAAATGGCTTGATGTGATTATATCTCACCACCTGTGCCTCGTAAGTCGTCCACCAATAGTTGTTAGTACTGAAAAACCATGGTATCGATTTGGGATTAATGTATGGTTCAACTACCTTGATCTAGAAGTAACCTCGTAAAAACCAAACGATCACCTCCTATCCATCATGGGACGGTACTATATTCCACTTGTAAAAACAAGATAACAACTGTTACTCCATAGAGAGGCCTAGCTCGCCCCCGCCAGGAAATTTGAAAATTTATGGGCTTCCCGGAAATTAAGAAAAAATGTCACCAAAAAAACCAATAGAGTCTGTGTGACCCCATCAACACAACAAAGAAATGCCCAAGAAATCTATACATTATAGTTGTGAGTCTCTTCTATCATCCAACGAGAGAGATGAAATGAAACCCTTCAGGATGTAATGAACCCATTCAGGATGTAAAGAACCTATACTCCCACCTCATAATAAAAACGAGCTATAGAGAGATTTCCCTATATCCCAATCCTGACTCGATGTCTCAAAATAAAAAACATCCAGAGTCAAGGACTTCCATCCCAAGCCCATCTTCCATCCTAGACCCATTCTGACCACTATGTCCCCCGATAAAAATAAACATATAATGTCAGACAGAAATTTTCCTAGTGAACACAATAACTCGGCGAGCTCAAATCCTTCATATAAAGTTCACATACTGTAGCTCACCTAACATCTTAAACACATTTATCTCCTTCCTGCAGCCCATTGCTAACAGCAAAGGCTCTCCATGATCATCGGTAATCGAAACATCATCATCTTATCAGTAAACTTATCACTGTTTCTTACTTAATAACTCCTTTCATTTTTTTAATAAAATTCCGAGTACACACTTTTTAATTGATATATGATATTAAAAATGGAGTTGTTTACATAAGCAACAAAATAGTTTTGATGGCAGTTTTTTGCTGGAATCAGTAATTTTTTTTCAAAAAATCAAATAGTTGGAGTGTTTAAATTGCTTTTTTGATAATGGAAATAGATTCAGCACCATTAAAAACTTTTAGGACACCCAATATATTGAAGTTTAATGACTATAACTCATATTTTCAAAAAAATTTACCTAAATTTTTTATAATCTTAATTTCTAGTAGCCCCAAAAAAAATGAATGGCCACATTTGGGTTGAATATTTCTGATGATGTATTTAATTTTGGAGGCCATCTAGAAGTTTTGGTTAACGAGAATGTGATGCTCAGTGTTCGTATTTAAGGATGAAATCAGAGGAGTTATAATATTCAAATCTATTTAGTCAAATTCTCTTAAAGAAATAGGAGTGAGGATGTGATATTCATTCCCGGTCTTAAAGAAGTGAATTAAAAGAAGTTATATATTCAAATATTATTTATTCAAATTCTTTTAATGAAATAAATGAAATACGGTTGAGTTAATATCACCAACCAAGAAGTTCGTTATTATATAAATAGTAAAAGTCATATAATAATAATAAATTATATTTATTATAATTTTTATTTTTTAAATTGTAATTAATAGATATTTATATTATTTATGTTAATAAAATATATGTAATGAATGTTTTTAATAAACCATATATGTCAAGGATATAATCAGCCAAAATAAAAGTTATAGGTTTAAGGCTAAGACTTGAAAGCCCCTATTCAAATGTTGTTACTCTATTTTGAGTGTTACTTAATACAATTATATTAAATATATATATATATATATATAATTACTTTATTTTGAGTGTTATTTAATATCATTATATTCAATTTTTTTTGATATAAGTAAATTTATATAAATTAGTTATATAAAAAGAAATAGAAACAATACATAATTAAATAAGCTAACCTTTTTATCACTATTGGTTAAGATTTTTTTTTTTTTTTTTAAAGTTTTCTACGTTGGAATCCTTGTTATTTATGATATCCAAACTTCTTTACCATTTGCTTGAGTACTTGCTATTTTTTCCTATCTTAGATTATCTTGATTTAGCTAGTTTGCTTATATTTTAGTCTTAGATTTTTTCATTTAGTCTACCCAATTTGAATTTAGTTGAGTTATTTCTTTTCAAAAATCATGAGAGTTGAGTTTCTCAATTCTTGAGTTTTGGGTTTCTTATAGTTTCTATTGAATTTCTTGAAGTACAAGATTTGTTTGAAACTAAGGATTTGCACATGGTGATGTACCATTGACTCATGTGAGACTATTCGTTAGTCTTTTGATGCTTCATGTTCTTCCTAAATCCTTTAGGTAATCAAGTACAATGTGTCATGTTTCAAAACAAGTTATCCGTCACAAAGAAACTCTCTCATAGTCCATTTTAAACTCTCCGTTAGACTAGGAATAAGTTTTATATTTTTAAATAATTTATGTTAGGAACTCTTCACCGAAGTCTATTTCCATGCAAATACAAAAATATGTTGAAATGCTATGCATTTCTGTTTCATGAGATGTAAAATGGATTTTTTTTAGAGCTAATCCAATGGGTTGAAAGGATGATCGGCCCAAAAACGCAAGGGTAGATTTGGGAGTCACTCCTAAACCAAAGTTGAAGAAAGAGAATTAGTCAAATGATTGAAAGATGGAGATTATGGATTCATGCATGGACTTGAGTTACCCCAAAACCATAAGCCAAAGTTAAGAATCAAATCCTTGTCCTTGGCAATGTCAAACTGAGTGATAAAAAAACCCTTCACACAAGGCTAGATGAAGTCTTCCTTTTTCATCACTAGAATATAAGATTTTGAGATCCAACCATGAAGATTGGCTAATTGGGAAAAAACAACTATTGAAACAACAAACCAAACTAAGACTAATAAAATCTTCAGCTTCTTCATTAACTTTAAACCCCATGGGAGTATAAATAACAAGGAATTCCTACACCATAAAAAAAGAAGGGCTTATTGGTAGATATTTCTAAACATCTTTAAAATGACAACCTCTTAGTAAACTAGAAGCACCCCATGAGCATAATTGTGGATGACACACTAGAGAGCATGCTAGAAGAAAATAAATGCCTTAAACAATTGGCAAAGCGAGAAGCAATCCCCTCCATCACCATTGAGATGGACACATGGAGAAGAAAGGACTTGAGACCGCTCCATCACCATTGAGATGTACAAAAGGAGAAGAAAGGGCTTGAGTTGCTATAAGATGGCCTACACACAAACAAAAGTAACCCCTATCTCTTATTACTTAGAGTAGAAACACCATTCCAAACTCTAGTCAAATATTAATTAATTATTATTGCTGTTGTTAATTATATATCAAAAACATTGGTTAAAATTTTTGAGTGACTAAAAATCATATAGAAATAATAATAATGTTATTATAACAACAATAGTTAACAATCATAGAAATATTAACAATAGTGAATATGGTTATTCATATTTGACTGCAATTAACTTTATGTGAATTTTTTTCCCTTTGGCAAAGTAATGCTGATGTTAGTTTAAACATTCATTTGTGTTTGTTGATTTCAATCAACTATAATTATTACAGTTGGTTTTAATTAGCTTCTTTTTTATTTACATTGAGTTTTATATTGATTTTAATTTTCCGTGGTTGATTTAGTTCATTGTTGTTGGTTTTGTTATTTGGTTAATTGTGGTAGATTTTAATTATGTCTATAGGTGTGGTTTATTTCAGAATAGGAACTTCATTTTTTTATTAAATTGATGGTTAGGATTAAATATTGAGGGAATATTCATAGTTGTATATATAAGATTGGATGGTTGAGATCACCATTATTTTGTGCATTTTCCCTACTCCTTTTTTCATTATATAATTATTACATCGAAGGTGTTCCTCTATGAAGTTGGCTAGGCAAACACTATTTTCCCTAGCTAATCCTTAAGCCCCATTTTCATTGTCATCCGATGAGTTAAACAATGACAGGTGGAAAGGGTCCATGAGTCGAGAAATTTCTGAAGTTGTTAACGGTTGTTGGGATTTGCATGCATACTGTTGTGTTGTTTAAAACCCCAACATCGGTAATTAGGGGTTGTAGTACTCGATTTAGTACATTACATGATCAGATTGAATCCATTGGTATAGATTTTCTATATAATTTCTACATGGTATTGGAGCATCAGGAATCACAATATAAGAGAAGAAATTGAGTTTGTCTTGAGCAGGTTCAAATTTGCAAATTTCTTCTTCAGGATCCAACAACAGATCAAGATGCCTTTCAATGGCTTGAGACTCTTATTTGCACTCGAGGGAAATTCGAATTATATTTCATGGAAGGACAAGATGGAGTCAATGTTGGAGGACATCAAGTTGAAGGAATTCATAGTTTTTGATATTCCCAAGCCCGCAACAGCAGATGCCCAACTTCTTGATGCATGGAAGAAGAAGGTAGAAAATGTGAGAAGGATATTGTTAGCGGGAGTTTGAGATCATATTTTCTCGAGTCTTCATGGGAAGGCGACTCGATATGCTATGTGAAAGGCCTTGATAAATCTGTTTCAGAACAACAAAAACCAAAGGAAGTTGGCGCTAAAGGACACTCAGAAAGATCAAGAAGGAGGAGGGCGAGACGGTACCGACATACTTGGAGAAGTTCACTCAATGTCGAGATGAGCATAGAAGTGTTGGTGTGATCATAGTCGATGATGAATTGGTGAGCCTAACACTTCTAGGCCTTCCCAAGAGCTGGCATAGTTACCAAGACTTTGTGAATGGGAGGGATAAGTTACCAGACTAGGAGCGTTTGTGGTCCGACTTGGTAATAGAAGAGATAAAGAGGAGCACTAGAGACGGGACATCCAACACCAAAAAGAAGAAGATTGTGCATTGGTCAAAAAAGGAATGAAAGCCAAGGTAAAGAAATCCCAAGGTGAAGATGGAAATAGAGACTTGTCCAAGATCGTATGTTTTCACTGTCACGAGTATGGGCACTATGCTTCAAGTTGTCCACAGAAGAAGTCAAGCAAGAAGGAGACTGTGGTTATGAGGTGATGTTTAGAAAGGGAAAAGTGTTACTTAAACACATAGCCACGGGATAGGTGAAGCAGATCGGTTCAAGAGTCAAGAACTTGTATTCTCTTGAGGTTGAGGATGCATGCAAGGCTTTGAGGAGAAAATCAGTGGTTAATGCCTTGGTGGTTGAGAGGGAGAAATTATCTCTCAACATGCAACCTCAGAACCAGTTTCAAAGGGTTGTGGAGCAGCCACAATTGGCGAAGCAGAGAGGAGACCGAGTGGAAGAGTCCACTTAAGCAGATGCCTCCAGGTGTGAGGTAGGGCGATGTGAAAAATTAATCCCAAGAGGAAATTTGGGTAGGTTCCATTGATATGGTGTTTCTCATGGATTGAACCTGGCTATGAGGAGCCCACAATGCAACAGTAGCAGGAAGGATCGGTTGTATTGATGCAGTCAGATGTCAGGAAGAAAGAGAAAAATCAGAGTGACAAATGTTGGATACTAGAGCGCAGATCAGAGTTGGAAGCAGTGCAAAGTGCATGGATGCAGATGTCCACAACAATGCAAATATTTCAGTAGACAGTGCAGTAACTAGTTGCAATCAGAAGACTCTGATGATAGATGCATTATATTGATTGAGTTGTTCAGAGCCTATTCAGTTTTAGGAGTTGCATGTGCAAACAACACTAGAAAAGTGTTGCACGCAAGAATGTTCCAAAGGTACCATATCGAGATAGATTGAATTCCTTTCTTGTTGTGAGGGAGTGTTGAAATTTACAACAAGAAAAAGTGAAATTGGCATCCAAAAAGAAAAAAAATTGACCACATAACTCGTGTGAGATTCCAGTCACACATGAGTGAGGAATTCAGTTACACATTAGCGCTAAATGTGGGCATCTAATTTATTTATCCCTTAAATAAATTAGAAAATAAATTGTAATTTCATCTCATAACAACTTGTATCAGTTAACTAAGTCAGAAAGACTGATTTAGCTCAGGAGTTTCGAGTTGAGGGTCAAAGGTGAGGCATGTAGAGTGATTCTATTATTTTGGGGGTCTAGTTGTAGTTAATGCATTAGTTTGGTGCATGTGTAATTAGTTAACTCAAATTAATTGAGTTAAAATCAATTTAACTAGTTCTAACTGAGTGATGAGCTAGTGAGAGGTCAAGTGAATTAAATTAGATTTAATTCACAAGTATTGATCAATCATATAACTGATGATTTGTTATTAATAGCAGCATGCATGTCAGTTCTAATGAAGACCCAATTGGGACATAGGTTAAAGGGAAGATAACTATCACTTGTATTATTAGCAAATTATCCGAGTGTAATTAGAAAGTCAGAGGAAGGATCATGAAGGATTGTGCAGTAAAGGAAGGTTGATTATCCTATTTAATAGGGATTAATTTCCTAGGGATTGTGTGAGCAAGGCTGGGTTAAGCAAGGGCTGAGAATTGGCTAAGTGTTGGTCAATTTTGTTGGCAATATGATGCAGAGTGTTGTCCTTGATGGCAACCCACTGAATAAAGATGAAGACATGAGATTGTTGACTTGTGTTGTCCTTGATGGCAATCCACCTGATGAAGTTATTCGTGACCTGATGGACTTGGTAAATGATGTAAATCTGATATGAAGTGATGTTTGTTAGTAATATGATGTTGAGTGTTGTCCTTGAATGGCAAGATGATGGCAACTTACTTGATGAAGTTGTGCTTGATAGAACATGTCTTGATGAACTGAATCTGATATATCTACAGTGAGTACAGAAGGAAATGAAGAAAGGAATTCAACATGTGATAGATCTATGATGAAAAGAGTATGTCTCTAGGCATACGCGGATTGCCTAAGGGAAGTCGCGTATGCACGCGGGAAAGAACGTTCCAAGTCGCGTATGGGAAAAAGCGCTCATAAAGTGCAAAACCAGGGGTAACTACCATGGTATTGACCCATTGTATTGGGTAATGATTCGTCTAAATGACCCCGTCCAGGAATACCATCAGAAGTAATGTGGTTTTGGCTCATGGTATTGAAAAAGGGTAAACCTATATAAGGAGAAGAAATTCATTGTGCAAAGGATGAGGGTGAGAGTAAGAGGTCTGAGCTTGAATGAATACTTCTCTGTGAAGTATATTTGTATGGAAAGGGTAAAGGTTTGATGATAGATCTGAATCTATGATGCACCTATGAAGAAATGATGAAGAAGGGAATCTAGATCTGAAATGTATTTATATCTGCTAGATCTGTTTATGGAAGGCTTAGATCTGAGAAGAGGCGAACATCTGTCTGAAGTACAAGGGTAAATCTGAATTGAATATCTGATCTGAAGAAGTATGCTGCTCTATAATGGTTGAAGATCTATATGCTAGTTCGCCGAAGAGGAAGCGCGTATATACGCGGATTCGCTGAAGAGAAAGCGCGTATGCGCAATAAAATTGGATCTGTAATATGTACAGAAGTATACGCTGGTTTATGTGAACGGAATCGCGTATATACGCGACATCAATGAAAGAGAAGCGCGTATGCAAACTAGGGTTTGCTGAAGTCTATGGTAAGAAATATACGATCTATTCTGTGGTTTGCGGTATACGTAGGTGAGTTATATGTCTGTTTCATGGTTATTTTTGCTTAAAAAGTATAGGTAGGTCGATCCCCGAAAATATGATGAAACGTGGGCTGCAAGTGGTGTCCTAAAGGATGCTTTGGATCCAGTGTGAAAATTGATGAAACGTGGTCCATAGAGGTGCTGAGGGTTGTAGCCTTCAGTCAGGGGGTTGTAGCTCCCTTCCAGGTGAGGCTGGTAAACAAGATCAGGGGGTCGTAGCTCCCTTCCAGGAGAGGCTGGTAAACGAGTCGGGGGGTTGGAGCTCCCTTCCAGGAGAGGCTGGTAAACGAGCGCAGGTGGGTGCCTGCGTGCTGGTCAAGTCTGCGCCAGCACATATGTTGTAAGATGTTTTCTCTATAATAAAATATTGAAGGGTGAGCAACTGCAGCGGTGGTTTTCTCCCGACTTGGGTTTCCACCTAAAAATCCTGGTGTTCATGTGTGATGCTTTGTGTGATGGTTTATTCTGTTCTTACTGCACATGTTTATAGTTTATTGAACAGCTAATGAATGAATGATGGAATGATATAAGTGAATAATTAATGGCATAACAAGATCTCTGTGTATACGCGAGTTTTATGAAGGATATCCGCGTGTATACGCTAGTTAGCTTCAGCAAAGTAGCGTATGGGTTTTAGTGAATGGAAAAGTAAATTTTTTTTGATTAAGTCCTAAATACTGATTCACCCCCCCCTCTCAGTATTTTTCCCAACAATTGGTATCAGAGCAGGTCCTTCTGCAGAAGCTTGATCGCTTGAAGGAGATCCGTCGCAATGGAAAGTCAAGAAGGAGTAATGTCTATAAAGCCACCTCTATTCAATGGAAGCAATCTGATATTCTGGAAGGTATGAACAAAAGAATATCTGCAAAGTCTTGGTGCAGATGTATGGGCAATCGTGGAAGAAGGTTATCAATACCCGGCAAGTATTCCTACTGATGCAGCAGAAAGGAAGAAGTATGAAATCAATGCCAAAGCAGTGAATGTCTTATTAGGAAGCATGTATGAATCAGAATTTGCTAAAGTGATGCAGCTACATTCAGCAAAAGAAATATGGGACAAAATCATTCTAAGCTATGAAGGAGACACAAAGGTAAAAAGTGCAAAACTCCAAAGTCTTAGAATTGAATATGAAAATTTGAAGATGCATAGTGATGAAAGTGTTGCCAGTTTCTTTCTTCGTCTAGATGATATTGTAAATCGGATGAGAAATTTGGGTGAAACCATAACCGATACTACTCTGGTGGAGAAAGTCTTAAGATCCTTGACTTCAAAATTTGACTCTAAAGTTTCAGCTATTGAAGAAAGGCAAGATCTGCAAACTCTTACTATTGTTCAATTACATGGTATTTTGACTGCTTTTGAAATGAGACAAGGAGGTCCTTCCCAAATCAGAGAAGTTGTTTTTAAGGTATCTGCAAAAGGAAAAGAAAAGGAAGTTGTCAAAGAACCTAGCTATATATCCGAAGAAGAAGAAGCGAATTTCATGAGAAAACTCCAACTAGGTACTGGAAGATTCAAAGGTAAGCTTCCCTTCAAATGTTTTGAGTGTGGAAAAGTTGGTCACTATGCTGCTAAATGTCCTTATAAAGAAAAACATGGTAAAGGGAAACAATTTGAAAAGAGGAAGAGTTTTTATGCAAATGAAGATGATGATGAAGTATCGAGTGAAGATGAAGAAGATTCTGACCATAATCTGAAAGTGCTCATGGCAAAGAAGCAAAAGAAGAAGGCTACTCAAAGCAAGCAGATACCTCAGAAATCATGTATAGCAGAAATTGAAGGAGATGAAACAGGTATTAATCGTTGTTCCTGTATTTTACTTAACTGTATATGCAAATATTATGATAGTGAAAGTGAAGACTCTGACCAAGCTCTACAAGTGCTCACGGCAAAGAGGAAAAAGAAGAAGGCTACTCGAAGCAAGGAGATGTCTCAGAAAACCTGTATAGCAAAAATTGAAGAAGATGAATCTGATAGTGATTGGGGTCCTTTGAATAATCTTCTTTGTGCAAACAATAGTGAAGATAGTGAAAGTAAAATTGTGGATCTAGAAGAAGCTCTCAAGGTTAAAATTAAAGAACTAGAAGCAGAAATCAACGATCTAAATGCAGATCTCGAAAAATCAAGCAAGAAGAATGAAGGACTTGAAGCTGCAATCATCTCTCTACAAACAGATCTTGAAGCATCAAGTAAGAAGAATGAAGAAACTCTACAATCATTTGAAAAGGAAGGCCTTGAAGCAGAAATCATCTCTCTCAAAGAAGATCTGGAAAAACCAAATAAGAAGAATGAAGAGCTGCAACAAACATGTGAAGAAAACGAAAATTGGTTGAAAGAAGAGATTCTAAATCTGAAGGATCAAGTAGAAGATGGAAGAAGGAAAGAAGAAAGTATGACAAAGCAATGTCAAGTCCTGGAGGTTGAGGTAAACATTCTCAAAGGAAAATTAGAAGAAAAGGTTAAACTTTTGAGGTTTCAAGATAGTACTAATATTTTGGACAATATTCTGAGTAATCAAAGGTCTCCTGCTATCAAACTTGGTCTTGGTTTTCATGAAACTGTTAAAGGAGAATCTAGCTCACAAGGAAGTGCAAAAAATTCAGAGGATGTCAATGCAAAACCTGAAGTGTTGAAAGAAACAAAAGGTCAACCAACAATGATGAAATCTCAAAGGAAATCAGTCAATAAAGTTGAATGCTTTAAATGTCATAATTATGGGCATGTTGCAGCAAATTGCAGGAGGAGATCATTTCAGCCTCAATCAAACAGTTCCTACATAGAAAGGTACTCTGGTTTCTTCAAGGGATATTGTTTTTCATGTAACAAGTATGGACATAAAGCAGCTGATTGTAAAGGAGGAAGATTAGAAATACTCATTATGATTCTTATGCTTATTTCTCTGGACACATGAGATGTTATTCTTGTAACAAGTATGGACATGTAGAAAAAGAATGCAGGTTGAACAGATATGAGAAATTGGATAACTTCCAGCACACAAATAGAAAGTTCAAAAAAATCTGGAAAAATATGGAAGATCGATCAGAAACGTAGGGAATTTTGACCCTACTGCAGTCATCTGCTTCTGAAGCTTACTTCTCTGATTGACTGCAGGAATGATGTGGGATACATTATGAGATTTAGTAATGTATCATCACAGGGGGAGCAATGTATGATGTCTCTCGTGATTGATTTGATTATTTTGGTTATATGTATTTCTGACAGAGCATCTGATATGAAGAAGACAGGTACAGGAAGTACAAGTTCAGGGGGAGATGAAGGAATGTGAAAATTTTCTATGCTTCACTTTCCATACGCGGGTTATATTAACAAAAGTCGTGTATACATGCGAGTTCCAGCAGACACAGTCGCGTATGCATTGATGATAAGAGAATTTATATGATGGCTGAAGATCTGGAGCAGAGGTTCAGGGGGAGCATCAATCTGACTGTTAATAACTGTATTATTGACTCAATATCAGCTTAGTGTCTCAGTTCTAAATAATGAGGATATGATACATGGTTTCTTATGTTGAAGATTGTGGATGAGTCCTGTTTGCTTTTTGATGAAGAGTATTCATTGTTGAGATGAAAGTCTTATAATTCGGAGATAAGGGCAGTTCATGCAGAGATTGTTGCTGATGACTTGCTGATGAACGTATTTAGGTTGCACAAGTTAAGAAGGAGCACTGGTTCAGGGGGAGCAGCAGGTTGAATACTAATGATTGCATTGTTGGCACTATGACTGCTTATTCTTTGGTTATTGTGATACTCATGCTTAAATGATGATGACTTGGTACATGATTTATTACGATGAGATTTTGAGCCCTGTTTGCTGAAAAGTATCTTTTGTGCTCACACATGGATGAGTTGGAAGTCGTTTGATTCAGAAATAAGAATAGATCATGCAGAGTTTGTTACTATGGTTGAGATCTTTTCCCTACATATGTTACTTCATGTTAAATCTTAAATATCATGGTGATATTGGACCACATGGATGATTGACACATATTTGAAGATGTTGTTCTGGTATGATAATTTCTCTTGGAAAGATTGTATTGATGCTGCAAAGAATCTTAAGGCTTGGTTACTAATGTGCTTATGCTACAACCGTTGGATGACGCTTGAAGACACAACTACATTGTTCTATCTATCTATATTCCAGGGAAACATTCAAAAAGGAAGCTGAACACTATCTTTGCCTCACAGAGAATCAGTTCTGGTTAAAATATAGAAGATGGTATTGGATACGCGGATTTCCTGAAACACAGTCGCGTATATATGCGAGTTCATGCACATAAAACCGTGTATGTCTGGTTGCTGACAAATTTCTGTTTGGGGTCAGCTTTCTTCAGCACAAGCTGCAGTGCTGTTTGGTATCTCTGATACTGTTTGGTATCTCTGGTGGTGTTCTAGTTCTCATAATTCTATTTCTAATGTTTTGATAAATATGCCTTGATGATTTGTTGGTAAAAGTGTTCAGGATGCACAAACTAAGGGGGAGCCTTAGTCATATGGAAAGGTTGCTTGGATGCACAGATTCAGGGGGAGCATTAGCGTTGCTAAGTATAATGCATTGTTGGCACTATGATGGTTCTGAAATATGTTCTCTTTCTTGAGGACTTTCTGGTGTTGGTTATGAAAAGTCATATTTGTATTTTGATGAAAAGGTCATGTTGAGACCCATGATGTAAAATTGTAAATTTCAGTCATGTAAGGACTTATCAAATTTGTAAACCCACTTGATTGGGTAGCAGAGTCAAATGTGTAAACCCACTTGGTTGGGTAGCTGAGTTGAAATGTGTAAACCCACTTGGTTGGGTACTTGAGTCTTATATGTAAATCCAATTGGTTGAATATTTGATGTAAGTATGAGTCATTAGCGATAGGAATTTCATAGAGTCATGTACTTCATTGGAAAATATGTTTGAAGATTCAGCATGACCTCAAGGGGAGCTTGGTCACTTCAGTATATATAAGATCTACAAAACACTTCTTCCACATGCGGAGAAAAGGGGGAGAGTATGTTGGTTTTGATCCGCCCTTTGCCCTTGATGTCAAAGGGGGAGAGTGACATGGTGTTTGAATGAAGAGAAAGAATGGTGTCAAAAATGGAGAATGTGACATGGTGTCATTGCATTCTTAATGTACCTATCTGTTGTGGTAACCAAACACCATCGTGGTTGCCATCAAGTCCAAAGGGGGAGATTGTTGGCAATATGATGCAGAATATTGTCCTTTATGGCAACCCACTGAATAAAGATGAAGACATGAGATTGTTGACTTGTGTTTTCCTTGATGGCAATCCACCTGATGAAGTTATTCGTGACCTAATGGACTTGGAAAATGATGTAAATCTGATATGAAGTGATGTTTGTTAGCAATATGATGCTGAGTGTTGTCCTTGAATGGCAAGATGATGGCAACTTACTTGATGAAGTTGTGCTTGATAGAACATGTCTTGATGAACTGAATCTGATATATCTACAGTGAGTACAGAAGGAAATGAAGAAAGGAATTCATCATGTGATAGATCTATGATGAAAAGAGTATGTCTCTAGGCATACGCGGATTTGCCTAAGGGAAGTCGCGTATGCACGCGGTAAAGAACGTTCCAAGTCGCGTATGGGAAAAAGAGCTCATAAAGTGCAAAAACAGGGGTAACTACCATGGTATTGACCCATTGTATTGGGTAATGATTATTCTAAATGACCCCGTCCAGGAATACCATCGGAAGTAATGTGGTTTTGGCTCATGGTATTGAAAAAGGGTAAACCTATATAAGGAGAAGAAATTCATTGTGCAAAGGATGAGGGTGAGAGTAAGAGATCTGAGCTTGAATGAATACTTCTCTGTGAAGTATATCTGCATGGAAAGGGTAAAGGTTTGATGATAGATCTGAATCTATGATGCACCTATGAAGAAATGATGAAGTGGGATATCTAGATCTAAAATGTATCTGTATTTGCTAGATCTGTTTATGGAATGATTAGATCTGTGATGAGGCGAACATCTGTCTGAGGTAAAGGGTAAAATCTGAAGTGATGTATCTGTTGTGAAGAATTGCAATGACATAAAAGTCTGAAGAACCATACGCTAGTTCGCCGAAGAGGAAACGCGTATATACGTGGCTTCGCTGAAGAGAAAGCACGTATGCGCAATAAAATTAGCTCTGTAATATGTACAGAAGTATACGCTGGTTTATGTGAACGGAAGCACGTATATACGCGACATCAGAGAAAGGAAAGCGCGTATGCAAACTAGGGTTTGCTGAAGTCTGTGGTAAGAAATGTCTGATCTGTTCTGCTGGTTTACTGATATCTGTCAGTGAGTTATATGTATTTGTTTCATGGTTGACTGTGCTTAAAAGTATGGAAAGGGTCCAGTTTGAAAATATGATGAAATGTGGCCTGCAAGTGGTGTCCTAAAGGAAGGTTTGGATCCAGTGTGAAAATTGATGAAACGTGGTCCATAGAGGTGCTGAGGGTTGTAGCCTTCAGTCAGGGGGTTGTAGCTCCCTTCCAGGTGAGGCTGGTAAACGAGAGCAGGGGGTCGTAGCTCCCTTCCAGGAGAGGCTGGTAAACGAGTCAGGGGGTTGGAGCTCCCTTCCGGGAGAGGCTGGTAAACGAGCGCAGGTGGGTGCCTGCGTGCTGGTAGGAGTCTGCACCAGCACATATGTTGTAAGATGTTTTCTCTATAATAAAATATTGAAGGCTGAGCAACTGCAGCGGTGGTTTTCTCCCGACTTGGGTTTCCACCTAAAATCATGGTGTTCATGTGTGATGCTTATGTGTGATGGTTTATTCTGTTCTTACTGCACATGTTCACTGTTTATAGAACATCTAATGAATGAATGATGGAATGATATAAGTGAAGAACTAATGGCATAATTAGATCTCTGTGTATACGCGAGTTTTATGAAGGATATCCACGTGTATACGCTAGTTGGCTTCATCAAAGTAGCGTATGGGTTTTAGAGCATGAAAAAGTAAAAAATTTCAGTTTTCCCTAAATACTGATTCACCCCCCCCCTCTCAGTATTTTTCCCAACAAATTTTGCCTAAGGATCATGAAGGATTGCGCAGTAAAGGAAGGTTGATTATCCTATTTAATAGGGATTAATTTCCTAGGGATTGTGTGAGCAAGGCTGGGCTAAGCAGGGGCTGAGAATTGGCTAAGTGTTGGTCAATTTTGCCTAAGAATTGCTAGTTAGTTTTGTGCAGGATCAGGGTGAGATGATCGGTAGAGTGCAAGATTTTCTCGGTGTGAGAAAACACTGAGGTCTAAAATGTGCCTCCAAAGGAAATTATAAAAAAATAGTGGAAATAATAAAATAATATTAGATTACATCATCAAATCTTAGAGGGAAAAAAGAAAAAGCTATTTTTTTTAATCCATATCTTCAACTTATCTCTCTATGAGTTTACTCAAATTTCGAGTGGAAAGACTCGTTGGATGCATAATTTTATTCCTCATCCAATGAGTACCCATGTTGCATAATTTCGATCGAACCTACTACACGAAAAATGAGAAATACATGAAAAACGTGATTGCAATCACGTTTTTTCATGTATTTATCATTTTTCATGTAGCAGGGTCCATCAAAAGAATGAAACATGGGTACTTCTTGGATGAGAAATTAAAGTTTGCATCTAATGAGTACTCCCGCTCGAAATTTGAGTAAAACCTTAGGGAGATAAGTTGAAAATACGAGTTGAAAAAATAGTTTTATTATTTTATTATTTCTTAATTTTTTTACTTTTTTACTCCAAAAAAGGTGAATCATCCCCCATGGTTGACATCATCATCTTTAATCCTATTGATTCTTATAAATTTTATTTTGATTATATATATTTTTTAGGAGGCCCATTTTAGACCTCAAAATTCCCCTAATGATTGTATTGTTTCATGATAATTTGACTATGTACAATATATGATAGAGGGGTTTTGAGTAGGTGCTTTCCCCAGATAAATCTTGTGTTGTGTGATTGATAATTTCCTTTCTCTTACTTGCATGTGATTGAACAATCATGTTTTATATTCCGAAAATATAGTAGAAGGATTCAGTATCTTGTTCTAGTACATTACATGAGCATATTGAATCAATTGGTATAGAGTTTCTATATAATTTCTACAAAAAATTCATGAACAATTGCAATTATACATCATCTACAGAACCCTTTGTTGAAATCCATTTCTATGAAAATACAACATATGTTGAAATGATATGTTTTTTTGTTTCATGAGATGCAAAAATGGAACTTTCATAGAGATAATCCAGTGAATTGAAAGGAGGATGGACCCCTAAAAAATGGAAGAGAAGATTTAGGAATCACACCCACACATTATCTTAAAGAAGGAGAATCAGTTAAAATATTGAAAGAGGGATATTAATAAGTATCTAATAAATAGATAAAGTAAAATAAACACTTAACTAATTTAAATTATGAAATTAATACCTAATTTAATTTAAAATTCAAATATATCAGAATTTACTAAAAATAAACAACTCAATAATTTTGAAACATGTCAGTTCTTTTTTCCTCACCTACCCCTATTTATTCCTCATTCCATTTCTTGATATCTTTCTTCCTCACATCTCTACCTTGATAATGAACCTCGGTAATAGGTTCGAAACGTCGGTAAAAATGAATAAATTGATGCGATGGATCCTAAAGGCACTCTACAAATCATTAATCACAGAAGTCTGAAATCTGAAAATAGATATGTTGTCTTGGTCTTTGGAACATGTGGCTGACATGTGTGTTCAGTTACATCGAATCGTGCTCGGCACAAGAAGGTAAGATAATTGGTACAATGTTATATTTAATTATGCACTAAGAGTTATGTGTTTATGGTATTATGATGCAGGGGATTGCATGGCAAGTTATTTCCATGAAATCTTGAAGAAGGCTCAGGTTGAGATTTCCCTTGGAAGTAGCAGGAACCATGGGGATTGAGTCATGATGTTTGTTTCTAGCCTTGTGCTTTTGGTCTTTTGCGATTTGTGAGATTGATTTGCAACCTTGTTTATGTCTGGTGCATAGCTATGCCACTTTGGTTGCGGTATCATATTGTGATTGGTTTTCATGGTTTTCTTCTTGTTTCTTCTTGTTCATGTCCTTGTCTTTTATGTTTTGAGAGTCTTGGGAATTTCTTCGGGAAATAGGAAAGTTGATGGATTTTGGGGAGAGTCGTGTGGTACCCAACAAGTAATCTAAGACATGGATGAAGCTCAGTGCATGAGTAAGCGCAATGGAAGGTAAGTCTATGACAGTTTGTTGGACTCATTGGGTCCATTTTGGTAATTGGATGGTGGAAGTACATACATGAGAAAGGTAACATGAGAGGTAAAGTGAATGGATCTGAGGTATTAGATGCCTTGGCTATGTTGGTAACTATTGTTCTCAACGTTATGCATGTTGTGCACGAATAAAGGAAGTTATCATAGCCTAGACCTGATGATATCTTGAAATTGTGTTGTGATCATGATTATGCTGATGTTTATATACGTATACATGTATGTATGTATGTATGTCGCGTCTGAAATGGTCATCATGGATCATGGTTGTTTGATGCTAAATGTTTATATGCATATATGTGTGTATGAATGTCATTGTTTGAGAGGATGATGATTGTTTTATGCTAATGATTATATATGTATAAATGTATCTATCTATGTCACTATATGACAGAATTGATAGAGATCATTCTTGTGGAGGAATGATTGCTTATGTAGTTGAATGGCATGAAGAGGTTCTTGGATAAGAGGAATCAAGTGGAAAAGTAGCCTTGACGAAAATACGAGGTCATTATCATGTGGATGTGAATTGATATTATAAGCTTGTACTATTCCTGTGTTTAGGTTCTGGATAGGTAATGTTGATGGATACATCAACGAAGTGAAAGTAGTGTGATCTGCACCATGTTAAGATAAGCATGGATAGTGGAAAGACAGTAGAAGAAAGGTTTATTGGGGGGTTAGTGTGTGGATGTGCAGTACTACTGTTGTGTATATGTTGCGCATGTTGTATATTCAGTGATTATACCTATGGTGATGTGTACATGTAACATATGTAGTATTGTGTACATTAGCGAAGTGAAAGTAGTGTGATCTGCAACATGTTAAGATAAGCATGGATAGTGGAAAGACACTAGAAGCAAGGTTGCTTGTGGGGTCAGTGTGTGGATGTGTAGTACTACTGTTGTGTATATGTTGTGCATGTTGTATATTCAGTGATTATACCTATGGTGATGTGTACATGTAACATATGTAGTATTGTGTACATATGGTGTTGTATGTGTATTGTATATATGGTGTGGTGTGTATATTGCATATGCAGTGCTAGGTATAGATGGTTCTATGTACATGTTGGATATGCGGTGTTGTGTACATATCTACTTTGTGCATGTTGGACATGCAGTGTTGTGTGCATATGGTGTTGTGCGAATGTTAGATATGCGGTGCTATGTACGTATGGTGCTATGTACACGCTCAATATGTAGTGCTATGTACATATGGTGGTGTGTGCATGATGTAAATATGGTGTTGTGTGCATGATTATACATGTGGTGTTATGTATATGTTGTACATGTGGTGTCCTATACATGTCGTGCGTGCATGTGGCATCAGTAATCAAATGTTCAAACAACTTGTAAGCATACCATGTTAAATTAATCAACTAGATGACATAATAGACACCAAATCACTCAATCACAAAATAGATGACATAATCAAACATTCAAACACGAAGTATACGAAATAAGAAAACTCATGCCTTAATGTATCTTAGGGGAGGCTATCTTATCTGCACAATAAATCTAGATTAGCATGATATAACTTCACAACACATCAAATCAAACATAAATAAGGTCATTATATTCGTGACAGTAACTAGCTAACATGTTCATCTCATAAGTTCATAAAAATTTTTCATTCATGCATAAAAATCACATATGCACAGTCAGTCTATATTAGTATGACATAATATCACAATAGGTTGACTCATATGTGAATGTCATAACCCTAACCAACTGCATATGCCAATCCAAATTAGCATGATACATATAACATCAAGATCTTAATGGAATGACCCTAATCATTAACTAACACATAACAATAGCAAGTTAACATATAACATTCTCATCAACAACATATAACATATAACATAATAATCAAGTTATCTAGCATAAAACAACTATAGAAATTCCTACAACTAAAGGTTACTATCATTCATGACTACACTAATAAACTAGCATCTATCATGTATGATACCATAACAACAATTGAATGACAAACATATAAGTAACCCTAATGCTTATAACAACCAATTAACTAACATACATATATGTGAAACATACAATACCTGTATGATGATCTACTCTTGCCTTAAGGTCCAATTTTGCAACTTCACTTTAAAGATCTGCATCTCCTACTCTATCTCAGCCAACAAATTAGTATCATAACATACCAATATCATCATGATGACCTAATTGCATACAATGACCTTATTCATAACAACATCAATCAAACCAATGCAAACTTAACCATATTCACCCACTTGAAATGTATAACCAATCATGAATGACCAATGCATGTTCAACATATGACATCACACAAGAAAAAAAACATAGATAACACCGATGCATGATCAATATGTAACCCCAGAATAAGCAAGCAATGCATGTACAATATGTAACAACATGTAAGAAAGTGTGCACAAAAAATACACAAGCATGAGCAACAGATAACCAACCATACACTCATAACAACATGTTGACAACAACACCATCAACACTTCCATGGCGACACCACTGCCACCATGGCCAACAAAACACAGATGCAACACGCACCTATAGACCACAAACATACTAAACACATATGAAATCAACATAATGCATGATTAAAACACTACCCATCCAGTCAGAGGGTTGAACCATGCTCTGATACTACTTTGTGTTATCAAATATAAATGAAAGATAACAGGAACTAGACATCACACAAAGGGAATGAAAACTAGACATTGCCCAAGGAGAGCACAATCATGCTCTGATACCACTCTGTAACACTCTCTTCCCACATCTACCCAGGTAGTCGTCCAACCGGGGTAAACATGTGAAGAGAGGCTACTATACGGGATTCAACCTCCTAGGTGACCTTAAGGAAGTTGAACCAACGAAAACACAACATACAGACCTTGTACATCATCAATGACACCCCCAGGAGCTAACCGAACCTTTTAGGCCTCTTACCCCTGGGCAACACTTGCATTTTGGCCTCTTTGAGCCATATCCACAGATATAACACTAAATTATCTTAGCCAAGAGGCTATATCCCCAGGAATAACACTACATGCCTGTGGCTAGGGCCCCAAAACCTCAGTTTTGTGCCTACGACTTCGGGATTTGAGCCACCTTTTAAGGCCCAGAGCCTAGGTCACTGCCTAGAACTTCATGAAAACTTAAGGGATGATAAATAACAATATGAAAATGATACAAAAGAAATCACATAAAAAATAACTCATCTGGACCCCTCCTAGCCATGCCAAACATTTTTTCAAACATGTCACAAACATTGAATCTACAGGTGTAAACAAAAAATTTAAGCATAGGGGTCTCATACTTATCCGAGGATCGCTAAGAAACATTTCTCCCCTACATCATTAACTACAATACACAATATTTTACCATAGATACATTGTGTATTCATTTATAAGTAAAAACATGGGGAGAGCCATACATCATCACTGTAAAAATACATGCTCATAATCAACATAATAATAACAAAAATACCATGGATACAAAAACAATACAATCCACATATAAATCAGTGCATTTGCATAGAAAATACCAAGGGAATGAATTGTTCATTAATGAATCTAGAAACCAACCGGAGATGAGACTTCCACATTCCACTCAACCATATATTGGCTGAGCCAAGTCTCACTTCAGCCAATCAACCTCGTGCCATATTCCATGCTTGAATGTGGGATCTCATCAAACACATCAATCAAAATGAATTTAGGGCTTCTAGAGGCCAAACCACCTTAACCCTCAACCAACGATTCCACCTCACGGTTGGACATCAAAACCATCACAAATTGGTCTCTATCAAAGCTATTCTAGGGCTCTAGTGTGTTCATTCCAACCAGGGCTTCCAGGACTAGTAAATCAACCCCAATTGTTATAGGGCTTCTAGAGCATTTTCCAACCAGGGCTTCCAGGATTAGTAACTCAAAACACCTAGGGCTTCCAAAGCGTTTGTCCAACCAAGGCTTCTAGGACTAGTAACTCAACCCACAATTGTCCGTCAGGCTTCCAGAGCGTTTTTCCAACCAAGGCTTCCTGGAATAATAACTCAACCCATAGCTAAAGTAATCATGAGAACCAACCAGAAAATAATCAATGGAAATAAACCCACAACACCATGGCTATCCAAGAAATGGAAAGGCTAGGAAAATCCACATGCATACACCATGCATGCCAAAAATAGTGAGGAAAACATGCATGCAACTCGGTAACTGCACTCAGAACCTATTGTAGATGCTGATCCCAATGTTCTCTTGTGCTTTATTTCTCTTCCTTTGCCTTCTTTCTCCAAATCACTAAGTATCCACACTCTCCAATAGTGCTCCAAGAAAACTCTAAGTGTCCAAGAGTATGAGAGAGAGAGAGAGAATAATGAGAGACCTCCAAAACTGCACTACCAAAAGGTTACCAACTAATTCTTAGAAGCCTTTTTATCGATGAGGCCTCTATCTTATTCATTTCCCATTATTTTCCTTCATTTTCCTCCTCACATGCAACCTGTGACCTTTCACCTCACTTTTCTCCTAATTTCCATTATTTTCATAAATAAAATTCCAATTAATGCCTCATGTCGCTCTAATTCCTTTACCATTTCCTTTTCCAAATTCCTTTAGCCCTAATAAACTGAATGAACACCCGCTAGGTTGTTTTTCCAACCACTTAACTTGGAATACATGTCCCATCAACCGTGGTATTATATTTTTACATGGATTTTTAACCAGGGCTATTACACATATGTCATTGGTAGAAGAAATGTGTCTTCTTGCACACCCCTTGGCATACTCCACCATGATCCACTCTAATCTCAGTGTTTTTCTCACATGAGGTAATGCTTTATAGTGAAGATGAATGAAATTTTGGTGCCACAATTTATATTGATGACTACTTATCATGAATCAATGCATGAATAGGTCTTCCACTGATTTTATAAAGATCTTCAAATCTTTATCCCAGTGTGAAGACATATAATAATTATACATATTGACTTCATTTCCTGCACTGTTATTAGTTATAATCCATCTTTGATTGTTGCAAAAGATGTTAGTTTAGAAAAATATCATTCCATCTTTTTCAAAAGTAATTATTTTAGAAAACTACCATTCCATCTTATAAAAAAGTCATGATTCTTACTTAAAACCACTATAATATCAAAATTACCAAAACCCATAAGATTATGACATTTCTCATATATTGTGAGATAGTCAAAATCCCTCTATCTTCAACATTCAATTTCTATTAGTGATTCTTTCATAACCTTCTATGAATTATAATTATTTTTAAGACAACACTTTCTTGCACATGTATAAACAAAATTTAAACTACTCTTTACTTTTTCATGCATCAAAAAGTACCAAAACCACAACTATTAAACACATGCAACATCTTAATTACTATCTGCAAAATTAATATCATAGCTTGGGTTCCTTGAAATCTTGGAAGAACCGTAGCAACAAAATTTCAACAGTGAAAGAGATATTTCAACAGTAAAAGAGGAAAAATATTTTAGCAAAAAATGAGCAGCAAGTAGACGGAACAACAAGAGATATTTCAATAAAAAGAGAGATGAAAATAGAGTGGACAATAAGATACAACTCAACAGAAAGAGAGTTGTAAATAGAGTGTAAAACAAGATATATTTCAGCAGAAAGTGAGCTGCAAACAGAGTGGACAACAAGAGAAATTTTAGCAAAAAATAGGTTGGAACAACGCTTGACTTCTTGAGCTTGTCTTCACCAAGGCTTTGATACCATGTTGAAATTTTGATGTTCTATGTTGTAGCAATCACTTATTACAAAACTTCTTTATATTGCAATAGTAAATAAACAATTGTAGATAGAACATAAATCAAATGCACAATAGAAGACAACCAAGGATACAATGAGACACAGAGAATTTAGGTCCAATGACCAGGGAAAAACCCACAAGGGAAAAACCCAACCAGATTCTTCTTCTATTAGAAATCAATTGGTAAATAGAGATACAAAATACAATGAGAGATCAAGAGAATGAGTAAGTTCACTCAAATTTGAACAAGTTGTAGCATGAAGGTCACTGGTAGCAGCAACAGATGCAAAAGGTGAATCAAAATTCCCTTCAATTGAATCAATACTAAAACACTGAAGCACTGAATCAACCTCGACTCACCATGTTCTTCTCTTTACTCTCCAAGTATCTCTTTCACAATATTCTTCAACTCTCTCAACTCTTTCTCAAGTTTGAATTCTTCTTTCACAATGCACAAGTAGTGAGGGGAGAAAGAGTGAGGCACATATATAGGAGGAGCAACAAACCCATGCCATAAAGGAGGAATAACTCGCATGCCTTGAGGAGTGTAACTCATGACCATTTAGGAAATGTAACTCATGCCATTAAGGAGATTTGCATGCCTTTGTAACTTATACTTTTAAGAGAGAGTGTAACATATGCATTGAAGAGTTCGTAAGAGGAATCTTTATGACATGCTTTAATGAGTGAAAGAGAGTGTAAAAGCATTAATGAGATTGTAAGAGGAATATGCCATGCCAATAATGAGAGTGTAAGAGAACATTAATGAGAGCATGATTGAGTGATTTGAATCTCTTTTTAATAATAATATAATAGTATCATAAGAATAATAATAATATTATTAACTATAAAATTCATGATTAAGTCGAAATTGAACTATTAGGATTGATTGATGATCAAGGTATTTTCCATCAACAATACTGGATCATTACCAATTCATGCAATGTGATTTATTATTTTGAGACTTTCTAATTTTAGAAAATTATCCCTGCAAAATTTTAAACACTATATGTGAGATCTCTTTTGAATTTAGAGAGTTGATTTTTGGATTTTGGTTATGACAATACTAATTGTCAATGTTATGGTTTCAAAGAAGTTATAAATTTTAATTCAAAAAAGGAGGTTATATTGATAGCACCATTTTGTAACTAGGAAGTTGATATTAAGATTTCGGCTACAACAATACTCAATTATGAAGAATATGGTGTTAAGCAAGTTGTAAATTTCATTTGGTCAATAACATTACATTACAATGTTGTTAAAATCATAATTTTATAATTAAAATTTAAATGAAGTAACACCACTTTTCAATTAAAAATTTATTTTTAATGTTTTTAGTATAAATGAATTTTTAGAATTGAAATTCATTTTAAAATCAGAAGTAAAATCAATTTAATGGCAATATTAAAATCTATTAATAACCATTTTCAATATATTCATGATGTTTACTACTGGTAATACATCCAGTATCATCTTTACACATTATGTATTAAACATTTAATACATACATAATTTGAAGAAACAAAACTGGCATTTCTTTAACAGTATCACAATTAGTATTAATTATACAGAATTTGAAGAAATAAATCTTACATTGCCTTATTCTCTGAATGTCAAAATTCACTATTAAAAAATTTCACATTGATACATATTTTTCATTTTTAATTCAATACTAAAAATGAAGTGATCCCCATGTTTGTCTCCAAGCCTGGATTTACAATTCAACCTTTCCTTTTGAAACCACTTGATATTTAGGATCACGGTTCTGAAGTTCCACGATGAGTTAACTCTAAATTATAAAGGCTTCGAAAGTTCTCCTAAATTGAAGTTTAGAAGTTTCCAGCAACTAGCACTGCATTGACTTTGCTCCGCAGTTCAGTGAATGTGGAACATTTCCATTTGATGCTTTCTGAAAATTCCCTCATTGCAAATTAAAGCGTTGCCAATATTGAAGTGTTGTAGATGGAATACTACAACCAATTGAAAGAAAGATATCACTATTCTGTAAAATTCAATGCTGAAAGGACATAAACGGTTACAAAATGTGGTGGAGAATAGATCAAAATTCAAGATTATATGGAAACAATTTCAACGAAAGATCACCATCTTATCAGTAAACTTATCATTGTTTCTTACTTAATAGCTAACATGAAATTTTTAATAAAATTCCGAGTACACACTTCTCTAATTGATATATGATAATAAAAATATTTTATTCAGGAGCAGCCAAAGAAATGAATGGCCACATTTGGGTTGAATGATGTATGATATTTTATTCTGATGATGTATTTAATTTTGGAGGACATCTAGAAGTTTTGGTTACTTTGACAGCACGGGGATGTGATTCTCATTGTTCGTATACAAGGATGAAATCAGAAGAGTTATAATATTCAAATCTATTTAGTCAAATTCTCTTAAAGAAATATGAGTGAGGATGTGATGTTCATTCTCTGTATTAAAGAAGTGAAATCAAAGAAGTCATATATTCAAAATTATTTATTCAAATTCTTTTAATGAAATACGGTTGAGTTAATATGACCAACCAAAAAGTTCGTTGTTAATATAAATAGTAAAAGTCATATAATAATAATAAATTATATTTATTATAATTTTTGTTTTCTTAATTGTAATTAAGAGATATTTATATTCTTTATATTAATAAAACATATGTAATGAATGTTTCTAATAAACCATACATGTCAAGTGGATATAATTAGCGAAGATAAAAATTCTCATTCAAATGTTATTACTCTATTTTGAGTGTTAATATAATTATATTCAAAAAATTCTGATATGAGTAAATTTATACAAATTAGTTATATAACACGAGATAAAAATAATATATATAGTTAAATAAGTTAAGCTTCTTATCACCATTGGTTGAGATGTTTTTGAAATATTTTTAGTTTTATTTTTCTAGTTTTCTATGTTGGAATCTTTATTATTTGTGATATCCAAACTTCTTTACTATTTGTTGGAGTACTTGCTATTTTTGCCTGTCTTAGATTAGCTTGATTTAGTAGGTTTGCTTATTTTTTAGTCTTAGCTTCTTTCATTTAGTCTATCCAATTTGAACTTAGTAATTGGTTTTTATTTCTTTCCACAAATCATGCGAGTTGAGTTTCTCAATTCTTCAGTTTTGGGTTTCTTATAGTTTCTATTGAATTTCTTGAAGTACAAGATTAGTTTGAAATGAAGGATTTGCACATGGTGACATGCCACTGGCTCATGTGAGACTATTCGTTAGTCTTTTGATGCATCATGTTCTTCCTAAATCTTTTAGGCAATCAAGTACAATGTGTCATATTTCAAAACAAGTTCTGCGTCACAAAGAAACTCTCATAGTCCATTTTAAACTCTCTCTTAGACTAGGAATAAGTTTTAGCTTTTTAAATAATTTATGCTAGGAACTCTTCACCGAAGCCCATTTCCACACAAATACAAAAATACGTTGAAATGCTATGCATTTTTGTTTCATGAGATGTAAAATGGAATTTTCTTAGAGCTAATCCAATGGCTTGAAAGGATGATGGGACCAAAAAAGCAAGAGTAGATTTGGGAGTCACTCCTAAACCAGAGTTGAAAAAAGAGAATTAGTCAAATGATTGAAAGAGGGAGAATATGGATTCATGCATGGAATTGAGTTACCCAAAACCACAAGCCAAAGTTAAGAATCAAATCCTTGTCTTTGGCAAAAAAAAACCCTTCACACAAGGCTAGATGAAGACTTCCTTTTTCATCACTAGAATCTAAGATTTTGAGATCCAAGCATGAAGATTGGCTAATTGGGACAAGAAAACTATTGAAATAACAAAATAAAATAAGACCAATAAAATCTTCAGCTTCTTCATTAACTATAAACCCCATGGAAATATAAATAACAAGGAATTCCTACACCATAAAATGTAGAAATTTATTAATACTGATAGTATTACTGGATTCTCCTGATCTAACAAATTAATCTTATGTTAAATACAAAATCCTTCCACTTAATTTTTTGCGGAAATTAAATCTCCAATTGCAAACACACATGAAGAAAATCAATCACACATAAACACAATTGTTTAACAGGAAAGCTTAAAGCTAAAAACCCCAACTATCATATATTATGTATATCAATATATCATGTAATAATATCATACAAAGCTTAGTACATCAAGCTCTCAATACAATCAATAATCATTACACACTGTCATGCAGAAATTTGCATATCTATGCACCAATTTCTTGCCTCCTGACAGCCTGCCTCCATTGCACAATCCCTACTGAAGAAGACCCCTGAATGAATCCAAATTGGCCTTGCCTTGACTGCACAATCCTCATTGGCATCTCCAATGTGTGTCAGATGCATTGAATGCATCACTATAGTCACAACAGATAGTCCATCTCACCCTTTCACCTATTTCTCTACTGGGTCTCCACTGGAATTGACATGCAAGTAGTTAACTGCTGTATTTGTTTAGTTGTTAGTGAGTTATTAGTTGTGAATTAATTAACTAATTGATTCAGAAACTCTCACTAGTGTATCTTTCAGTTAGACTAGATACAACTAGCTCAACTGAGTTTAACTAACTTAACTAAGTCAAACTAAATAACAACTCCCATAACTACTCTTCCAACTCTGTCACAACTTTTCCACTTCAATTCTAACTTATTCCTCCATGCATGAGCCACCAATAACCCTAGGAATTGCGTAATTCCTTCAGCCCACTGATTTTCCAAATCTGTTCACTGAAATAAAGTGCTCCAAGAGAATACGTTGATATTTATTGTCGGATTATTATTAGTAATCGACATGCATCTATATTTAGATTGAAGATCTATAAATAGACTTCGCCCCATATTCTAAAAATAGAATTTCATATATTTTTCACATTTGACCAACCATCTACAAATAGCATCCTGCAACTTATATAATATGCTCACCATGTCTAAAAATAGACATACACCTAAAAATAGCCTGCGGGCCCCACTTAGTGAAGGTGCTTACTTTTCACTAAGCTCATCATCTTGTTGAATCTCAACACTCCCTCTCAACAAGATAGGGATTATCCTTCACCCCGATCCTGCCTCTATGGTATTCGAATTTTCTCTTGTTGATCTTTCGTAGGAATGTACTAAAGCAACATGTTCTTCTGCTGCACACAATCTCTGATATGATGATACTGAATATCAATATGTTTATATATATCATGAAACACAGGATTAATTGAGAGTTTAATGCAACTCTAATTATCACAATGTATTGCTGTAGGATCTAAATGAGAACCGAACGAACTGACTAGGATCTTCCTCATCCAGATAGCGTCACATGCATCTTGACTTGCTACCATGTATTATGCTTCTGCTAAACTGAGTGCCACTGATATTTGTTTCCTGTTGTACCAAGAAATCGTTGTAGATCTGATACTGAAAACCCCTCCTAATGTGCTCTTTCAATCCGTTGGGCTGCCTGCCTAATCTCCATCCGTGAAGCCATGCAACTTCACCTCATCCGTCTGTCTGCACCATAAACCATACTCAGATGTGCCCCTGAGATATCTTAGGACATGCTTTCCTTCCTTCCAAAAGAGCTTGGTAGGCTTAACCATCGCTTGACTAAGCTGGTTCACCGCATAGCATATGTTCGGTCTTGTATTAACTAAATACATAAGAAAACCCACCAACTGTTGATAGATAGTAGCATCCACTACCTTTGCCGATGTAGCATCTTCTTCCTCCAATGTCTTGGAAGAGGAGTATCCATGGGCTTGCAGTCCTCCATGTGAAAGTCACCAAGTATCTCCCGAGCATACTTGCCTTGAGACACAAATAGTTCACCTTCTCACTGCCATATTTCTAATCCAAGGAAATAATGAAGGAGGCCCAAATCCTTCATCTCAAACTCCTTTGCAAGATTTGCATTACATGAGTGTATGAAGTGCTTATCACCCGTTAGTATTAAATCATCAACATAAAGAACAATGATTGAAATCTTACCCTCCACCACAATTTGGTATAGGTTTGCATCCGCCTCACTCTTGGTGAAGCCAAGTCCGGTGAGATAATTGTCGATCCGTGTGTACAAAGCATGTGGTGCTTGCTTCAGCCCATACAACGCTCTTTTGAGTCTGCACACATGCGACTCACTACTGAAGATATCAAATCCTTTAGGCTGCTCAATGTACACTTCTTCCTCAATGAACCCATTAAGGAATGCAATCTTCACATCCATCTGATGAATGTGCCAACCCAGCTGCGCTGAGAGAGTAAGGATGGTCCTTATGGAAGAATACCACGCGACAGGTGCAAAGGTTTCTTCATAATCAGTCCCCTCGATCTGTGAGAAGCCCCAGGCAATAAATATTTCCTTATACTTCTCAACGCTCCCATAACCAACTTGCTTTACCTAGTAGATCCATCTTGAACCTACCACTGATTTACCAACCGACCTTGGAACAATCTCCCAAGCATTGTTTTGACAATGGAGTCATACTCCTCCACCATGGCATCTACCCATGTGGGTTCCTACACTACTTCTTCAAAAGAAGATGGCTCTGTCACGATACACTTGCTCATAAGAGCCATGTATCTAGTAAATCGGTTAGGCGATTGTCTATGTATGCGCTGTGATGTAGGGACTCCTACATTATGTGCTGCATCAAGCTTTAGTCTCTCAGCTTCTGTGTTACACTTTCTACCTGTTCTGATGTTTGGTTCTGCATGAGTGGAATCCTCCACTCCATGAATCTCCTCTTGTGGCTGATACACATCTAGAGGCTCATCTTTGGGAACAAGAAGCTCCTCCTCTGCATGCAAGTGTAGCTCCCTCTCATGCGACAACTTCATTGCTTTCACCTCATTGAATTTTATATCCTGTCGCACCAAAACCATTCGACTATTTATCAAATACACATGATAATTATGGGGTGTTTCTGTGTACCCCACAAATATCCCAACTTCTGCAGTTGGCTCCAACTTCTTCCTGGCGTCCTTTGTCACATGAATGTAAACATATGAGCCAAAAATTTTCAAATGAGAAATATTAGGCTTCTTACCAGTAAAAGCTTCTTCAGGTGTACTCATGCCAAGTACTCTACGAGGACAACGATTTTGCACATAAATTGCAGTGTTGCATGTTTTCGCCCACAAGTGCATCGGTAGGTCATGGTCATGCAGCATAGCTCATGTAGCACCCACAATCGTTCTGTTCTTCCTCTCCGCGATCCCATTCTGTTGTGGGTTATGAGGCGCTATGAGTTTTCTTCAAATTCCTTCTTTTCTACAGAAGTCTTTGACTTCGTTCGAGATATATTCACCATCATTATTGCTTCGCAGAGCCTTCACCTACTTTCCCGACTCCTTCTCCACCAATGCTTTAAACTCACAGAACTTTGAGAATGTTTCACTCTTCTTTTGCATGAAGAAGATCCAACATCTACGAGAATAGTCATAACAAAAATAACATAATACCTATGTTTTGCTGTTGAAGCAACTAAGAAAGGTCCACACACGTCTGTGTGAATTCTCTCCAGGATCACCTAAGTATAGTTCTCCTTCTCATGAAAGGTGGTCTTCACAAACTTACCCATAGTACATCCCTTACATTGATCTGACTGCGCAAGAGTACCCTTGGGAAGTCCAGTAGAAATCTGCTGCAAAATATTCAAGGTGCCATGGTGAAGATGGCTCAATATCCTATGCCATAATTCGCCCTCATGCCAGCTCACCACTTCTTATTCTTTGCTCATCATTTCAATGCAGCCATCTACCTCTAGCTTGTAGAGATTCTTAACTCAAATCCCTATCCTCTTGGTTTGACCCATTGTTTTATGTCGCAGGAAGGCTTTTCCCTCGCTGAAAACAACGTCATAACCTCTGTCCTCCAACATAGTGACCTAGACTAAGTTATTCTTCAGACCTGGAACATGCATAACATCTTTCAACAGAAATGGTTTACCTGACTCCCTCTCAAAGGTAATGGTTCCAATTCCAGTCGCACTGTATCTACCATCGTCGCCCATCTCTATATGCATTTAGAGATCTTTCTCCTTCAAGTCACTAAACAATTCCTTGTCTCCCGTCATATGGAAGGAATCACCACTATCAAGATACCACACCGATCCCATTGCACTTGAAACAAAGCATGCGATCAAAGAGAAATCAAGTTCAAATTGCGAGGCTAAGGCCTCACACGCTGCAGCTCCAACAACCTTCTTGTTCTTCTTTTCCTGTGGGCAGTTAGTGGTGAGATGCCCATGTTCATGACAGTGAAAACACTTCACCTTGGACAAATCCAGCTTCTTGCCTTTAGCCTCGGATTTTGGATGGGATTTATTCCCCTCCCCTTTCCTTGCTTTGGCAGCCAAAGCGCAATTCTCTTCATCATCATTCTTCAATGAAGAGCCATCCCTGGTATTCCGCGTTATCTCCTCCTACATAAGATTCGACCAAAGTCACTCCCAATTCGGCAGTTTGTCCCGTCCATTGACAGAGTCTTCGTAGTTGTGCCAACTCTTCGGAAGCCCGAGGAGAGCCAAGTTCACCAAGTCATCATCTGCAACTGTAATTCCCACACTCCCAAGCTCATCCCTACATTGGACAAATTTCGTGAGATATTTTGGAATACTGTTGCCCTTCTCTTTTTTGATTTTTCCGAGCTTATCTTTCAATGCCAACTTCCTATGGTCACTGCTGCTTTGGAAAATATCTGTCAAAGCCTTCCAAATTGGAAATGGAGTGGCTAACCCATGAAGGCTTGACACAATATGGTCTTTCACACCTTCCAATATAATTATTCTTGTCTTTGCTACCTTCTTTTTCCATACGTTAAGTAATGCAACATCGCTAGAAGTAGGCTTAGGAACATCGCTATCGATGAAATCCTTCAGTCCATTATATTCAAGCACTGCCTCCATCCTATCCTTCCACACTATGTAATTTGAGTTACCCTCAAGGGCATACTCCAATTGCAACCCATTGAAAGACATTTCAATGAATACTCAACTGTCGCACCAAGAAATTTCTGCAACAAATTCGAATTGTCCACCAGTACAAAACTCAGCACCTCCTCACAATTGCAATCTCCAGTGATTAACACTGCTCTAGTACCATGTATAAATTTATTAATACTGATAGTATTACCAGATTATCCCGATCTAACAAATTAATCTTATGTTAAATACAAAATCCTTCCACTTAATTCTTTGCGGAACTTAAATCGCCAATTGCAAACACATATGAAGAAAATCAATCGCACATAAATGCAGTTGTTTAATAGGAAAGCTTAAAGCTAAAAACCCCAACTATTATATATTATATATATCAATGGATCATTTAATAGTCTCATACAAATCTTAGTACATCAAGCTCTTAGTACAATCCACAATCATTACACAATGTCATGCAAAAATTTGCATATCTATGCACCAATTTCTTGCCTCCTGACAGCCTGCTCCACAGCGCAATCTTTGCTGAAGAAGACCGCTGAATGAATTCAAATTGGCCTTGCCTTGACTGTGCAATCCTCATTGGCATCTCCAATGTGTGTCAGATGCATTGAATGCATCACTATAGTCACAACAGATAGTCCATCTCACCCTTTCACCTATCTCCCCACTTGGTCTCCACTGGAACTGACATGCAAGTAGTTAACTGCTGTATTTGTTCAGTTGTTAGTGAGTTATTAGTTTTGAATTAATTAACTAATTAATTCACTAAACTCTCACTAGTGTATCTTTCAGTTAAACTAGATACAACTAGCTCAACTGAGTTTAACTCATTTAACTGAGTCAAACTAAATAACAACTCCCATAACTATTCTTCCAACTCCGTCATAACTTTGCCACTTCAGTTCTAACTAAGTCCTCCATGCATGAGCCAACAATAACCCTAGGAATTGCGTAATTCCTTCAACCTACTGATTTTCCAAATCTGTTCACTGAAATAAAGTGCTCCAAGAGAATAAGTTGATATTTATTGTCGGATTTCTATTAAGGGCTAATAATAATCGAAATGCATCTATATTTAGATTGAGGATCTATAAATAGACTTCGCCCAATATTCTAAAAATAGAATTTCATCTATTTTTCACATTTGACCAACCATCTAAAAATAGCATCCTACAACTTATAGAATATGCTCACCATTTCTAAAAATAGACATATAACTAAGAATAGCCTGCGGGCCCCACTTAGTGAAGGTGCTTACTTTTCACTAAGCTCATCATCTTGTTGAATCTCAATAAAAAAATAAAGCTTATTGGTAGATATTTCTAAACATCTTTGAAAGAACAACCTCTTAATAAACTAAAAGCACCCCATAAGCATCATTGTGGATGACACACTAGAAAGCATGCTAGAAAAACACATATGCGTTAAACAATTGGCAAAGGGAAAAACAAACCCCTCCATCACCATTTAGATGCGCACAGAAAAGAAAAGACTTAGAATTCTCCATCACCATTGAGATGTACTAAGAAAGGGCTTCTAGTCAAAGTAGAAACACAATTCCAAATTCTAATCAAATATTAATTAATTATTATTTATTATTGATGTTGTTAATTATATATAAAAAATATAAGTTCAAAAATTTGAATGACTAAAAATAATATAGTAGTAATAACAACGTTATTGTAACAACAACGGTTAAGAATCATAGAAATATTAACAATAGTGAATATGGTTATTCTGATTAACTTGATGTGAATATTTTTCCCTTTGGCATAGTAATGTTGACGTTAGTTTTTTATGGTTTATTAATAGTCTTTGTTAAGTATGATTGACTTTAGTTTAGAGGTTCATTTGTGTTTGTTGGTTTCAATCAACTATAGTTTTTATAGTCGACTTTAATTAACTTGTTTTGTTTTATATCGAGTTTTACATTGATTTTAATTTTCAGTGGTTGATTTGGTTCATTGTGGTTAGTTTCGTTATTTAGTTAATTATGTTAGATTTTAATTATTTTTCCCTTTGGCAGAGTAATGTGGACGTTAGGCTTTTTATGGTTTATTATAATAGTCTTTGTTAAGTATGGTTGAATTTAGTTTAGAGGTTCATTTGTGTTTGCTGATTTCAATCAACTATAGTTTTATAGTTGGTTTTAATTAATTTTTTTTTTTTTTATATTGAGTTTTATATTGATTTTAATTTTCAGTAGTTGATTTGGTTCATTGTTGTTAGTTTTGTTATTTGGTTAATTATGGTAGATTTTAATTATGTCTATAGGTGTGGTGGTTTATTTCAAAAGAGGAATTTCATTTCTTTATTAAATCAATGGTTAGGATTAAAGATTGAGGAAATATTCATAGTTGTATATATAAGATTGGATGGTTGAGATCACTATCATTTTGTGCATTTTTATTTTTATTTTTTTCATTATATAATTATTACACCGAAAGTGTTTGGATGGTTGAGATCACCATCATTTTGTGCGTTTTTCCTATATTTCTTTCATTATATAATTATTACACCGAAAGTGTTTCTCTATGAAGTTGGCTGGGCAAACACTATTTTCCCTAGCTAATCCTAAACACCATTTTCGTTGTACTCCTATGAGTTAAAAATTGGCAAGTGGAAAGGGTGGAAAGTGTCCGTGAGCCGAGAAATTTCTAAAATTGTTAATGGTTGTTGGGCTTTGTATGCATACTTCTTTGTTGTTTAAAACCCAACGTCGACGATTAGGGGTTGTAGTACTCGATTATGATGTCGTGGAACTAGCCTCTCTAGATTTTCCACCTTTCCCAATGGCAGCGAATCCATCAACATTAATGCAAAAAAGAAGCCCAAGGCACTCCGACTTAGATTTGTTGCGGCCAAATATTAGAAGAGCAATGATGGAATTAATCCTTTGAATAAAACTCACAATAACTTATAGAAATTATGGGGATATTCATCCAAAGAGGCTTTGAAGGTTAGATCGATATACAACTTGATTGAAAAGCTGATCGCTTGAGATAGAATATTGAACGATTCCATCAAGTTTCCCAAGCAAAAGATGGGGGAGAAATGCTGGGAATATCAGGGATGTAACAACTGGGAAGGCTTGATGGACCCCTTGGATGAGAATCTAAGATGAGAGTGAAAGAATCAGGGAGCACAGAACAAATAATAATAAAAACATTAGAACGTAGCTACAACTACTTATTTACACACAAAAATTTCAAACAGAAATGGCGATGTCGATCTCTTGTTGAGCATCGATATTTATACAAAAATCTGTGTCGGTTATAATAATTAAAATATCATTTTTCCGAGGCGGTGTTTTCCCTTTCACTTCTTTAGACAGTGGTGACTCTTCGAAATTTCGAACAGTCATAGCAGTGAGGCGATGCAGGTTGTGCAGGTCGTGCTGGCGGTAAAATAATTATGTTGGCATTCTCCACCTTAATTATTTCACAAAAATAAAAAGAACAAAATTTTCTATTACATCAAAATGTCGTTACATCATACATACTCCTATGTTTTCCCTGTGAGTTTCAAAGGATTCTTTTCCCAATGGTTTTGTAAATATGTCTACAAACTAGTCTTCTGATCTGCAAAACTCCATACACATTTCATTATTTCTTACTAATTCTCGAATGAAATGATACCTCGTATCAATATGTTTACTCTTCTTATGGAAAAAATGATTTCTTGATAATGTGATAGCATATTTGTTATCATAGAAGATCTGAGTTGGTTCTTTCTGTTCATGCCACATCTCATTCATAATTCTTCTTGTCCACACAGTTTGACATGTTGTTGCCATCGTTGCAACATACTCTGCTTCAGCTTATGATAGAGTCACAATGGATTGATTCACTGATGCCCATGAAACTGCCCCTGAACCAAAACTGAACACATATCTAGATGTGCTCTTCCTGTCATCAATATTACCTGCAAAGTCACTATATGTATATCCATTTATTTTAAAATCTGAATAAGATGTATACAAGATACCATAGTTTCTTGTTCCAATAACATATCTTAAAATCTATTTTGCAACTAGCTAGTGGGTACTCTTCGGAGACTCCATGAATCTTGAAATTAAACTTACATCAAACATTATATTAGGCCTTGTTGCAGTGAAGTATATAAGACTTCCAACCAATTTCTTATATAAGGTTGGATCAATATCTGAACCATGATCATCCTTATTGAGTTGTGTACCAATTGCAATTGGGGTTACAACTGGTTTACAATTTTCCATCCTGAACCTTTTCAATATATCCTTTACATACTTAGATTGACAAATGAAAATACCATCTTCAAATTGAGTTACTTCAATACCAAGAAATATTTCATTAGGCCTAAATCAGTCATACCAAATGTTGTTTTCATGCTTGTCTTAAAATCATCTACTGAGAGATCTCTAGTGAAAATCAAATCATCAACATACAGGCACACAATCAAACTTTTACCTTTTTTAGTTTTGTATACAAAGTTGGCTCACTTGGACTCCTAATGAATTCATTATTATTCAGATATTCATCAATTCTACTATACCACACTCGGGGTGCTTGTTTCAATCCATATAATGCTTTATTTAATTTGTAAATTTGATCTTCTTTACCATCAATTTCTAATCGAGGAGGTTGTTTCACATAAACCTCTTCTTCCAAAAAACCATTTAAAAATGCAGACTTAACATCCATTTGATATATTTTCCATTTTTTTCCACAGCAATAGCTAATACCATTCTTATTTTGTCAAGACTAGCTACATGTGCAAAAGTTTCATTATAATCAGTACCAGGTTGTTGACTGAACCCCTGAGCTACAAGTCTTGCTTTATGCTTTTCAATTTCACCTTCAACATTCACTTTAGTTTTGTAAATCCATTTAACACCTACAATATTCTTACCTTCAGGAAAATTGACAAGTTCCCAAGTATCATTTCTTTCTATAGCACCAATTTCTTCATCCATAGCTTTTATCTAGACTTTTTCTTTCACGACTTCATCAAAATTTACTGGATCATATGCAAGTAATGAAAAATTTGAAACTTGATTTATTTCATCGTTATTCTCATACAATTCTCTTAAAATTCTAGTTTTATGACCTTTAATTCTATCCTTTAATGTAGCCATTGTATGATTGGATTCATTACTCACCTCCAACCCTGTTCTTTGTTGTCCACCATAACTTGATGGTTCGTCATGTTCCTGATTTCTCAGTGTTGTGAATTGTAATGGACTAAATCTTGGTGATTGGCTTGTTGAATTGCTTGCAGTGGGTGTATATGGAATCAACTGTCCACCTTGTACCAAAAATTCTTAAATGAGATATATGACAACTCTTACCATTCCATGCTTCTTCGGGAACTCAGTTCTTCACGCTCTTCGTTGGACTTCTATTAAGGATATAAACATCACAAGCTACTACTTCTCCCCAATATTCATTTGGTAGATGCTTTTCCTTCATCATAATTCGAGCCATATCCATACTAGTTCAATTTTTCCTTTCAGTTATTCCATTTTATTGAGGAGGATAGCGTGCAATAAAATAACTCTTGATTCCATGCGATTGAAAAAACTCAATGAAATCTGTTAGCATATATTCACCACCTCTATCTGATCTCAAAATTTTAATATGCTTTCCACTTTCCTTTTCAACCATAGCTTTAAATCTTTTAAATACAGAAAATGCTTCATATTCCTATTTCAGAAGATAAACCCATGTTTTTCGACTATAGCCATCAATAAAAGTTAAAAAGTAAACATTACCAGCCAAAGAAGGTGTTTGCATCGGTCCTCACAAATCTTTGTGAACAATCTCCAATGGAGCTTTCACCCTATACAAAACTCCAGAAACAAATTTCTGTCTATGATGCTTTGCAAGTATACAACTTTCACATGAGCTGGTTGGATGTTGAATAATGGGTAACCTTTTCACCATTTGTTTCTTCTGTAACAAATCTAGACCACCAAAATATAAATGACCATAACCACGATTCATCGAAATTCTTATTTTTATAAGCATTCAAGGAGGGAGACAACTCATTTCTCATTATAAGCAGAAACATCCTATTCTTTCTCATTTCAACTCTTGCTATCAACTGATTGCTTGGACATTTGTTAATGATAGTACACACATTATTCTTGAAGAACACTCTATACTTTTTCTCTATGAGTTGTCCAATGCTCAACAAATTTCATTTTAAGCTAGGCACATAATACACATTATCAATTGTTCTTTTTTCACTATTTCTAGTATAAACACCAATTGTTCCTTTACCTTTAATGCATACCTTATTATCGTTACCCAGCCTGACTTCAGACTGAATACTGGTGTCTATATTGGAAAAAAAATCTTTGTTTCCCGTCATGTGATTGTTGCAGCCACTATCTAAAAACCAAATATTATCTGAACAATCTTGAGTTACATTACAAGTCAAAAACACTGACTTATTTTTATCTTCAAATTCTTCTGAGATGTGTGCAAATTTCTTACCAACATCTGCCTACCTCTGCAAACACTTAGTAGCAAAATGACCATATCTCTTGCAATAATAACATTGAACTTTAGACATATGATACCTTTGATTTCCTCGATGCCACGTTCTATTTTTACTCCCCCTTAAATTAAGAGGATGTTGCTGAGATTTCTCTTCATGCTCATAATAATCTCTCAGACGTCTTTGATCAACTATTATGCTGCATCTTCCTCTATTACTCGATCTTCCTCTACCTCTTACTCTATTAGATTGCAGCTGAGTTTTGAAGGCATTCTCCAATGTGCTACCATCATATCTTGAGATCCTCGATTCATGTGAAATCAATGAAACAGAAACCTCTTCAATTTACATTTGACTTGTGTCCTTGAACTCTTCTATGAATACAACAACTGCTTCAAATTTCTTTGGCAAACTTCGAAGAAATTTCTCGATCACTCTCTTGTTTGAGAGGTCTTCTCCATATTGTCTCAATTGATTAACAACACTCATTACTTGAGTCACAAAAGTGTCCACAGTTTCACCGTTTTTCATTTTCAGATTCTCAAATGACATTCTTTACTTTCGCTACACCCTGATAATAGGATTCAAGGGTCTCCCACGCCCTTTTCGAAGATTTTGTATTTGACACTTTTGAAAGCATCACACCATCTAAGCCTTGTTGAATAAGGCCAAGAGATTTATTGTCTTTCAACAACATTTGTTCAACATTTGTAAGAGCCATCTCTGTTGCTTCATTAACATGCTCTTGATACCCATTAGTAACAAATCCCTAAAAATCATGAGAACAAAACAATGTTCTCATTCGAATAAACCAGGAATCATAACTTCTTTCATTCAAAATTGGAACTGATGACTGAGTAATATCTTATCTGTATTTGTCACCATCTCTCACAATCAATTGCAATATTGAGATATAAATTTAAAAACACTTTTACAATGCATTACTTTCAATTTCTTTAAAAGGAAAATTAGAAAATGATGGCTTCTAAATATCCTTCCAATAACTTTATGAAAAAACTTTAAATAACCCTTTCTTTAAAGCCTTTATACTCCCTTAATAAAAAACATATTAATTATCATCTTCTTGAGGATAAACCATTTTTTTTCAAACTTCATAACATAAACATATAAACGGTCTTCAAACAATATTACTTCTCAAACTTAAAAAGGCTTTCATAAAAACTTATGCACTTCACCTTTGCATGTTTGCCTTCAATGAATTTGTAAAACTTTTAGTAGTTTCTGATACCAAAAGTTCCGGGCGTAGGACAGAAGCTCTAACCTCCTGCCCAGTGATGTTTCACTCCATCGGACGAGCTTGCAGGAAATTACAAGGTTTAGTGGCATCTCTCTTCCAACCAACAACACAAAATAATAAATAGCACTTTACCTTTCTGGCTCTGCGTTGGCAGCTTCACGGTTTCAATAAAAAATTAAAATATGTTGGGTATTCACAAATCCGTCCAGCCCTAAACAACTGCACAATGATTGGGCGCAACAACCTTTCACGCAAATGGCTTTCAGCATCAACGAAAAAACTCAACGTATATGGCTTTCAACAACATAAAACGCACAGGAAGTTGATCTGGCTCACTGCTAATTAGAAGTTAATCTAGCTCACACACATCAATGGTAATCAAAAGTTAATCACACATCAATGGTAATCAAAAGTTAATCTAGCTCAGATACCAGATGAAAGAAACACAGAGCACAGAACAAATCAACCACAAAAAACACCAGAACGCAACTACAACTGCTTATTTACACACAACAATTTCAAACAGAAATGGTGATGCCAGTCTCTTGCTGAGCATCGGTATTTGTAAAAAAATATGTGTTAATTACAATAATTAAGATATCATTTTTCAGTGGCGGTATTTTCCCTTTCACTTCTGCAGACGGTGGTGACTCGTCGATGTTTTGAACAATCATGACTGTGAGGAGGTGCAGGCGGTGCTGGCGGTGAATTAATTATGCTGATAGAGAGATTGTCGAATATGGCGATTTCGTCCAGGCCATCTACAACGCCATAGACTTCGATCCCAAGTCCCAACAATATGGTTGTTGTAAATGTGCCCAGAGTTCATTGCTTGAAGAATTCTATATATAATGTGACGCAACACATACATGCCACCTCAGGAATCATGTTTCTCGGGTGGTTAACACAGAAGTTTTCATCGGATGGATTCGATTGGGTTTCCAGATGAAGCAGCTGGGAGGCCTTCGTGGTCGTCTGCAACAACGAGCAAGAGATCACCAGGATTAGGGGGAGAGACATCGTTGTGTCATACAGAGGAACTGTGACGCCATTAGAATGGACGGAAAATCTAAAGGAATTTCCGTTGTTGTTCACAGTGACAAAGAGTAAAATCAAAAGAAAATACCCTTCTGGGTGTTTCCTGGAGCCCAAGGTGGAGAGTGGGTTTTGGAGTATTTTCACTACCAAGAACCCCGAAGGCCATGGAACTTCGGATCAGGTCATGAGCGAGGTCAGAATTAGGTTGGTACAACTATACGAGGGCGAAGAAATAAGTATAACAATCACTGGCCATAACTTGGGTGCAACCTTGGTTGTATTGACAATCTACTAGATATGTAAATTGGTCAATTTCGAAAGAAAAATGGTAATGCTAAAATTCCAGTGACTGTGTTTTCTTTCGGTGGGCCACATGTGGGTAACCGTGTCTGGGATGATAAAATCGAGGAAATGGGATGCAAAGTCCTAAGAATAGTGAGCACCCATGATGTTATCACCAAGGTTCCAGGCCTGGTGCTGAATGAGAGTTGCATGCTGCAGCAACAATGCTAAAAAAATGTGGTGGTGTCGAATATCATAGGCATTCTAGACAAGATGCCATGGGCTTATTGTCATGTTATAACGAAGCTTCGTGTGAACAACAAGCATTCTCCATATCTGAAACCCGATGCAAACCCGAGTTGTTGTCATGATCTTTTCATTGTCCTTCGATGAGTTAAAAATTGACAAGTGGAAAGGTTCCTTGAGCTAGGTGGAAAGGGTCCAGGTCACCAGCCCTTTTGCCTCGTACGAGGTTCGAGTCTCGGAGAAAGAGACAACTATGAATGGAAGCTCTTTGAAAAAAATCGACTCTTCTTGGAAATGACATAATCACAAAACTCATTCAAACTTATTGGACTTGGGAATTTCATTATTAATATCTGATAAACTTAGGAGTGCAAGTTGATATGCCAATCCACCACGCTTTCAGTAAACCAAAGTGTTATTTCCTTCTTTTTCAACTATGTCACTGCCATGGATAACTTTCCTTAAAACATCTACAACAATGTAGCCTCTAATAGTTATGGGTTTAGGTGTTGCAAGATTTGTAGCTCCCATAATTTTCCTACCAGTTGCAACACCACCTTTCCCCTCCTAAACCACAACTATAATAGGGCCGGAAATTATGTACTTTACCAATCCAGAAAAAAAAGGCTTTGAAGACAAATCCTTGTAGTGTTTCTTCGCAAATGATCGGTATACATCCACAATATTTAGACTTTTAAAAATAAATTTCTTCTTCTCAAACCTAGATATAATTTCTCCCACCAATCCACGTTGCATGTTGTCAGATCTTGATCATGACGAAGGTCTGCTTCATAATGAATCTGCTAAGAGTTGAAACAATAAGAAAATACTAGGTTTCATGACACAGACAAGGATACAGGGATGCACGGTTAGAATGCTACCTACCCTGACGCGCAGTTAGAATCGTACCTAGCAACACTCGCTAGTATAATTTGATGAATTGATCCACGAATCTGACAAAAGTTGTGGGAACTTAGAATGAAACGACACTTAGAGAAGGGCAGTTGTCACATGGAATCCTTCCCTTGCGTGTCTAATGCATGTAGTTTATAAAAAATAAAAAACTTGTCACTTTGCAGTACAATGTGGAAAATGCGTAATATGTCAAGGTTGATTTAGGGTGGGTTTTGGAATGATTAAACCAAGAGTGAAGCACACACTAACTTTCTTTTCACTGCCATAATTGCTTTGATAGGGAGTCATTTCACCATTGATAGCTAACTTCTCTTGCCTTCCTTATATTTTTGGTAGTTGACGTTGACCACATATTTTCCAATTATGTTGTGTTCTTAACAAATAGATCATGGATAAGACTCTAAATTTACCCATGGATCTAGTTAACAAGATTATAATGCATGGATCCAATAATAACTATTAAAAGACCATGATACATATTGTTACCATAGCAAATGTAACATTGTCAAAATTTAGACTAACTCAAGAAATAACAATAGTTAGAACTACTAGTACAATTACATGAAATAATGAAGCCACTTCAACATTCATGAACCATTATAATATAACCGCATGATGTCAAATGTGATGCCAAGGGACAATGATAAAACTTTGAAATATAACATGTGTCTTGAGTTGTATTTAGGTTTAAGAATGCGTCCAAGAAATTTATTAATTCCATAGCAGATTTATAACATATGATGTTATTTCGACCATGGAAGCTTATTATTTTCATAGCAGATTTATAACATAAGATGTTATTTCGACCATGGAAGCGACAATCAAACTCATGAATAACAATGGAACCATGGACGTTTAATGTAAAGAAGAAGGTGTTGATCTTAATATGCAAATGTAAGGTTATATATGAGAAGCACTATTACACTTTTGAATTGAAGCTATTTATCATATACTTAGTACATTCTTGAGTTGAGAAATTGATTTTATATTCATTACATCTTTAGGTTTAAAGGTTCTTTCATAACCATATTATCTTTATTGGATTTGAAAAATTTTAATGATCATTATTTGAGCTAAATTATTTAAGAACGTTGAACATGAACATGAACTGGACTCATGGGAACATTAGACTCTTATTCGTGGTGAGATGAATTTCCCAAATCTCCTACTCCTTGGTGCGCCTTTCCACTTTTAGGTGCAATAGCTTTCCACTTTTAGGTGCAATAGCTAGTTTATTATTTTTTCTTTACAAGTGGCAGGGATTTAATATGTTTTATTAAAGGCAGATTGTGGGTTTCACTCCATAACGTGCGTTTCGATTACTCAATCGTCCGTTTGAGCAGTAAGTCCAGGATGGTCGAGTGCTTGTTCTTCAAATCCCTCAGGTAAAATTACAGCTCGCCCTTCTGCAATAGCCAACCTGAGAACCCACAAGAAAGGTTTCCCCTGCCCTCTAGACCTAGTTGTTTCTCTGATTTACGATAATGCTCCCAAATGAACCATATATAACTGATCTTGATTGTTGCATATCCACTGGCTAGCCATGTCAGGTAGCTATCCTCCTCCTCGTCCAATAGACTAGTGCACGAATCCCTTCCATCTAAATAAATTGGAAAGGAAAATAGTTCCTATGGCCAAATCAGGGCAACCATTGAAAGAGAGTTGTTACTGCATCCTACCCTTTTATCTCGTGGAATGTGTTCCCTAATACGTATTTGACTTTACTTTTCTTCTATGATTAATATAGAAGGACATTGGAAATAATATTCGACAGATACTAAGCGTGATACTAGGATATCAGGTTGGTTGGTTTCAATGGTAAGATGTTGCTAAGATGTGGTTCTGATATTGTATGTGTGTGTTAAAAATTGCAACAGATTTACAACCTGAATTTTGTATGATTAGGGTTTTAAATTATACAATATACATCAGTCAAAGGAGATCCCCTTTTTCCGTACATTTTGATGCTCTACAAACAGTGTCACGTCGAGCCAACCAAGCACTTGGATAGCCTTCGTGTTGAGGATAATTTGCCTTCATCAAAGGCCTGCCATACAGAAATTAAGGCCTGCCATACATAAATTAAGGCCTGGCATTCATGACAGCACTGTCCCTTAATTCTAGGAGTAAATTATGTAAATTTCTCTGCTAATTGATATGAAATTAGTATGTAATTATCTCTGTTTAATTATAAATAAGAATCCTCACCAAAATTACAGTGTGGTGGTTTATTCAACCTTCTCATGGCATCAGATTTCAAATTCTGTTTGTGTGCAGTTTGAAGGTTGATCGGTGGTCAAGTGTGGAGAAAGAAGACAGCTGCCATCCGAGAGCTATTGAGCTGCTGTTGACCTGTGTTCGGAGCTGATTGAGCTTGCAAGAACAAGGAGCGTTCAATCTGAAGTTTTAGGTAATGGTTTGCAGCTTGTTTCTTGCTTCCTTCTGCCAGTTTTTTTTGTTGTTCTGTCCTTTCCTCCCCATGGCTACCGAAACCTCCCTTCTTCCTTTCAACACCTTAATTCATATGATCACCATTAAACTTTCCTCCACCAATTATCTCCTTTGGAAGAGTCAACTTCTTCCTCTTCTTGAGAGTCAGAATTTGTTGGGTTATGTTGATGGCACCATCGTACCACCCCCTTAGTTTAATCCTGCTACTTCTCAGACACCCAATGACAAGCACCTAGAGTGGAAATCTGCAGATCAACGTCTTCTCTGCCTTCTTCGTTCCTCCCTCACCGAGGAAGCCTTGGCAGAGGTTGTTGGCCTCTCTACTACACGTGAGGTTTGGCTTGCTCTGGAGAACACCTTCAACCACCGTTTGAAGGCCCGCGAAATCCATCTCAAGGACGAACTTCAGCTGATGAAACGCGGCACCAAATCTGTTGCCGACTATGCTCGTGCGTTCAAAGCCCTCTGCGATCACCTTCATGCAATTGGTCGGCCCGTTGATGGCACTGATAAGGTGCACTGGTTTCTCCGCGGCCTCGGCACTGATTTCTCCAGCTTCTCCACTGCGCAGATGGCGCTCATGCCTCTTCCCAGCTTTGTCGACCTAGTTTCCAAAGTTGAGAGCTTTGAGATTTTCCAAAAGTCACTCGAGCCCACTGCTCCTCCTGCTGCCGCGTTCACAGCTGCGAGTCGTGGTCCTGAACGGTCAACCCAGCGCAGCTCCTTCCGCAACTTCCGTGGCCAAACCCCTGCAAATCGTGGTCGTGGTAACTCTGCAAATCGTGGTCGTCATTCCTCTGGTCCAGGACGTCGCCCTCCCCGCTGCCAAATCTGCCGCCTTGATGGCCATTATGCTGATCGCTGCAATCAGAGGTATGTCCGCAGTGAGTCAACTGGTCATCTTGCCGAAGCCTTCACCAGTTCCTGTTCTCTCAATGATGCAGCGGTCTCTGATTGGTTCTTGGACACTGGAGCTTCAGCCCATATGTCTAATGACCCATCTCACTTGGACCAGTCCACTCAGTACAATGGTAAGGATTCTGTAATTGTGGGAAACGGTGCCTCCTTACCCATTACACATATTGGTACCCTCTCTCCTACTCCAAATATTCATTTATTAGATGTCTTGGTTGTTCCCCATCTCACCAAAAATCTTCTGTCAATTAGTAAATTAACCTCTGATTTTCCCTTATCTGTTACTTTTACTAATAATATTTTCTCTATTTAGAATCTTCAAATGGGAAAGGTGGTAGCAACCGGTAAGAGAGATGGCGGCCTATATGTGCTGGAGCGTAGCAACTCTGCTTTCTTTTCTGTCCTTAAAAATAAATCTTTACATGCTTCCTATGATTTATGGCATGCTCGCCTTGGACATGTAAATCACTCTGTTATTTCACATTTAAATAAACAAGGACTTCTTTATCTTACGTCTTCATCGCCCTCTCCCACATTATGCAGTACCTGTCAACTTGTAAAAAATCATCGCTTGCCTTATTCACGTAATGAACATAGGTCGTCTCATGTATTAGATCTTATTCATTGCGACTTATGGGGCCCTTCCCCCGTCAAATCCAATTTGGGGTTTGTCTATTATGTTATTTTCATTGATGATTATTCACGATTCACTTGGCTTTATCCTTTAAAATTCAAATCTGACTTTTATAATGTTTTCACTCAATTTCAAAAATTTGTGGAAACTCAATATTCTGCTCGCATTAAAATTTTTCAAAGTGATGGCGGAGGTGAATTCACTAGCACTAGCTTTCAAACTCATCTTCGTACAACCGACATTCACCATCAGCTTTCCTGTCCCTATACACCCGCCCAAAATGGTCGTGCTGAACGCAAACACCGCCACGTGACCGAGACTGGCCTAGCCCTTCTTTGTCACTCTCACCTTTCTCCTCGCTTCTGGGTTGACGCTTTCAGCACTGCAGCTTACATCATCAATCGGTTGCCAACACCGCTTCTTGGAGGTAAGTCACCGTTTGAAATTTTATATGGTTCTTCTCCAAATTATGAAAATTTCCATCCCTTTGGTTGTCGTGTTTATCCTTGTTTACGTGCTTATATGCCTAACAAATTTTCCCCACGCAGCATTCCCTGCATTTTTTTTGGTTACAGTCCCTCTTATAAAGGGTTTCGTTGCCTTGACCCCGTCACCTCTCGGCTCTATATCACCCGACACGCTCAATTTGATGAAAATCATTTCCCTTTCATCGATACCTCTCATGCTCAGCCCCTTTCTTCTCTACAATTTTCCCACTTTCTGGAACCTCGTATTTTACATACTGACCCTCCTTCGTCATCCCCTGAACCACATTCTCCGCATATTACTCAATCCAGATTTAACCCATGTGCTATCTGTACTGATCCAGTGGAAGAATCTTTGCAGGCTACTGATTCCTTTGCAGGTCCCTCTTCATCACCACCAGCTTCTAGTCCACCTCCCACTGAGGCACGGACCGCTCCTCATGTTCCTGCGCCAACAATTTCGCTAGGGTCTCACCCTATGATCACACGAGCTAAAGCTGGTATTTTCAAAACTCGTCATCCAGCAAACCTTGGTGTCTTGGGCTCATCTGGACTTCTTTCTGCTCTTCTTGCTCCACTGAACCTAAAGGATTCAAATCTGCTGCTAAGAATCCTGCCTGGCTTGCTGCCATGGATGAAGAAGTTCACGCTCTGCAAAATAATCGCACCTGGATTTTGGTTCCTCGACCTGCAAAAACCAATATTGTGGGCTCCAAATGGGTGTTCTGGACCAAATATCTTCCTGATGGATCCATTAAGCGATTCAAAGCTCGCCTTGTTGCCAAAGGATATACCCAGGTACCTGGTCTTCATTACACCGACACCTTTAGTCCTGTTATCAAGGCCACTACTGTCCGTGTTGTGATTTCTCTTGCTATTACCAACAAGTGGTCTATTCGTCAACTTGACGTCAAGAATGCGTTCCTCAATGGCACTCTCACTGAAAATGTTTATATGGAATAGCCGCTTGGGTACATTGATCCTCGCTTTCCTAATCATGTATGTCTGTTAAAGAAAGCTCTATATGGTCTCAAGCAAGCTCCTCGTGCCTGGTTCCAGCGCTTCAGCTCTTTTCTTATTCAACTTGGTTTCTATTGCAGTCGCGCTAACCCTTCTCTATTTGTCTTTCATAAGCAATCTGACATTATCTATTTGCTTCTTTATGTTGATGACATTATTGTTACTGGCAACAACACCTCTCTTCTTGACAGCTTTATTTGTAAACTCAATTCTGTGTTCGCCACTAAAGATTTGGGTCCTCTCAGTTACTTTCTTGGCCTTGAAGCTTCGCGAACTGCAGAAGGTCTCTTTCTCAGTCAGCTGAAATATGCACGGGATATTCTTACTCGCGCTCAGTTACTTGACAGTAAACATGTCCATACTCCCATGGTTGTCTCCCAACACTTGTTTGCTGATGGCCCTCTGTTTTCTGATCCCACTCTTTACAGGTCTCTCGTTGGAGCACTACAATACTTGACCATCACGCGCCCAGACATTGCTCATGCTGTCAACTCTGTTAGTCAATTTTTGCATGCTCCAACTGAAGATCACTTTCTTGCTGTTAAGCGTATTCTTCGCTATGTCAAGGGCACCCTCCATTTTGGCCTTACATTTCGCTCATCTGCTACTCCCGGTGCTCTAGTTGCTTACTCTGATGCTGACTGGGCAGGTTGTCCAGACACTCGTCGCTCTACCTCTGGCTACTCTATTTATCTTGGTGACAATTTGGTCTCTTGGAGTGCTAAGAAGCAACCTACTGTATCTCGTTCAAGTTGTGAATCTGAATATCGTGCTCTTGCAAACACTGCTGCCGAACTTATTTGGCTTACGCATCTCCTTCATGACCTCCAGGTTCTCATTCCACAACGACCTCTTCTCTTATGCGACAACAAGAGTGCTATTTTTTTGAGCTCCAATCCAGTTTCTCACAAGAGAGCCAAGCATGTTGCATTAGACTATCATTTTCTTCGCGAACTTGTTGTCGCTGGCAAACTTCACACGCAATATGTGCCCTCTCATCTACAGGTTGCCGACATCTTCACAAAAAGTGTTCCTCGACCCCTTTTTGAATTTTTCCGATCCAAGCTTCACGTTCATTCTAATCCGACGCTCAACTTGCGGGGGGTGTTGAGGATAATTTGCCTTCATCAAAGGCCTGCCATACAGAAATTAAGGCCTGACATACAGAAATTAAGGCCTGACATTCATGACAGCACTGTCCCTTAATTCTAGGAGTAAATTATGTAAATTTCTCTGCTAATTGATATGAAATTAGTATGTAATTATCTCTGTTTAATTATAAATAAGAATCCTCACCACAATTACAGTGTGGTGGTTTATTCAACCTTCTCACTTCGTAATGTTGAGGATGGTGTGACAGTCACAGAATCTCAATTCAAGTGCTTGCAGATTTACATAATCTTCACACTTCACGTACTAGGCAACTTTGTTGTAAAGATGATATTACATATAAAATACTCTCCGGGAATCCTCAACCATATTGATTTGAGGCAGAATTCTTTGATGGAACTTGCCATCTGTGTTTTTGTTCAAGATGTATACGAATATGGCATGGGTTCTATATTAATTATTGCTACATACCATGGCATCTACGGCCTCTTCTTTGTCAGTTGAGTCTCTGGAATGGTAGAGGCGTTTTTTAAGAATGGTTTCATTACTTGGTTTGTATGTGATACGCTGCATACCATGGCATCTATGGCCTCTTCTTTGTGAGTTGAGTCTCTCGAATGGTAGAGGCGTTTTTTAAGAATGGTTTCATTACTTGGTTTATATGTGATACGTTACATACCATGGCATCTATGGCCTCTTCTTTGTGAGTTTGTGAAGATAGATTTGATTGGTCATTGCTATTTAAGTATATTCACAATGATTGAAAATATTTTATTTAGGTTTGGAAATGGTAAGATATTTTTATACTCTATTCATTGCTTTTAATTCAATTCCTTCTAAAGAAATCACGATGAGATTATTGTGTTACCAACATTAGTGTATGGGAAACTCATTTAAAAATTATTTATATTTTTTTTTGTCATTGTTGTACTATTACATTGTAAGTTTTATAGTCTTGGAGTTTCAAGGGTTAGTTCAATTGGTCAAGTTTCTCTTGCTAAAACACTTTGTTAATGGAAAGTCACTAGGTCAATTTTACTCTACCCCTAGGGGTTAGGCTTTGCTAATAAGTCTACAGGATGTGATCCCCTCACCAATAAACTTGCTGAGTTGTACAGTGCCAAGGACTCCTTCAATATCATCCCCATTTGCATTAACAAATGTCATAGATAGTTGTAAAACTAGGGTTTTAATGAAAAAACAAGTATTATAAAATCAAATTAATATTTTTTTGTTAATAGACCTTTCTAATAAGATTTGCTCTTACAACTTAGTATTTTAAGATTTTTACTTAGATTTTTAAGATATCTCATACTAAAGATCAAACTATATGAGTGATTAGACATCAACATAAGTCCTACAATTTTTAGATTATGAAGGGAATTGTAATTACGAAGGTTGCCATTTCATACTAATAAGACTTCATCATGAACTTGTTGCTGTCGATTTAGATGGAGTCCCAACAACATGGTTGTCCATATAAGTAGACTGGACAAGGTGTCCTTACGTGCAAAGACAAAGGTCTTGCATTGGTCCATTATCTCTTGCTCTTTGAACTGCATGGTTCCCTTCTCATCCTCCCCGAGCAACAATCCCAATAGATCACATTCATATGAGAAATTCATCCCCATCCTCGAGGATAGTTGGGCCTCAATAACTCCTCGAAGATATTCCTCCACCTCCCTTTTCAGTTTTGTCATCACTCGATTCTCCCCAAATCAGCCCACACAAACAATCTTGTCATATCTCTTTTTGATCGACAATATATAAAATTACAAATCCATCTTCACAACAAACCTATTATCACCTACATGTTGTTTGTCAAATTCCTTTGGAAAAGAATGTATGTCATAGAAAATGTCTAAGTTTTGATCTGCTGGAAAGCTTGCTATACTGATGGTATATTTTGGTGATTAGAATTCTTTCAAATCCAAGTCAATATTCTTAAGAAATCATAGAGAGTCCATCATCAACTATTAATTATTTAGAAGCTAACCAAAAACTAGCTTTGAAATATGGCTAACCCTAAACCAAAAACATTGAATGGAGAGAAACCACCCATTGATTTGCAATTCGAATCCTATTGAAATGTAGATGCACTGAAGGAGCACAACATTATAAACTATGGAGAAGAATTTATTAATCACTATATGGCTGGAAATTTCTTGATATTTCTACATTTTTTCTAATATTAGGTTTTTATAATTCAACATTTACAATGTTTTATAACATTCGATTTTTACAATTCAACGTTTTTATAATATCAACCACATTTACTAATGTGATTGTGCTATTTGATGCCAAGGGTGCATGGACATAAATAATAGATAATTATTGTTAATAATATTAGTAATATTATTAATAGTGGATAATTATTATTAATATTATCAATATTCAACTTTGTTAATATTAATATTAATATTATTAAATATTAAACTTTATTCATTATAATTGAATATGGTCGAGCTACGTTGACTAAGAACAACTATGAATGAACAAAGTTGACTATTGTTAAATATAGTAAACATAGTGTTGACCATGTTTTATCATGGTTAACTATTTAAATATTGACTATAAAGGTTGACTTTGTTTGATTATTAATATAAATCAATGATATTAATAGATAATTATGTTTGACCATGGATGATCATGGTAGACCATGGTTGACCATGGTTGATCATGGTTGATCATGGTAGACCTTGGTTGACTATTCTAATCATGTTCATGTTGGATGACCTTGGTTGACCTTGGCTACTCATTGTTGACCTTGGTTGACCATGGTCGACAATGGTAGACCTTGGTTGACCATTTTAACCATGTTGATGTTGAATGACCTTAGTTGACCATAATGACCTTGATTGACCATTGTGGTTGACTTTTTTTGACTATGTTTGACTAATGTGGTTAACTATGCGTGATTATTAATTAATCAATAATATTAAAAATTGATAATGTTTATCTGAAGTTGAAGAGTGTTGAATTTCAAACATAGTTGAACATAGTCAACAAGATTAGTAAGTGTGGTTGACTAATTTTGTAATGTCGCATTGCGACGTTGGATGAATTGCAATGTAATGTAACATTGTGACAATGTTTGTTCACATGCAACAAAGTTGGTTACATTGTGAAGTTGGATAAATTGCAATGTAATGTAACTGCGTTACGACAATGCTTGTCACATTGTGACGTTGGATAGATTTATGTACCATTCTAACATCACAACATGTTTTATTATTAATATTAATCAATAATATTGATAGACAATTTTGTTTGACTGAAGTTGAAGAGTGTTGACTATCAAACACAGTTGAACATATTCAACCACATTATTAAACGCAGTTGACTAATTTTGCAATGTCACATTGTGATGTTGCGTAAATTGCAATGTAGTGTAACATTGCAACAATGTTTGTCATATTATTAAAGTTTTTGCCACATTGCAATGTTGGTTAGATTTTTGTACCATTCCAACTTCACAATATTAATATATTATTATTATTAGCCAAATTTATTCATATTAATATTTTTATTATTAAAAAAATTTAAATCTTGATTGTGATCGACCAAGGATGACATATGAAAACCTTTATGGTTTTATATATAAACTTCTTTTTCAAGTTTTCTATTCAAGAATGTTGATTTCACATCCATCTGATACACTTTGAAATTCTTGTCATAGGCAAATTCTAAAAACATTCTTATTGCCTCTAATATTCTATAAGAGCATACGTTTATTCAAAGACTATTCCTTCAATCTAGGCATGTCCTTTACATACTAATATGGCCTTGTTCCTTATAAATTGTCCATCATAATTTAGCTTGTTTCTAAAGACTTGTTTTGTACCTATGAAATTTATATTTATTGGTCTTGGAACTAATTCCAAAATTTGTTTTTTATCATTCTGATCTAATTCCCCATTCATGGAACTTATCCAGTGCTTATCTTGACTTTCTTGAGAAAAATATTTGGGTTAAATCATAGACAACATGGAAATATGTGCTTGACTAGGAGTGCCCATTAGCATTCCTCTAGTTTGAACTCCTACTTCTTTATGACCAAGAATTTAATATTTAGAGTGATTCCTTTACACATACCTTGAAGGAGGTTTTGGATGAGAGCATGCTGCCTCTCCTTCTTCTTTCTCTTCTATTTCCTCATGTTCTTCTTCTTCACACTCAATGTTGATTTGATTAATTGGGCTGGTACATCTTGGTTGTTTCTCCTTGAGAGGTAAAGAATCATCCACTCTTACAACAATGATGTCTAGAATATTGCATAATATATTATTATAACATCTATAGCCTTCACCCTTAGTGTTGAAAAATGGCAACAAGGAAATCTTGATTTAATTTTCCCTGGAATTAAATTAGGAGAAAATTGAAATTCCACATCACAAGACAACTTGAATGAGTTAATTGAGTTTTTATCACTAAGCTTAGTTACTTCAATTTGAGGGCTTAATTTGAGTTGTCTACAATGATTCCTAAATTCTAGGAGCCTAGGTTGAGTTTAATTTCAGTTAAAACAATTTAATTCAGTTAAATTGAGTTAAGGTCAGTTAAACTAGTTCCAACTGTTGGAGGAACTTGTTAGCCCCCTATAAATTTTTGATAAGAAAATAGGGGGCTAAAATGTTTTTAAGCCTTCAAGGAATGCATTTCCTCTGAAAACACATCATCCTTGAAGTCTCCTTGTGCCTTTGTCATTTCATAAATCCCCTCTGCTGATTTCCATTATAAAGCCTCTCTGATTGCAAAAAATTGCGCTCCCAAAGGCCTACATTTGCCCCTTGTATCCTTGCAAAATATCCCTTTTCAACCCTTTTTCCCTTTGTTAAAGTCCCCCTTTTCACCCCAAAATCCCTCCCTTAATCCTTCTAAACTTTCCCAAAAACCCCCTCTAAACCATACGCACATCCCTGGTGTGGTTTAATTTCCCCTTCTTTCCCCTATCGTTACCCTTTATTGGCCTGAAAATGCACTAAACTGGGCCAAATAATCATATTCTTCATGTCTATGGGTTTAGCACCTTTCGGCCAGCCCCCTAACCTTCTCCACCACGTGACCCGAGCGCCGAAACCACGCGCTAGCCCGAAAAAGCGCTTAGCGCAAATATGTATCGGGCTCATTTTGAACCATCGATCTGTATAGATCGGGCGATCGTTGCATTCCCCATAGCGCCCATCACCCACATCCTTTCACCGTTCATCACATCTCTACTGTTCATTTACCTGTGGATCAACGGTCCGTGGTACATCTCGCCTAGTGGTCCCCGCAGCCGCGCATATCTGAAAACCGCCGATATCTATCGCACCGCCGTTGGGAGGTGGGCAGTATTTTTATTTTCGGAGCGATTCCACTCACCGCCCGACACGTGGCTCCGTCACTATTTCATAACCGCCCCCCGATCGCGCGTTAACGTTCGACATTTGACCCGGCACGATATGCATATCAACCGTCCGATCTGAAGCTCTCCATCCAACGGTCATCACTCCACGAAGTTGTGCGAGGGATAACCCAAGGAAAACGTACCCTTGGCCCACCATCAGTCGCCCTCCGATGCATTTTCAGCCGTCGATCTCCTCCCGAGATCGAACGGTCCAGATTTGATTGCATGTCCCGCCATTGACCGCTCCTGCCACGTCACCTATTCCACATGTTTCATCGTATTTCTCGCCCGTCCATGTACACATATGTGTTCAAAGGTCAGGTTTTAATGTTTTACATTAAAATGCTGCACCACCATTCTGCAAGCCTCCCACTGCATTTTCGCTGTCACCTCGCGCTCTTCCGCCATTTTACTAGTCTGCATGACCGTCCTCATCGTCCCGCTGCATTCACCCACCCCGTGCATGAATTATTGACAAGTTTTGTGTGTTTTGCAGGGTTTCGGGCGGCAATAAACCGCCATAATTCACAGTCCCTGTCACAGTGACAGAGAACACAGGAAAGGGCCATTTGCAGGAGCTGGAATTATGGAGAAAGGGCCTGGGAAGGAGCCATGACAGGATGTGCATTCAAAGGACATAGTCAAACTCTATAAAAACCTGTCCAGAGCCATTAAAGCACAGATTTCACAATCAGAGGCAAACAAGAAAGCGGCAAAGAGTATCAGTGGAAAAATAGAGCGTTTAAGGCATGTAATTGCAAATTATAAGCATTAATCCAATTATTCAAAGGCAAGGTACCAGAATCAAATACCCCGTGGATCTCTCAGAAGGTCCAATGCAAATAAAAACATACTATTAGGGTTTCCATATCAACAGAACGTTCTTCCATAAAAGGACAAGGTGCCCATATTGTCTGCATTCTATACCGTGTTCTAGGGAGATTTTTCAGCCATGACAACAGTCCTATGCTACCAGTGCATTAGTTATATAGTATGGCAGACCCTAGCATCATCGTTATGCATTTTGTTCAGTACACCAGAGACATACCCGGAGTAAATGGAAACCTGATGAAGACCACTCCATCATCCAATGAGTACCAGAGATAAATGCCCAGAATTTAAAACTGAATGAAGCCTCGGCCCTCCTTGCTGTTTATGAGTTTTAATGCTGCATTTAGTTTTCCATCTACCTTCTCTGCTCCACTCGAGCTATAAGAATCCTCGAGAACATATTGTAAAGGTTGTTGTTCGGTTGTTGCCGATTGCTGTTAGAGGGATTCATTTTGACTGTTAGAATTGTCTTGGGAGGGAGTAGCAGAGTAGTTTATAATGTAGTAGGCTGGGAGGAGAAAGTCTGGACTGTAACAGCTATTGAGCTCAGGGTATGTGACTGGTTTTGCATCAATTAATCAAGCACATTTCACAGGATCCTGGTCTATTAATATTGGTGATGTTTTTCTAACATTGTTTATTACATTTTCATACTGTTTCATTTTCTACTGGCTCGCATCAGAATATTGGCATAGGACTTACCCTTGTTAGGTACCCTATGTTTCTGCTCTCCTTGCCTTTAATGTTTTCTGCTGCTTAGTTGTTCTTGTTGGGTTTAAGCTGGAAGATTTGGGAAAACTGGGGATTAGAGTTAGCCCTGTCCACTAGGATCCTTGTGCGATCAACTGGCCTTTCTAAGATCTATTGCTGGTGTCAAAGCATTGAAGGTTCAAATTCCTTCTCTGATCTATAGACCCTGGCTCTGTTAAAATTATCTCTATTTTTCCCTTGGAGCATGCTAAAGCTGACCTGGAGTTAAATGACCTCTGGTCTGATCTACAAGCTGCCCCTTTTTCCCTCCTTTGAGAGTTGCCTATGTGTATGTCCAAGCAGGTCTGGAGTTAAATGACCTCTGACCTGATCTATCGACAGAAATTGGGTTGCTTTCCTTCTTTCACCTTCAATCCTTAATGTTCCATCCCATCATCTATCTAAAAAGATCCTTTAGTGTAGATGACTTTCCCTCTGAAAGCCTGGGCTAGTTGTTGCAAGTAATTCCCTTTCATGACTCCATAGCCCAATGGATGGCACTTTCTTGTCCTATCCTCTTTGTTGAAACATCCTGCTGCTCTGCTCCTTTCCTTCCATTATTTTCTTAGTCTATGATCTCATGACCAACCCAACAACCAACCAAACAAATCATTTTAAACCCCCTTTGTGCTTCATAACTAGCCTAACACCTCATTTTGAGCTTCAAAGATATACCATTCTTTGCTTCATTTGGAGAGATTTCTCTCCGGGTCCAGGAGGGCTAGATCCTAGGGCCCCAAAGCGGTTCTAATGTTGTCTCATCTTTTGGTCTTGCCAATCTGGCCAAAACATGGGAACCCCAACAGAACTAGTAGGAGGTCTAATAGTGGGAAGTGTAAAATCATTTGTATATTTATCCAAGTTGTATAGGTGTTCCACGCAATCAGAGAAGGGCCTATAGGGATTGTGTAGTTCAAGATGGGGATTTCCCTAATTAATATGGGGCTAATTCACAAGGAAATATGAGCTTGGCATGCAATAAAATTGGCTAAGTATTGGCCACAGTTAGTCTATGAGGCAGTGAGATAGATGCTACTTGTGTAGAGGTGGCTTATGCTTTAGAAATCATTGTATTTATTCTCTATTTTCCAATTAATGCAATAAAAATAGGAAGGGTTTTTGAGAAATTTATTTCCCCCAGATATATCCTCGTGTATGTCAGTTAAATTCTGATGCATGCTTTTGATATAACTTCTCAAACATGAATTTCCTTCTGTAGACTAGTAGAGTAGATTTGAGTATTATGTTTTAGAACATTACATGAGTATTATTGAATCTAAAACTAATTTCTACATAGTATTAGAGCTATATTCACAATAGAGAAGAGAATTCAAATTTGTCTTTGCAGGAGATTTGAATTTCGTTGTAGGCTTTCTCCAAGACTGAGAAGATAACTTCCATTGGAGTCAGGCTTGAGTATGCATTAGAAGGAACCAAAAATTTTATGGCATGGAATATCTACATGGAGGCGGTATTAGATGACAATGAGCTACTAGATTACATCAAGAAAAATGTAGTAAAACCTCGAGAAGATGATGCCCATGATATCACTCAGTGGAAGAAGGATGTGGCTAAAGTGAGGAGGATCATATTGGAGGGAGTTCAATATCATATTGTATCAAAACAAGTTTTGTGTCACAAAGAAACTCTCATAGTCCATTTTAAACTCTCTCTTAGACTAGGAATAAGTTTTAGCTTTTTAAATAATTTATGCTAGGAACTCTTCACCAAATCCCATTTCCACACAAATACAAAAATATGTTGAAATGCTATGCATTTTTGTTTCATGAGATTTAAAATGGAATTTTCTTAGAGCTAATCCAATGGCTTGAAAGGATGATGGGACCAAAAAAGCAAGAGTAGATTTGGGAGTCACTCCTAAACTAGAGTTGAAGAAAGAGAATTAGTCAAATGATTGAAAGAGGGAGAATATGGATTCATGCATGGAATTGAGTTACCCCAAAACCACAAGCCAAAGTTAAGAATCAAATACTTGTCTTTGGCAAAAAAAACCCTTCACACAAGGCTAGATGAAGACTTCCTTTTTCATCACTAGAATCTAAGATTTTGAGATACAACCATGAAGATTGGCTAATTGGGACAAGAAAACTATTGAAATAACAAAATAAACTAAGACCAATAAAATCTTCAGCTTCTTCATTAACTATAAACCCCATGGAAATATAAATAACAAGGAATTCCTACACCATAAAAATGTAGTAATTTATTAATACTGATAGTATTATTGGATTCTCCTGATCTAAAAAATTAATCTTATGTTAAATACAAAATCCTTCCACTTAATTATTTGCCGAAATTAAATCTCCAATTGCAAACACACATGAAGAAAATCAATCACACATAAACACATTTGTTTAAAAGGAAAGCTTAAAGCTAAAAACCCCAACTATCATATATTATGTATATCAATATATCATGTAATAATATCATACAAAGCTTAGTACATCAAGCTCTCAGTACAATCAACAATCATTACACACTATCATGCAAAAATTTGCATATCTATGCACCAATTTCTTGCCCCCTGACAGCCTGCCTCCACTGCACAATCCCTGCTGAAGAAGACCCCTGAATGAATCCAAATTGGCCTTGCCTTGACTGCACAATCCTCATTGACATCTCCAATGTGTGTCAGATGCATTGAATGCATCACTATAGTCACAACAGATAGTCCATCTCACCCTTTCACCTATCTCTCCACTGGGTCTCCACTGGAATTTACATGCAAGTAGTTAACTGCTGTATTTGTTTAGTTGTTAGTGAGTTATTAGTTGTGAATTAATTAACTAATTAATTCAGAAACTCTCACTAGTGTATCTTTCAGTTAGACTAGATACAACTAGCTCAACTGAGTTTAACTCACTTAACTAAGTCAAACTAAATAAAAACTCCCATAACTACTCTTCCAACTCTGTCACAACTTTGCCACTTCAGTTCTAACTTATTCCTCCATGCATGAGCCACCAATAACCGTAGGAATTGCGTAATTCCTTCAGCCCACTAATTTTCCAAATCTGTTCACTGAAATAAAGTGCTCCAAGAGAATAAATTGATATTTATTGTCGGATTATTATTAGTAATCGACATGCATCTATATTTAGATTGAAGATCTATAAATAGACTTCGCCCAGTATTCTAAAAAAAGAATTTCATATATTTTTCACATTTGACCAACCATCTACAAATAGCATCTTGAAACTTATATAATATACTCACCATGTCTAAAAATAGACATACACCTAAAAATAGCCTGCGGGCCCCACTTAGTGAAGGTGCTTACTTTTCACTAAGCTCATCATCTTGTTGAATCTCAACACTCCCTCTCAACAAGATAGGGATTATCCTTCACCCCGATCCTGCCTCTATGGTATTCAAATTTTCTCTTGCTGATCTTTCATAGGAATGTACTGAAGCAACATGATCTTCTGCTGCACACAATCTCTGATATGATGATACCGAATATCAATATGTTTATATATATCATGAAACACGGGATTAATTGAGAGTTTAATGTAGCTCTAATTATCACAATGTATTGCTGTAGGATCTAAATGAGAACCGAACAAACTGACCAGGATCTTCCTCATCTAGATAGCGTCACATGCATCTTGACTTGCTGCCATGTATTATGCTTATGCTAAACTGAGTGCCACTGATATTTGTTTTCTATTGTACCAAGAAACCGTTGTAGATCTGATACTGAAAACCCCTCCTAATGTGCTCTTTCTGTCCGTTGGGCTGGCTGCCTAATCTCCATCCGTGAAGCCATGCAACTTCACCTCATTCGTCTATCTGTACCATAAACCATACTCAGATGTGCCCCTGAGATATATCAGGACATGCTTGCCTGCCTTCCAAAAGAGCTTGGTAGGCTTAACCATTGCTTGACTAAGCTGGTTCACCGCATAGCATATGTTCGGTCTTGTATTAAACTAAATACATGAGCAAACCCACCAACTGTTGATAGACAGTAGCATCCACTACCTTTGCCAATGTAACATCTTCTTTCCTCCAATGTCCTGGAAGAGGAGTATCCATGGGTTTGCAGTCCTTCATGTGAAAGTCACCAAGTATCTCCCGAGCATACTTGCCTTGAGACACAAATAGTTCACCTTCTCGCTGCCATATTTCCAATCCAAGGAAATAATGAAGGAGGCCCAAATCCTTCATCTCAAACTCCTTTGCAATATTTTCCTTACATGAGTGTATGAAGTGCTCATCACTCGTTAGTATTAAATCATCAACATAAAGAACAATGATTAAAATCTTACCCTCCACCACAATTTGGTATAGGTTTGCATCCGCCTCACTCTTGGTGAAGCCAAGTCTGGTGAGATAATTATCGATTCGTGTGTACGAAGCACGTGGTGCTTGCTTTAGCCCATACAACGCTCTTTTGAGTCTGCACACATGCGACTCACTACTGAAGCTATCAAATCCTTCAGGCTGCTCAATGTACACTTCTTTCTCAATGATCCCATTAAGGAATGCAATCTTCAAATCCATCTGATGAATGTTCCAACCCATCTGCGCTGAGAGAATAAGGATGGTCCTTATGGAAGAATACCACGCGACAGGTGCAAAGGTTTCTTCATAATCAATCCCCTCGATCTGTGAGAAGCCCCAGGCAATAAATATTTCCTTATACTTCTCAACGCTCCCATCAACAACTTTCTTTACCTTGTAGATCCATCTTGAACCTACCACTGATTTACCAACCGACCTTGGAACAATCTCCCAAGCATTGTTTCTGACAATGGAGTCATACTCCTCCACCATGGCATCTACCCATGTGGGTTCCTACACTACTTCTTCAAAAGAAGATGGCTCTGTCACGATACACTTTCTCATAAGAGCCATGTATCTAGTAAATCGGTTAGGCGATTGTCTATGTATGCGCTGTGATGTAGGGACTCCTACATTATGTGCTGCATCAAGCTTTAGTCTCTCAGCTTCTGTGTTACACTTTCTGCCTGTTCTGATGTTTGGTTCTGCATGAGTGGAATCCTCCACTCCATGAATCTCCTCTTGTGGCTGATCCACATCTAGAGGCTCATCTTTGGGAACAAGAAGCTCCTCCTCTGCATGCAAGTGTAGCTCCCTCTCAAGCGACAACTTCATTGCTTTCACCTCGTTGAATTTTATATCCTGTCACACCAGAACCATTCGAATTTTTAGCAAATACACAAGATAATTATGGGGTGTTTCTGTGTACCCCACAAATATCCCAACTTCTGCAGTCGGCTCCAGCTTCTTCCTGGCGTCCTTTGTCACATGAATGTAAACATATGAGCCAAAAAATTTCAAATGAGAAATATTAGGCTTCTTACCAGTAAAAGCTTCTTCAGGTGTACTCATGCCAAGTACTCTACGAGGACAACGGTTTTGCACATAAATTGCAGTGTTGCATGTTTTCGCCCACAAGTGCATCGGTAGGCTGTGGTCATGCAGCATAGCTCATGTAGCACCCACAATCATTCTGTTCTTCCTCTCCGCGATCCCATTCTGTTGTGGGTTATGAGGCGCTATGAGTTCTCTTCGAATTCCTTCTTTTCTACAGAAGTCTTTGACTTCATTCGAGATATATTCACCACCATTATCGCTTCACAGAGCCTTCACTTGCTTTCCCGACTGCTTCTCCACCAATGCTTTAAACTCATAGAACTTTGAGAATGTTTCACTCTTCTTCTGCATGAAGAAGATCCAACATCTACGAGAATAGTCATAAAAAAAAAAACATAATACCTATGTTTTGCTGTTGAAGCAACTGAGAAAGGTCCACACACGTCTGTGTGAATTCTCTCCAGGATCACCGAAGTACAGTTCTCCTTCTCATGAAAGGTGGTCTTCACAAACTTACCCATAGTACATCCCTTACATTGATCTGACTGCGCAAGAGTACCCTTGGGAAGTCTAGTAGAAATCTGCTGCAAAATATTCAAGGCGCCATGGTGAAGATGGCCCAATATCCTGTGCCATAATTCGCCCTCATGCCAGCTCACCACTTCTTCTTCTTTGCTCATCATTTCAACGCAGCCATCTACCTCCAGCTTGTAGAGATTCTTAACTCAAATCCCTATCCTCTTGGTTTGACCCGTTGTTTTATGTCGCAGGAAGGCTTTTCCCTCGCTGAAAACAACGTCATAACCTCTGTCCTCCAACATAGCAACCGAGACTAAGTTATTCTTTAGACCTGAAACATGCATAACATATTTCAACAGAAATGGTTTACCTGAATCCCTGTCAAAGGTAATGGTTCCAATGCCGGTCGCACTGTATCTACCATCGTCGCCCATCTCTATATGCATTTGGAGATCTTTCTCCTTCAAGTCACTAAACAACTCCTTGTCTCCCGTCATATGGAAGGAAGCACCACTATCAAGATATCACACTGATCCAATTGCACTTGAAACAAAGCATGCGATCAAAGAGAAATCAAGTTCAAATTGCGAGGCTAAGGCCTCACCCGCTGCAGCTCCAACAACCTTCTTGTTCTTCTTTTCCTGTGGGAAGTTAGTGGTGAGATGCCCATGTTCATGACAGTGAAAACACTTCACCTTGGACAAATCCAGCTTCTTTCCTTTAGCCTCAGATTTTGGATGGGATTTATTTCACTCCATTTTCCTTTCTTTGGTAGCCAAAGTGCAATTCTCTTCATCATCATTCTTCAATGAAGAGCCATCCCTGGTATTCTACCTTATCTCCTCCTACATAAGATACGACCAAAGTCACTCCCAATTCGGCAGTTTGTCCCGTCCATTGACAGAGTCTTTGTAGTTGTGCCAACTCTTCGGAAGCCCGAGGAGAGCCAAGCTCACCAAGTCATCATCTGCAACTGTAATTCCCACACTCCCAAGCTCATCCCTACATTGGACAAATTTCGTGAGATATTTTGGAATACTGTCACCCTTCTCTTTTTTGATTTTTCCGAGCTTATCTTTCAATGCCAACTTCCTATGGTCACTGCTGCTTTGGAAAATATCTGTCAAAGCCTTCCAAACTGGTAATGGAGTGGCTAACCCATGAAGGCTTGACACAATATGGTCTTTCACACCTTCCAATATAATTATTCTTGTCTTTGCTACCTTCTTTTTCCATACGTTAAGTAATGCAACATCGCTAGAAGTAGGCTTAGGAACATCGCTATCGATGAAATACTTCAGTCCATTATATTCAAGCACTGCCTCCATCCTATCCTTCCACACTATGTAATTTGAGTTACCCTCAAGGGCATACTCCAATTGCAACCCATTGAAAGACATTTCAATGAATACTCAACTGTCGCACCAAGAAATTTCTGCAACAAATTCGAATTGTCCACCAGTACAAAACTTAGCACCTCCTCACAATTGCAATCTCCAGTGATTAACACTGCTCTAGTACCATGTAGAAATTTATTAATAATGATAGTATTACCAGATTATCCCGATCTAACAAATTAATCTTATGTTAAATACAAAATCCTTCCACTTAATTCTTTGCGGAACTTAAATCGCCAATTGCAAACACATATGAAGAAAATCAATCGCACATAAATACAGTTGTTTAATAGGAAAGCTTAAAGCTAAAAACCCCAACTATTATATATTATGTATATCAATGGATCATTTAATAGTCTCATACAAATCTTAGTACATCAAGCTCTCAATACAATCAACAATCATTACACAATGTCATGCAAAAATTTGCATATCTATGCACCAATTTCTTGCCTCCTGACAGCCTGCCTCCACAGCGCAATCTTTGCTGAAGAAGACCCCTGAATGAATTCAAATTGGCCTTGCCTTGACTATGCAATCCTCATTGACATCTCCAATGTGTGTCAGATGCATTGAATGCATCACTATAGTCACAACAGATAGTCCATCTCACCCTTTCACCTATCTCTCCACTTGGTCTCCACTGGAACTGACATGCAAGTAGTTAACTGCTGTATTTGTTCAGTTGTTAGTGAGTTATTAGTTTTGAATTAATTAACTAATTAATTCACTAAACTCTCACTAGTGTATCTTTCAGTTAAACTAGATACAACTAACTCAACTAAGTTTAACTCACTTAACTGAGTCAAACTAAATAACAACTCCCATAACTATTCTTCCAACTCCGTCATAACTTTGCCACTTCAGTTCTAACTGAGTCCTCCATGCATGAGCCAACAATAACCCTAGGAATTGCGTAATTCATTCAACCTACTGATTTTCCAAATCTGTTCACTGAAATAAAGTGCTCCAAGAGAATAAGTTGATATTTATTGTCGGATTTCTATTAAGGGCTAATAATAATCGAAATGCATCTATATTTAGATTGAGGATCTATAAATAGACTTCGCCCAATATTCTAAAAATAGAATTTCATCTATTTTTCACATTTGACCAACCATCTAAAAATAGCATCCTGCAACTTATAGAATATGCTCACCATTTCTAAAAATAGACATATAACTAAGAATAGCCTGCGGGCCCCACTTAGTGAAGGTGTTTACTTTTCACTAAGCTCATCATCTTGTTGAATCTCAATAAAAAAATTAGAGCTTATTGGTAGATATTTCTAAACATCTTTGAAAGAAAAACCTCTTAATAAACTAAAAGCACCCCATGAGCATCATTGTGGATGACACACTAGAAAGCATGCTAGAAAAACACATATGCGTTAAACAATTGGCAAAGGGGAGAACAAACCCCTCCATCACCATTTAGATGCGCACAGAAAAGAAAAGACTTAGAACTCTCCATCACCATTGAGATGTACTAAGAAAGGGCTTCTAGTCAAAGTAGAAACACAATTCCAAATTCTAATCCAATATTAATTAATTATTATTTATTATTGATGTTGTTAATTATATATAAAAAATATAAGTTCAAAAATTTGAATGACTAAAAATAATATAGTAGTAATAACAACGTTATTGTAACAACAACGGTTAAGAATCATAGAAATATTAACAATAGTGAATATGGTTATTCTGATTAACTTGATGTGAATATTTTTCCCTTTGGCAGAGTAATGTTGACTTTAGTTTTTTATGGTTTATTAATAGTCTTTGTTAAGTATGATTGACTTTAGTTTAGAGGTTCATTTGTGTTTGCTGGTTTCAATCAACTATAGTTTTTATAGTCGGCTTTAATTAACTTGTTTTGTTTTATATCGAGTTTTACATTGATTTTAATTTTCAGTGGTTGATTTGGTTCATTGTGGTTAGTTTCGTTATTTAGTTAATTATGGTAGATTTTAATTATTTTTCCCTTTGGCAGAGTGATGTGGACGTTAGTTTTTTTATGGTTTATTATAATAGTCTTTGTTAAGTATGGTTGAATTTAGTTTAGAGATTCATTTGTGTTTGCTGATTTCAATCAACTATAGTTTTATAGTTGGTTTTAATTAATTTTTTTTTTATATTGAGTTTTATATTGATTTGGTTCATTTTTGTTAGTTTTGTTATTTGGTTAATTATGGTAGATTTTAATTATGTCTATAGGTGTGGTGGTTTATTTCAAAAGGGGATTTCATTTTTTTATTAAATCAATGGTTAGGATTAAAGATTGAGGAAATATTCATAGTTGTATATATATAAGATTGGATGGTTGAGATCACTATCATTTTGTGCGTTTTTATTTTTATTTTTTTCATTATATAATTATTACACCGAAAGTGTTTGGATGGTTGAGATCACCATCATTTTGTGCGTTTTTCCTTCTTCTTTTTTCATTATATAATTATTACACCGAAAGTGTTTCTCTATGAAGTTGGCTGGGCAAACACTATTTTCCCTAGCTAATCCTAAACACCATTTTCGTTGTACTCCTATGAGTTAAAAATTGGCAAGTGGAAAAGGTGGAAAGGGTCCGTGAGCCGAGAAATTTCTAAACTTGTTAACGGTTGTTGGGCTTTGTATGCATACTTCTTTGTTGTTTAAAACCTGACGTCGACGATTAGGGGTTGTAGTACTCGATTATGATGTCGTGGAACTAGCCTCTCTAGATTTTCCACCTTTCCCAATGGCAGCGAATCCCTCAACATTAATGCAAAAAAGAAGCCCAAGGCACTCCGACTTAGATTTGTTGCGGCCAAATATTATAAGAGAAATGATGGAATTAATCCTTTGAAGAAAAATCGCAATAACTTATAGAAATTATGGGGATATTCATCCAAAGAGGCTTTGAAGGTCAAATCGATATACAACTTGATTGAAAAGCTAATCACTTGAGATAGAATATTGAACTATTCCATCAAGTTGCCCAAGCAAAAGATGGGGGAGAAATGCTGGGAATATCAGGGATGTAACAACTGCGAAGGCTTGATGGACCCCTTGGATGAGAATCTAAGATGAGAGTGAAAGAATCAGGGAGCACAGAAAAAATAATAAAAGAAACATTAGAACGTAGCTACAACTACTTATTTACACACAAAAATTTCAAACAGAAATGGCGATGCCGATCTCTTGTTGAGCATCGATATTTATACAAAAATCTGTGTCGGTTATAATAATTAAAATATCATTTTTCCGAGGCGGTGTTTTCCCTTTCACTTCTGCAGACAGTGGTGACTCTTCGAAATTTCAAACAGTCATAGCAGTGAGGCGATGTAGGTTGTGCAGGTCGTGCTGGCGGTGAAATAATTATGTTGGCATTCTCCACCTTAATTATTTCACAAAAACAAAAAGAACAAAAATTTTCTATTACATCAAAATGTCGTTACATCATACATACTCCTATGTTTTCCTTGTGAGTTTCAAAGGATTCTTTTCCCAAGGGTTTTGTAAATATGTCTGCAAACTGGTCTTCTGATCTGCAAAACTCCATACACATTTCATTATTTCTTACCAATTCTCGAATGAAATGATACCTCGTATCAATATGTTTACTCTTCTTATGGAAAACATGATTTCTTGATAATGCGATAGCATATTTGTTATCATAGAAGATCTGAGTTGGTTCTTTCTGTTCATGCCACATCTCAGTCATAATTATTCTCGTCCACACAGTTTGACATGTTGTTGTCATCGCTGCAACATACTCTGCTTTAGCTTATGATAGAGTCACAATGGATTGATTCACTGATGCCCATGAAACCGCCCCTAAACCAAAACTAAACACATATCTAGATGTGCTCTTCCTGTCATCAATATTACCTGCAAAGTCACTATCTGTATATCCATTTAGTTTAAAATCTGAATCAGATGTGTACAAGATACCATAGTTTCTTGTTCCAACAACATATCTTAAAATTTGTTTTCCAACTAGCTAGTGGGTACTCTTCGGAGACTCCATGAATCTTGAAATTAAACTTACATCAAACATTATATCAGGCCTTGTTGCAGTGAAGTATATAAGACTTCCAACAAATTTCTTATATAAGGTTGGATCAATATCTGAACCATGATCACCCTTATTGAGTTGTGTACCAATTGCAATTGGGGTTACAACTGGCTTACAATTTTCCATCCTGAACCTTTTCAATATATCCTTTACATACTTAGATTGAGAAATGAAAATACCATCTTCAAATTGAGTTACTTCAATACCAAGAAATATTTCATTAGGCCTAAATCAGTCATACCAAATGTTGTTTTCATGCTTGTCTTAAAATCATCTACTGAGAGATCTCCAGTGAAAATAAAATCATCAACATACAGGCACACAATCAAAATTTTACCTTGTTTAGTTTTGTATACAAAGTTGGCTCACTTGGACTCCTGATGAATTCATTATTATTCAGATATTCATCAATTCTACTGTACCACACTCGGGGTGCTTGTTTCAATCCATATAATGCTTTATTTAATTTGTAAATTTTATCTTCTTTACCATCAATTTCTAATCGAGGAGGTTGTTTCACATAAACCTCTTCTTCTAAAAAACCATTTAAAAATGTAGAATTAACATCCATTTGATATATTTTCCATTTTTTTTCGCAGCAATAGCTAATACCATTCTTATTGTGTCAAGACTAGCTACATGTGCAAAAGTTTCATTATAATCAATACCAGGTTGTTGACTGAACCCCTTAGCTACAAGTCTTGCTTTATGCTTTTCAATTTCACCTTCAACATTCACTTTAGTTTTGTAAATCCATTTAACACCTACAATATTCTTTCCTTCAGGAAAATCGACAAGTTCCCAAGTATCATTTCTTTCTATAGCACCAATTTCTTCATCCATAGCTTTTATCTAGACTTTTTCTTTCACGACTTCATCAAAATTCACTGGATCATATGCAAGTAATGAAAAATTTGAAACTTGATCTATTTCATCATTATGCTCGTACAATTCTCTTAAAATTCTAGTTTTATGACCTTTAATTATATCCTTTAATGTTGCCATTGTAGGATTGGATTCATTACTCACCTCCAACCCTGTTCTTTTTTGTCCACCATAACTTGATGGTTTGCCATGTTCCTGCTCGATGTTGTGAATTGTAATGGACTAAATCTTGGTGATTGGCTTGCTGAAGTGCTTACAGTGGGTGTATATGGAATCAAATTTCCACCTTGTACCTCTTTCTCATATTCATTATCGTCTCCATGAGATAATACAACTCCCTCTGCAACAGAATTATCTATGCTTCCATCCCAAGCTTCTTCTTCCTTGAATTCAACATCTCTACTAATAATATATTTCTTGGTGATGGGATTATAGAGTTTATATGATTTATATTCTTCACTATATCCAATAAAAATACATTTATCACTTCTATCATCTAACTTCTTTCTCAATTCTTTAGGAACATGTGCATAAACAACACAACCAAAAATTCGTAAATGAGATATATGACAACTCTTACCATTCCATGCTTCTTCAGGAACTCAGTTCTTCACGCTCTTCGTTGAACTTCTATTAAGGATATAAACATCACAAGCTACTACTTCTCCCCAATATTCATTTGGTAGATGCTTTTCCTTCATCATAATTCGAGCCATATCCATACTAGTTCGATTTTTCCTTTCAGTTATTCCATTTTATTAAGGAGGATATCGTGCAGTAAAATAACTCTTGATTACATGCGATTGAAAAAACTCAATGAAATCTGTTAGCATATATTCACCACCTCTATCTGATCTCAAAATTTTAATATGCTTTCCACTTTCCTTTTCAACCATAGCTTTAAATCTTTTAAATATAGAAAATGCTTCAGATTTCTATTTCAAAAGATAAACCCATGTTTTTCGACTGTAGCCATCAATAAAAGTTAAAAAGTAAACATTACCAGCCAAAGAAGGTGTTTGCATCGGTCCTCACAAATCTTTGTGAACAATATCCAATGGAGCTTTCACCCTATACAAAACTCCATAAACAAATTTCTGTCTATGATGCTTTGCAAGTATACAACTTTCACATGAGTTGGTTGGATGTTGAATACTGGGTAACCCTTTCACCATTTGTTTCTTTTATAACAAATCTAGACCACCAAAATATAAATGACCATAACCACGATTCATCGAAATTCTTATTTTTATAAGCATTCAAGGAGGGAGACAACTCATTTCTCATTATAAGCAGAAACATCCTATTCTTTCTCATTTCAACTCTTGCTATCAACTGATTGCTTGGACATTTTTCAATGATAGTACACACATTATTCTTGAAGAACACTCTATACTTTCTCTCTATGAGTTGTCCAATGTTCAACAAATTGCATTTTAAGCTAGGCACATAATACACATTATCAATTGTTCTTCTTTCACTATTTCTAGTATAAACACCAATTGTTCCTTTACCTTTAATGCATACCTTATTATCGTTACCCAGCCTGACTTTAGACTGAATATTGGTGTCTATATTGGAAAAAAAATCTTCGTTTCCCATCATGTGATTTTTGCAGCCACTATCTAAAAACCAAATATTATCTGAATAGTCTTGAGTTACATTACAAGTCAAAAACGTTGACTTATTTTTATCTTCAAATTCTTCTGAGATGTGTGCAGATTGCTTACCAACATCTGCCTACCTCTGCAAACACTTAGTAGCAAAATGACCATATCTCTTGCAATAATAACATTGAACTTTAGACATATCATACCTTTGATTTCCTCGATGCCACGTTCTATTTTTACTCCCCCTTAAATTAAGAGGATGTTGCTGAGATTTCTCTTCATGCTTATAATAATCTCTCAGACGTCTTTGATCAACTATTATGCCGCCTCTTCCTCTATTGCTCGATCTTCCTCTACCTCTTATTCTATTAAATTGCAGCTGAGTTTTGAAGGCATTCTCCAATGTGCTACCATCATATCTTGAGATCCTCGATTCATGTGAAATCAATGAAACAGAAACCTCTTCAATTTACATTTGACTTGTGTCCTTGAGCTCTTCTATGAATACAACAACTGCTTCAAATTTCTTTGGCAAACTTTGAAGAAATTTCTCGATCACTCTCTTGTTTGAGAGGTCTTCTCCATATTGTCTCAATTGATTAACAACACTCATTACTTGAGTCACAAAAGTGTCCACAGTTTCACCGTCTTTCATTTTTAGATTCTCAAATGACATTCTTTACTTTCGCTACACCCTGATAATAGGATTCAAGGGTCTCCCACGCCCTTTTCGAAGATTTTGTATTTGACACTTTTGAAAGCATCCCACCATCTAAGCCTTGTTGAATAAGGCCAAGAGATTTATTGTCTTTCAACAACATTTGTTCAACATTTGTAAGAGCCATCTCTGTTGCTTCATTAGCATGCTCTCGATACCCATTAGTAACAAATCCCTAAAAATCATGAGAACAAAACAGTGTTCTCATTCGAATAAACCAAGAATCATAACTTCTTTCATTCAAAATTGGAACTAATGACTGAGTAATATCTGTATTTGTCACCATCTCTCACAATCAATTGCAATATTCAGATATAAATTTAAAAACACTTTTACAATGCATTACTTTCAATTCCTTTAAAAAGAAAATTAGAAAATGATGGCTTCTAAATATCCTTCCAATAACTTTATGAAAAAACTTTAAATAACCCTTTCTTTAAAGCCTTTATACTCCCTTAATAAAAAACATATTAATTATCATCTTCTTAAGGATAAACCGTTTTTTTTCAAACTTCATAACATAAACCATATAGACGGTCTTCAAACAATATTACTTCTCAAACTTAAAAAGGCTTTCATAAAAACTTACGCACTTCACCTTTGCATGTTTGCCTTCATGAATTTGTAAAACTTTTATAGTAGTTTCTGATACCAAAAGTTCCGGGCGTAGAACAGAAGCTCTAACCTCCTGCCCAGTGATGTTTCACTCCATCGTACGAGCTTGCAGGAAATTACAAGGTTTAGTGGCATCTCTCTTCCAACCAACAACATAAAACAATAAATAGCACTTCACCTTTCTGGCTCTGCGTTGGCAGCTTCACGGTTTCAATAAAAAATTAAAATATGTTGGGTATTCACAAATCAGTCCAGCCCTAAACAACTGCACAATGATTGGGCGCAACAACCTTTCACGCAAATGGCTTTCAGCATCAACGAAAAAACTCAACGTATATGGCTTTCAACAACATAATACGCACACGAAGTTGATCTGGCTCACTGCTAATTAGAAGTTAATCTAGCTCACACACATCAATGGTAATCAAAAGTTAATCACACATCAATGGTAATCAAAAGTTAATCTAGCTCAGATACCAGATGAAAGAAACACAGAGCACAGAACAAATCAACCACAAAAAACACCAGAACGCAACTACAACTGCTTATTTACACACAACAATTTCAAATAGAAATGGCGATGCCGGTCTCTTGCTGAGCATCGGTATTTATAAAAAAATATGTGTTAATTACAATAATTAAAATATCATTTTTCAGTGGCGGTATTTTCCCTTTCACTTCTGCAGACGGTGGTGACTCGTCGATGTTTTGAACAATCAGGACGGTGAGGAGGTGCAGGCGGTGAGGCTGTGCAGGCGGTGCTGGCGGTGAATTAATTATGCTGATATAGAGATTGTCGAATATGGCGATTTCGTCCAGGCCACCTACAACGCCATAGACTTCGATCCCAAGTCCCAACAATATGGTTGTTGTAAATATGCCCAGAGTTCATTGCTTGAAAATGCCGGGATGAAGAATTCTATATATAATGTGACACAACACATACATGCCACTTCAGGAATCATGTTTCTCGGGTGGTTAACACAGAAGTTTTCATCGGATGGATTCGATTGGGTTTCCAGATGAAGCAGCTGGGAGGCCTTCGTGGTCGTCTGCAACAACGAGCAAGAGATCACCAGGATTAGGGGGAGAGACATCGTTGTGTCATACAGAGGAACTGTGACGCCATTAGAATGGACAGAAAATCTAAAGGACTTTCTCACGCTCGCAGTGACAAAGAGTAAAATCAAAATAAAATACCCTTCTGGGTGTTTCCTGGAGCCCAAGGTGGAGAGTGGGTTTTGGAGTATTTTCACTACCAAGAACCCCGAAGGCCATGGAACTTCGGATCAGGTCATGAGCGAGGTCAGAATTAGGTTGGTACAACTATACGAGGGCGAAGAAATAAGTATAACAATCACTGGCGTTAACTTGGGTGCAACCTTGGTTGTATTGACAACCTACCAGTGACTCTTTTTTTTTCGGTGGGCCACGTGTGGGTAACCGTGTCTGGGCTGATAAAATGGAGGAAATGGGATGCAAAGTCCTGAGAATAGTGAACACCCATGATGTTATCACCAAGGTTCTAGGCCTGGTGCTGAATGAGAGTTGCATGCTGCAGCAACAATGCTAAAAAAATGTGGTGGTGTCGAATATCATAGGCATTCTAGACAAGATGCCATGGGCTTACTGTCCTGTTAGAACGAAGCTTCGTGTGAACAACAAGAATTCTCCATATCTGAAACCCGATGCAAACCTGAGTTGTTGTCATGATCTTTTCATTTTCCTTCGATGAGTTAAAAATTGACTATGAATGGAAGCTCTTTGAAAAAAATCGACTCTGCTTGGAATTGACATAATCACAAAACTCATTCAAACTTATTGGACTTGGGAATTTCATTATTAATATCTGATAAACTTAGGAGTGCAAGTTGATATGCCAATCCACCACGCTTTCAGTAAACCAAAGTGTTATTTCCTTCTTTGTCAACTATGTCACTGCCATGGATAACTTTCCTTACAACATCTACAACAATGTAGCCTCTAATAGTTATGGGTTCAGGTGTTGCAAGATTTGTAGCTCCCATAATTTTCCTACCAGTTGCAAAACCACCTTTCCCCTCCTAAACCACAACTATAATAGGGCCGGAAATTATGTACTTTACCAATCCAGAAAGAAAAGGCTTTGAAGACAAATCCTTGTAGTGTTTCTTCGCAAATGATCTGTATACATCCACAATATTTTGACTTTTAAAAATAAATCTCTTTCTTCTGAAACCTAGATATAATTTCTCCCACCAATCCACGTTACATGTTGTCAGATCTTGATCATGACGAAGGTCTGCTTCATAATGAATCTGCTAAGAGTTGAAACAATAAGAAAATACTAGGTTTCATGACACAGACAAGGATACAGGGATGCACAGTTAGAATGCTACCTACCCTGACGCGCAGTTAGAATCGTACCTAGCAACACTCGCTAGTATAATTTGATGAATTGATCCACGACTCTGACAAAAGTTGTGGGAACTTAGAATGAAACGACACTTAGAGAAGGGCAGTTGTCACATTGAATCCTTCCCTTGTGTGTCTAATGCATGTAGTTTATAAAAAATAAAAAACTTGTCACTTTGCAGAACAATGTGGATTTATGGAATGATACCGAAAATGCGTAATATGTAAAGGTTGATTTATGGTGGATTTTGGAATGATTAAACCAAGAGTGAAGCACACACTAACTTTCTTTTCACTGCCATGGTTGCTTTGATAGGGAGTCATTTCACCATTGATAGCTAACTTCTCTGGCCTTCCTTATATTTTTGGTAGTTGACGTTGACCACATATTTTCCAATTATGTTGTGTTCTTAGCAAAAAGATAATGGATAAGACTCTAAACTTTATCCATGGATCTAGTTAACAAGATTATAATGCATGGATCCAATAATAACCCTTAAAAGACCATGATACATATTGTTACCATAGCAAATGTAACATTGTCAAAATTTAGACCAACTTAAGAAATAACAATAGTCAGAACTACTAGTACAATTACATGAGATAATGAAGCCACTTCAACATTCATGAACCATTATAATATAACCGCATGATGTAAAATGTGATGCCAAGGGACAATGATAAAACTTTGAAATATAACATGTGTCTTGAGTTGTATTTAGGTTTAAGAATGCGTCCAAGAAATTTATTATTTTCATAGCAGATTTATAACATACTATGTTATTTCGACCATGGAAGCTTATTATTTTGATAGCAGATTTATAACATAAGATGTTATTTCAACCATGGAAGCGACAATCAAACTCATGAATAACAATGGAACCATGGACGTTTAATGTAAAGAAGAGGGTGTTGATCTTAGTATGCAAATGTAAGGTTATATATGAGAAGCACTATTGCACTTTTGGATTGAAGCTATTTATCATATACTTAGTACATCCTTGAGTTGAGAAATTGATTTTATATTCATTACATCTTTAGGTTTAAAGGTTCTTTCATAACTATATTATCTTTATTGGATTTGAAAAATTTAAATGATCATTATTTGAGCTAAATGATTTAAAAATGAACATGAACTGGAGCATTGGACTTTCAACTAGAGCATTGGACTCATGGGAACATTACACTCTTATTCGTGGTGAGATGAATTTCCCAAATCTTCTATTCCTTGGTGTGCCTTTGCACTTTTAAGTGCAATAGCTAGTTTATTATTTTTTCTTTACAAGTGGCAGGGATTTAATATGTTTTATTAAAGGCAGATTGTGGGTTTCACTCCATAACGTGCGTTTCGATTTACCCAATCGTCCGTTTGAGCAATAAGTCCAGGATGGTCGAGTGCTTGTTCTTCAAATCCCTCGGGTAAAATTACAGCTCGCCCTTCTGCAATAGCCAACCTGAGAATCCACAAGAAAGGTTTCCCCTGCCCTCTAGCCCTAGTTGTTTCTCCGATTTACGATAATGCTCCCAAATGAAACATATATAACTGATCTTGATTGTTGCATATCCACTGGCCAGCCATGTCAGGTAGCTATCCTCCTCCTCGTCCAATAGACTAGTGCACGAATCCCTTCCATCTAAACAAATTGGAAAGGAAAAGAGTTCCTATGGCCAAATCAGGACAACCATTGAAAGAGAGTGTTGTTACTGCATCCTACCCTTTTATCTCGTGGAATGTGTTCCCTAATACGTATTTGACTTTACTTTTCTTCTGTGATTAATATAGAAGGACATTGGAAATAGTATTCGACAGATACTAAGCGTGATACTAGGATATCAGGTTGGTTGGTATGGTGAGATGTTGCTAAGATGTGGTTCTGATATTGTATGTGTGTGTTAAAAATTGCAACAGATTTAGAACCTGAATTTTGTATGAGTAGGGTTTTAAATTATACAATATACATCAGTCGAAGGAGATCCCCTTTTTCCGTACATTTTGATGCTCTACAAACAATGTGACGTCGAGCCAACCAAGCACTTGGATAGCCTTCGTAATGTTGAGGATGGTGTGACAGTGACAGAATTTCAATTCAAGTGTTTGCAGATTTAAATAATCTTCACACTTTACGTACTATTTATTTCATATTTTGAAGAGGGAACTTTGTTGTAAAGATGATATTACATATAAAATACTCTCCGGGAATCCTCAACCATATTGATTTGAGGCCGAATTCTTTGATGGAACTTGCCATCTGTGTTTTTGTTCAAGATGTATACGAATATGGCCTCTAGATTTACAACCACATTTACCAATGTGGTTGATATACGCCGATAGGCCTATATCCACTACCCATCACATTAATTTATATATCAATAAATAAATATTATATATAATAAATTTATTATATATCAAGATGTATACGAATATGGCATGGGTTCTATATTAATTATCGCCACATACCTGCATGGCATCAATGGCCTCTTCTTTGTCAGTTGAGTCTCTGGAATGGTAGAGGCGTTTTTTAAGAATGGTTTCATTACTTGGTTTGTATGTGATACGCTGCATACCATGGCATCTATGGTCTCTTCTTTGTGAGTTGAGTCTCTCGAATGGTAGAGGCGTTTTTTAAGAATGGTTTCATTACTTGGTTTGTATGTGATACACTACATACCATGGCATCTATGGCCTCTTCTTTGTGAGTTTGTGAAGATAGATTTGATTCGTCATTGCTATTTAAGTATATTCACAATGATTGAAAATATTTTATTTAGGTTTGGAAATGGTAAGATATTTTTATATTTTATTCATTGCTTTTAATTCAATTCTTTCTAAAGAAATCATGATGATATTATTGTGTTACCAACATTAGTGTATGGGAAACTCATTTAAAAATTATTTATATATTTTTTTGTCATTGTTGTACTATTACATTGTAAGTTTTATAGTCTTGGAGTTTCAAGGGTTATTCCAATTGGTCGAGTTTCTCTTGCTAAAACACTTTGTTAATGGAAAGTTACTAGGTCAATTTTACTCTACCCCTAGGGGTTAGGCTTTGCTAATAAGTCTACAGGATGTGATCCCCTCACCAATAAACTTGCTGAGTTGTACAGTGCCAAGGACTCCTTCAATATCATTCCCATTTGCATTAACAAATGTCATAGATAGTTGTAAAACTAGGGTTTTAATGAAAAAACAAGTATTATAAAATCAAATTAATATTTTTTTGTTAATAGACCTTTCTAATAAGATTTGTTCTTACAACTTAGTTTTTTAAGATTTTTACTTAGATTTTTAAGATATCTCATACTAAAGATCAAACTATATGAGTGATCAGACATCAACATAAGTCCTACAATTTTTAGATTATAAAGGGCATTGTAATTACGAAGGTCGCCATTTCAGACTAATAAGACTTCATCATGAACTTGTTGCTGTCGATTTAGATGGAGTCCCAACAACATGGTTGTCCATATAAGTAGACTGGACAAGGTGTCCTTACGTGCAAAGACAAAGGTCTTTCATTGGTCCATTATCTCTTGCACTTTGAACTGCATGGCTCCCTTCTCATCCTCCCCGAGCAACAATCCCAATAGATCACATTCATATGAGAAATTCATCCCCATCCTCAAGGATAGTCGGGCCTCAATAACTCCTTGAAGATATTCCTCCACCTCCCTTTTCAGTTTTTTCATCACTTGATTCTCCCCAAATTAGCCCACACAAACAATCTTGTCATATCTCTTTTTGATCGAAAATATATAAAATTACAAATCCATCTTCACAACAAACCTGTTATCACCTACATGTTGTTTGTCAAATTCCTTTGGAAAAGAATGTATGTCATAGAAAATGTCTAAGTTTTGATCTGCTGGTAAGCTTGCTATACTGATGGTATATTTTGGTGATTAGAATTCTTTCAAATCCAAGTCAATATTCTTAAGAAATCATAGAGAGTCCATCATCAACTATTAATTATTTAGAAGCTAACAAAAAACTAGCTTTGAAATATGGCTAACCCTAAACCAAAAACATTGAATGGAGAGAAACCACCCATTGATTTGCAATTCGAATCCTATTGAAATGCAGATGCACTGAAGGAACACAACATTATAAACTATGGAGAAGAATTTATCAATCACTATATGGCTGGAAATTTCTTGATATTTCTACATTTTTTATAATATTAGGTTTTTATAATTCAACATTTACAATGTTTTATAACATTCGATTTTTACAATTCAACGTTTTTATAATATTAGGTTTTATAATATCAACCACATTTACTAATGTGATTGTGCTATTTGATGCCAAGGGTGCATGGACATAAATAGTAGATAATTATTGTTAATAATATTAATAATATTATTAATAGTGGATAATTATTATTAATATTATCAATATTCAACTCTGTTAATATTAATATTAATATTATTAAATATTAAACTTTATTCATTATAATTGAATATGGTCGAGCTATGTTGACTAAGAACAACTATGAATGAACAAATTTGACTATTGTTAAATATAGTAAACATAGTGTTGACCATGTTTTATCATGGTTAACTATTTAAATATTGACTATAAAGGTTGACTTTTTATTATTATTAATATAAATCAATAATATTAATAGATAATTATGTTTGACCATGGTTGATCACGGTAGACCATGGTTGACCATGGTTGATCATGGTCGATCATGGTAGACGTTGGTTGACTATTCTAACCATGTTCATGTTGGATGACCTTGGTTGACCTTGGCTACTCATTGTTGACCTCGGTTGACCATGGTCGACAATGGTAGACCTTGGTTGACCATTTTAACCATGTTGATGTTGAATGACCTTAGTTGACCATAATGACCTTGATTGACCATTGTGGTTGACTTTGTTTGACTATGTTTGACTAATGTGGTTAACTATGCGTGATTATTAATTAATCAATAATATTAAAAATTGATAATGTTTATCTGAAGTTGAAGAGTGTTGAATTTCAAACATAGTTGAACATAGTCAACGAGATTAGTAAGTGTGGTTGACTAATTTTGTAATGTCACATTGCGACGTTGGATGAATTGCAACGTAACGTAACATTGTGACAATGTTTGTTCACATGCAACAAAGTTGGTTACATTGTGAAGTTGGATAAATTTCAATGTAATGTAACTGCATTACGACAATGCTTGTCACATTGCGACGTTGGATAGATTTATGTACCATTCTAACGTCACAACATGTTTTATTATTAATATTAATCAATAATATTAATAGACAATTTTGTTTGACTGAAGTTGAAGAGTGTTGACTATCAAACACAGTTGAACATATTCAACCACATTATTAATTGCAGTTGACTAATTTTGCAATGTCACATTATGATGTTGCGTAAATTGCAATGTAGTGTAATATTGCAACAATGTTTGTCATATTATTAAAATTTTTGCCACATTGCAATGTTGGTTAGATTTTTGTACCATTCCAACTTCACAATATTAATATATTATTATTATTAGCCAACTTTATTCATATTAATATTGTTATTATTAAAAAAATTTAAATCTTGATTGTGATCGACCAAGGATGACATATGAAAACCTTTATGGTTTTATATATAAACTTCTTTTTCAAGTTTTCTATTAAAGAATGTTGATTTCACATCCATCTGACACACTTTGAAATTCTTTTCATAGGAAAATGCTAAAAACATTCTTATTGCCTCTAATATTCTATAAGAGCAAACGTTTATTCAAAGACTATTCCTTCAATCTAGGCATGTCCTTTACATACTAATATGGCCTTGTTCCTTATAAATTGTCCATCATAATTTAGCTTGTTTCTAAAGACCTGTTTTGTACCTATGACATTTATATTTATTGGTCTTGGAACTAATTGCAAAATTTGTTTTTTATCATTCTGATCTAATTCCCCGTTCATGGAACTTATCCAGTGCTTATCTTGACTTTCTTGAGAAAAATATTTGGGTTAAATCATAGACAACATGGCAATATGTGCTTGACTAGGAGTGCCCATTAGCATTCCTCTAGTTTGAACTCCTACTTCTTTATGACCAGGAATTTAATATTTAGAGTGATTCCTTTACACATACCTTGAAGGAGGTTTTGGATGAGAGCATGCTGCCTCTCCTTCTTCTTTCTCTTCTATTTCCTCATGTTCTTCTTCTTCACACTCAATGTTGATTTGATTAATTGGGCTGGTACATCTTGGTTGTTTCTCCTTGAGAGGTAAAGAATCATCCACTTTTACAACAATGATGTCTACAATATTGCATAATATATTATTATAACATCTATAGCCTTCACCCTTAGTTTTGAAAAATGGCAACAAGGAAATCTTGATTCAATTTTCCCTTGAATTAAATTAGGAGAAAATTGAAATTCCACATCACAAGACACCTTGAATGAGTTAATTGAGTTTTTATCACTAATTTAGCTTAGTTAATTCAATTTGAGGGCTTAATTTGAGTTGTGTACAATGATTCCTAAATTTTAGGAGCCTAGGTTGAGTTTAATTTCAGTTAAAACAATTTAATTCAGTTAAATTGAGTTAAGGTCAGTTAAACTAGTTCCAACTGTTGGAGGAACTTGTTAGCCCCCTATAAATTTTTGACAAGAAAATAGGGGGATAAAATGTTTTTGAGCCTTCAAGGAATGCATTTCCTCTGAAAACACATCATCCTTGAAGTTTCCTTGTGCCTTTGTCCTTTGATAAATCCCCTCTACTGATTTACATTATAAAGCCTCTTTGATTGCAAAAAATTGCGCTCCCAAAGGCCTACATTTTCCCCTTGTATCCCTGCAAAATATCCCTTTTCAACCCTTTTTACCTTTGTTAAAGTCCCCCTTTTCACCCCAAAATCCCTCCCCTAATCCTTCTAAACTTTCCCAAAAACCCCCTCTAAACCATACACACATCCCTGGTGTGGTTTATTTTCCCCTTCTTTCCCCTATCGTTACCCTTTATTGGCCAGAAAATGCACTAAAATTGGGCCAAATAATCATATTCTTCATGTCTATGGGATTAGCACCTTTCGGCCACCCCCCTAACCTTCTCCACCACGTGACCCGGGCGCCAAAACCACGCGCTAGCCCGAAAAAGCGCTTAGCGCAAATATGTATCGGACACATTTTGAACCGTCAATTTGTATAGATCGGACGATCATCGCATTCCCCATAGTGCTCATCACCCACATCCTTTCACCGTTCATCGCATCTCCACCGTTAATTTACCTGTGGATCAACGGTCCGCGGTACATCTCGCCTAGTGGTCCCCGCAGCTGCACATATCTGAAAACCGTCAGTATCTATCGCACTGCCGTTGGGAGGTGGGCAGTATTTTTATTTTCGGAGCGATTCCAATCACCGCCCGACACGTGGCTCCGTCACTATTTTAAAACCGCCCCCCCATCGTGTGTTAACGTTCGGTATTTGACCCGGCACGATATGCATATCAACCGTCCGATCTAAAGCTCTCCATCCAATGGTCATCATTCCACGAAGTTGTGCGGGGGATAACCCAAGGCAAACGTACCCTTGGCCCACCATCCATCGCCCTCCAATGCATTTTCAGCCGTCGATCTCCTCCCGAGATCGGACGGTCCAGATTTGATTGCATGTCCCGCCGTTGACCGCTCCCGCCACGTCAGCTATTCCACGTGTTTCATCTTATTTCTCGCCCGTCCATGTACACATATGCGTTCAAAGGTCAAGTTTTAATATTTTATGTTAAAATGCTGCGCCACCATTCTGCAAGCCTCCCACTGCGTTTTCGCTGTCACGTCGCACTCTTCCGCCATTTTACCATTCTGCATGACCATCCTCATCCTCCCGTTGCATTCACCCACCCCGTGCATGAATTCTTAACAAGTTTTGTGTGTTTTGCAGGGTTTCGGCTGGTAATAAACCACCATAATTCACAGTCCCTGTCATAGTGATAGAGAACACAGGAAAGGACCATTTGCAGGAGCTGGAATTATGGAGAAAGGGCCTGGGAAGGAGCCATGACAGGATTTGCATTCAAAGGACAGAGTCAAACTTTGTAAAAACCTGTCCAGAGCCATTAAAGCACAGATTTCACAGTCAGAGGCAAATGAGAAAGTGGCAAAGAGTATCAATGGAAAAATAGAGCGTTTAAGGCCTGTAATTGCAAATTATAAGCCTTAATCCAATTATTCAAAGGCAAGGTACCAAAATCAAAGACCCCGTGGATCGCTTAGAAGGCCCAATGCACAGAAAACCATACTATTAGGGTTTCCATATCAGCAGAACTTTCTTCCATAAAAGGACAAGGTGCCCATACCATCTGCATTCTATACCGTGTTCTAGGGAGATTTTTCAGCCATGACAACAATCCTACGCTACCAGTGCATTAGTTATACAGTATGGCAGACCCTAGCATCATTTTTCTGCATTTTTTTCAGTACACCAGAGACATACCTAGAGTAAATGGAAACCTGACGAAGACCACTCCATCATCCAACGAGTACTAGAGATAAATGCCCAGAATTTAAAACTGAATGGAGCCTCGGCCCTCCTTGCTGTTTCTGAGTTTTAATGCTGCATTTTGTTTTCCATCTACCTTCTTTGCTCCACTCGAGCTATAAGAATCCTCAAGAACATATTGTAAAGGTTGTTGTTCGGTTGTTGCCGATTGCTGTTAGAGGGATTCATTTTGACTGTTAGAAAAGTCTTGGGAGGGAGTAGCAGAGTAGTTTGTAATGTAGTAGGCTGGGAGGAGAAAGTTTGGACTGTAACAGCTATTGAGCTCAGGGTATGTGACTGGTTTTGCATCAATTAATCAAGAACATTTCACAGGATCCTGGTCTATTACTATTGGTGATGTTTTTCTAACACTGTTTATTACATTTTCATACTGTTTCATTTTCTACTGGCTTGCATCAGAATATTGGCATAGGACTTACCCTTGTTAGGTACCCTATGTTTCTTCTCTCCTTGCCTTTAATGTTTTCTGCTGCTTAGTTGTTCTTGTTGGGTTTAAGCTGGAAGATTTGGGAAAACTGGGGATTAGAGTTAGCCCTGTCCACTAGGATCCTTGTGCGACCAGCTGGCCTTTCTAAGATCTCTTGCTGTTGTCAAAGCATTGAAGGTTCAAAGTCCTTCTCTGATCTATAGACCCTGGCTCTGTTAAACTTATATCTGTTTTTCCCTTGGAGCATGCTAAAGCTGACCTGGAGTTAAATGACCTCTGGTATGATCTACAAGCTGCCCCTTTGTCCCTCCTTTGAGAGTTGCCTATGAGTATGTCCAAGCAGGTCTGGAGTTAAATGACCTCTGGCCTGATCTATCGACAGAAATTGGGTTGCTTTCCTTCTTTCACCTTCAATCCTTAATGTTCCATCCCATCATCTATCTAAAAAGATCCTTTAATGTAGATGACTTGCCCTCTAAGAGCCTGGGCTAGTTATTGCAAGTAATTCCCTTTCATGACTTCATAGCTCAATGGATAGCACTTTCTTGTCCTATCCTCTTTGCTGAAACATCCTGCTGCTCTGCTCCTTTCCTTCCATTATTTTCTCAGTCTATGATCTCATGACCAACCCAAAAACCAACCAACCAAATCATTTTAAACCCCCTTTGTGCTTCATAACTAGCCTAACACCTCATTTTGAGCTTCAAAGATATACCATTCTTTGCTTCATTTGGAGAGATCCCTCTCCGGGTCCAGGAGGGCTAGATCCTAGGGCCCCAAAGCGGTTATGATGTTGTCTCATCTTTTGGTCTTGCCAATCTATCCAAAACATGGGAACCCCAACAGAACTAGTAGGAGGTCTAGCAGTGGGAAGTGTAAAATCATTTGTATATTTATCCAAGTTGTATAGGTGTTCCACGCAATCAGAGAAGGGCCTATAGGGATTGCGTAGTTCAAGATGGGGATTTCCCTAATTAATATGGGGCTAATTCACAAAGAAAAAGAGCAAGGAAATATGAGCTTGGCATGCAATAAAATTGGCTAAGTATTGGCCATAGTTAATCTATGAGGCAGTGAGATAGATGCTACTTTTGTAGAGGTGGCTCAGGCTTGAGAAAGTATTGTATTTATTCTCTATTTTCCAATTAATGCAATACAAATAGGAAGGGTTTTTGAGAAATTTGTTTCCCCCAGATATATCCTCGTGTATGTCAGTTAAATTCTGATGCATGCTTTTGATATAACTTCTCAAATGTGAATTTCCTTCTGCAGACCAGTAGAGTAGATTTGAGTATTATGTTTTAGAACATTACATGAGTATTATTGAATCTAAAACTAATTTCTACATAGTATTAGAGCTATATTCACAGTAGAGAAGAGAATTCAAATTTGTCTTTGCAGGAGATTTGAATTTCGTTGCAGGCTTTCTCCAAGACTGAGAAGATAACTTCCACTGGACTCAGGCTTGAGTATGCATTGGAAGGAGCCAAAAATTTTGTGGCATGGAATATCTACATGGAGGCGGTATTAGATGAAAATGAGCTACTAGATTACATCAAGAAAAATGTAGTAAAACCTCGAGAAGATGATGCCCACGATATCACTCAGTGGAAGAAGGATGTGGCTAAAGTGAGGAGGATCATATTGGAGGGAGTTCGAGATCATATTGTATCAAACATCCATGGGAAAGAAAATCCATTCTGATGTGGAAAACACCGACAATTTTTTTTAGAACAATATCGACCACATGAAGCTGGTACTCAAGGAAAATCTTCAGAGAATCAAAATGAAAAAGGATTAATCGATTCCACAGTACCTTAGAAAATTCACATAATGTTGTGATGAACTTGGTGAGGTCGGCGTTATTATTCCAGAATAATATTTGGTATCTCTAGCTCTATTTGGTCTTCCCAAGAGTTCGAATAATTATCGGGATTTTATGAATATTAAAGACAAAATACCAAGTTGGGAGCAGTTATGGTCTAATATCGTGCAAGAAGAGATCAAGCGGAGCAACATAGACGAGACTTCATCTAAGTTTGAGGATGAGGATAACTATTCCTTGGCTAGAAAGGAAAATAAATGGAAAGGGAAGACATCCCATTCCAAAGAAGAATATTTTCAGGAGGACTAGAAGAAAGACTTATAGAAAATCAAGTGCTTTCACTATCATGAGTCGAGATACTATGGCACGAAGTATCCACACAAGAAAGCTAGCAAGAAGCCCTTAGGAGGAGCACCAGGTGAAGCTCTAGCTTCATAATTCGAGCTTGATTTTTCTCTCATTGCATGCATGGAAAGCACAATAATGGGAAGCATGTGGTACCTCAATAGTGGTGCCTCATTCCACATGACAGGGAATAGATATTTCTTCAGTGACTTGGAGGAGAAAGACCTCAAGCATAACATAGGGTTTGGAGATGATGGGAGGTATCACGCGATCGATATTGGTACAGTTAGTTTTCATGGGGAGTCTGGATCCCCTCTCAGACTCACATATGTGATGTTTGTTCTGGGACTAAATAATAATAATGTTTCTGTCATGGTATTGGAAGATTGTGGCTACGATGTGATATTTAACAAAGGGAAGGTTTTCCTTAGACACGTCAAGAACTTGTATGCACTTGATGTCAAAGATGCATGCGAAGCCTTAAGGAGAAAGGAAAAAAATAGACACTTGGTGGTTGAGAGGGAGCATGATTCACCTCTCAAAATGGAGCCTCAGAAGCAGCCTTAGCAAGTTGTGGAGCAACCACAAATGGAGAAGCAGAGAGGAGACATAGTGGAAACATCCACTCAACCATAGACCTCTAGTAGGGGGATATTTTGAGCCAAGTGGACAGAGGGATCACATGCATCCACACCTCTAGGTGTGAGGTGGGGCGATGTGAAGAAATAGTCCCAAGAGTTGAATAAACTTGGAAAGGGTCCATTGAGGTGTTTTTTTGTCTCATCGATCATTACCTTACTACGGGGGCCCACATTATTCAGTAGAAAGAGGATCAATTTTTACCATATACTGAGGAGTGCAGAGTAGTGTTGAAAGTAGAGAAGGAGACTCAATAGCAGAGTAAAAAAACATCACAGTTTTCCCAGTAGATAGTTGCAGATTGATTCAATTATTATTTTTATTTTTTATGTATGCTTCTTAGTTGCAGATGTTGCAGTAGCAGAAAAAACAGAGCGAAGTGTTGCATGCAGTACATTCCAAAGGTGTTTGACTAGGATAGATGTGAATCCCTTTTTTGCTGAGAAGGGGTGTTGAAAAATGGCAGTAAGAAAATCTTGATTTAATTTTCCCTTGAATTAAATTAGGAGAAAATCGAAATTCCACATCGCAAGACAACTTGAATGAGTTAAATGAGTCGTTATCACTTAGTTATCTTAGTTAATTCGAGTTGAGGGCTTAACTTGAGTTGTGTACAATGATTCCTTAATTTTAGGAGCCTATTTTGGGTTTAATTTTAGTTGTAACAATTTAATTCAGTTAAATTGAGTGAAGGTGAATTAACTAGTTCCAAATATTGGACGAATTAGCAAGAGGTATAGTAGTGGGGTGAAACTTCAGTGTTTAACTAGTTAACTGATCAATCAACTAATAATTAACTCATGCATGCATGAAATTCAAGTAGTTGAGATTGGAGTTCAAGGGAAGTGTACTATCAATTGTATAATTATCCAAGTTGTATAGGTGGTGCATACATTATGAGAAGGTCCTATAGGGATTGCGTAGTTCGGGATGGGGATTCCCCTAATTAATCAGGGCTAATTCCCAAGGAAATAGGAGCTAGGTAGGCATGAAAATTGGTTAAATATTGTCCAGAGTCAGTCTGTGAGGAAATGAGATAAATTATACTTGTATAGAGGTTGCGCAAGCTTGAGAAAGAATTTTATTTCTTATCTATTTTTTGATTAATGCAATATAGATAGGAAGGGTTTTTGAGCAATTTATTTCCCTTAGATATATCCTCCTATCTGTGTGTTAAAATCTTATGCATGCTTTTGATTTAACTTCTCAATCGTGAATTTCCTTCCATAGATGAGTAAATTAGATTTGAGTCTTATGTTTTAGAACATTACATGAGCAATGTTGAATCTACAATTAATTTCTACACTTAGTTAAATATCCTAAAAATATCCCTTCATCTACTCTAGCATGAAATTTACCAAGATTGTTATCTTTAATTTTGATGTTGCACTTATTGCTAAAGACTTTGAAGTGTTTTATTGAGGCTGGTTTTCCATACCACAACTCTTAGGGAGTCTTGTCATTGTTTGTCTTGAGGTGCTCTTTATTAAAATATGAATTGTTGTATGAAAAAATTCATCCCAAAATCTATTTGTAATAATTCTCTCATCTAACATTATTCTAGCCATTTGTTGTATTGATCTTCTTTGCCTCTCCACCATGCCATTTTATTGTGGAGTATTTGCAATTGAGATTTGTCTTATTATTCCTTATTCTTCACAAAGATCATAAAAATAGCTTTGAGGTAAACTCCCCAACTCTATCATACCTTAGGCATTTCAATTTACAATGGGTTTGGCTTTCAAAAATTTCTTTGAATCTGACTTTGAACTTATCAAATGATTCATATTTCTCCTTTAAAAATTAAAACCAATTCAGTCTAGTATAATCATCAATAATAATCGTAAAATATTGTTCCGCACTTGGTGTTTCAGTTCTTGAAGGTCCAAATAAGTCTATATGAACTAGTTGTATAAACCTCGTTGATGAGTGTTCCTTAGTCTTGAAGGATAATTGAACATGTTTACCATTTTTACATGATTTGCAGATTGAATTTTTAGGGTTTGAAATATTTCAAAAAAACATTACAACTTGCTTCTTGATGAGCTTCACCATATGATCAAAATTTAAGACTCCCAACCTTCTGTTCCATAAATAGATCTCATCAAACTTCCCTAAACAAAATTTCTCATTTTCCTCATTGAGTATGTACATATTATTTGGTGTTCTCACCACCTTTGCTACCACTTTCCCTGTGTTTTCCATTTTTATTTCACAAAATTTGGATCGAAAAGTGACACCATGCCCCTAGTCACACATTTGACTCACACTCAACAAGTTGTGTTTTAGCCCATACACAAGAAGAAAATTATGAGCCTTGCCTCTTCCATTGTCCAAACTAATTGTGCCTTTGCCCATGATTTTTCTTATAACATCATTACCAAAGGTGTTGTTTCCTATATTGTATTCTCTTAGTGACAATAATTTATTATTATCACCAATCATATGTTTGGAGCACCAGTTGTCCACATATCAATTACTTCCTTCATTTTGGGCATATCAAACAATGCCACATTCTTCTTTCCTTTCTACCTTTTTCTTCTTCCATGTCTTGGGTTCTTCTTGCGCTTGCTTGATTTGAGGAGCTGGTATGATTTTGTTGGTTTCACAATCAACTACCTTATTTCCATAGTTATGACAATTATAACATTCAACATAATAAAATAAAGGATCAAAATGATTTTCGTCTCTCAGATCATTCCTATGTAGATTTACAAATCTGCTATCTCTGTTTCTTGTTGATTATACGATTAATTTCTTTTTTTTATGATCAAATTGTTTCTAAGATATGCTCTACAGTTATAAGTCTTATAGCTAGAATTAATACATGAATAGTAGTAACCATATAATATATTTTGTTACCCAAGATAAATTTTCCTTTAAGGATATGATCTTCTGATTTTTTTATGGCTCTCCCTTTGAGGGGGATAAGGCTTTTGAAAATTTCTTTCTTGATATTTTTGGTTGTTTGAGTTGCTATAATTTTCCCTCCTTTGTTTCCACGGAGTTTTATTAATGTTTCTTATTTCCTTGCTATCATTTTCTTCTCTTTCGGCGTTTCTAGTTTTTATTGATTTATTTTATTGCCTCGATGTCATTTTCTTCTCTTTGTTGTTGCTAAATTTGACCATCATTGTCCTTAATTCCCTTGTTGTCATTTATTTTTCTTTGCTATTTCTAATTGTTATCATTTCCTTGGATTCCATTGTTATCGTGTCCTTTGAGTGCTTCAATGAAGTTGATTGGTTTTGTCTTCAAGTTTCTTGGTGTTTTTCTCTCCTTTATAACCCAAACCAAATTTGACAAGGAGAGATCTATGAATATTAAGAATTTTTTCTAATTTTTCAGATCCTTTAATATACTTCAAAATTTGGTTTAGCTAAGCCTTGGTTTTCTCTAATTCCTTTCTAAGGGATACTATCTCTTTCTCTAATTTTTCACTTTCCTTTCCCTTCTCTTTTAGTTGTTTTAACATAGTTTCTTCAATCTTATTTGCTTCCTCCAACTCTACCTTCACAAGAAGAAGTGATGAATCTTCATATTTATGCTCTTCTCTTCCATGCTTAATCAACAAATCTTTTTTCTTCTTATTCCTTTTCCTAATTTTATTGATTTCTTTCAAGAAACTAATTAATTCACCTTCCAAAACTACCACTACCTCTTCTTCACCTATCACATATTCATCTCGGCCTTCAACTTGATATTCTATGGCCATGAGCATGAAATAATTGATCCCTTCTTCATTAGAAGGTTGCTCATCGTCTTCCTGTAAAGAGTTGTTTTCCTCTATGGTATAGAAGTTATTCTCCTTCTTGAATCTCCTATGATTATTATTTTCCTTGTTATAATGTTAATTATATTACTTTTTGTATGGGCATTTAGATGCATAGTGACCTACTTTTCCACAGTTAAAATATTTGAAAGGAAACTTATCTTTTTATTCTCTAGATTCCCTCTTCAATCTTCTAATAATATTGGCATATTCTCCATCTGACCCATAACTTGAACATTTTGGACCATATTTGCTCTTTTTATTTTCTTTAAAGGATGCTTCCCTTAATTTAGATATACCTTTTGCAGTTATCATTTCATAGGTAGTTAGAGTTCCATATATTTGATCCACAGTTAGCTTATTGAGATCTTGCATCTCCTCAAGGGCTGATACTTTGGCATTAAATATAGCACGAAGGGATCTCAACACTTTTTTAACTATTATGGAATCATTGACAGTTTCCTCAAGACCTCACATGGTGTTCACTATTTCATCCACATGAATAATTTTTTTTGCTATATCCTCATCGTCATTCATCTTTAATGATTCAAATTGCATTCTATAAACTTGGAGTTTGGATTTATTTACCTTACTATCACATTCATATTTTTTCTTCAACTTGTCCCATATATCTTTGGTTTTTGAGCAATGCATAACTTTAAAAAATTTAGACTCAGAAATACCATCGAGGATTGCATTCATGGCTTTAGGATAAATCAAGCTTGACATCTCTATTGAATAAAATAATGGAATCTTCATAGCCATCCAACATAGCATCTCAGACATGTGCACCAAGGAACATTAGATAGGTCCTCAATCTCACTTTCCGAAAGGTATAGTTCGTTCCATTAAAAATAATATCTTTGTTAGTAAGACTACCATCTTGGATAGCTATATTTAATATTGGACTACCTTCTAGTTGTTAGACTACTGTTGAAGGATCCTGATCTATACCAGTTGTTGGAAACTAGGATAATATTGAGACGAGAGGGTGAATAAGTATTATATTAATTTTAAAAACTATTTATCCAATCAAGCACATTCAATAATACAAAAATGCATCATTTACATAAATAATTGGACATAGGGTGTTTGTGTGGAAAATCATACAGGAGAAAACCACAAATATTATTTTAATTATAATGTAAATGCAAGCACCAACTTTAATTCACATAAAACTATGTAGGCACCAACCCACATGAGGCAACCCCCTTTTCTTTGCAAGAACCCACTTTTTGGAAGCACCAACTCCCTTGTTTTTAAGAACCAACTTGGTGGAGGCACTGACCCCCTGATATTTACAGGAACCAGCCAGAAGGAGACTTCAATCCTCTTTTATAAAAAGCACCTAGTTTCTCTAATTCTATGGTTCAAATGGATTTAGTTCAGATACAACAATTCCCTTTAATTATGTACATGGACACAACTCCTTTTCAACAAATAAATCTTCAACACTCTAGATCAACGATTTTCTTGTATACTTTAGCTTCTTATCATAGCTAATTCAAATTTTCATCCTTTGTTTCACTCTCCTCTACACAATTTGTATCATATCTACTTCAAATTTCTGAAATTTAGTAGGCTCAACCTCTTGCAAGTACTCTTGTGCACACACACTCCTATTTTTTTTCACCTAATCAATTAATCAACTTATATAAGTTTATTCTAGTACTACTCCTTCTCACAAAATGCCAAGCACTACTTTTCCACAACATTATTTTCACCTTCACAACATGAGAACATAAGTCCCTTATTATTCTTACATCATTTTATTTCTAATTTAATATTAGTAGATCCAACAAAATGGTCCCATATATACCCTTGTTTTGTTTTTGGCCCATTTAAAAATTTGGCATTTAATTGTTTTTGGTGCCTAAAAAACACCAAAGTTTTTTCCTCAATCCTCGAGATTTAACCACCTCAATCCATGTGACCAAGGGGAAAAAATTGGAGCTAAGGCTCAAAGGAACTTAACCTTGCTTCCTCCATAATTCAAACAATTTACATTATATAACTTTTCCATGTGAAATCTAGCATTCGGTCAATTCCATGTTGTGCTTGATACCATGTTTCTGGAAGCGGTCAAGGCCCAAATGTTCATGCCTCTAAAACAATCCAGGGATTTGATATTTAATCCCCTTTCCTTCGCATTGACACCCTTACATAAAATTATCTCTGGACCTAGATAAGCCTAGAGATTTTTGATGTGGGGTCCACCTTCCCTTGAAAATGAAACTAAGTCATGGATCTGGGGATCCAACATTCGACCCCTTCTTCTTTGTGCTCGTTATCACACACCCAGATCACTCCATGACCTAGATATCACTCAAGCTCCCGATGGGGCCCACTTTCACCTTGAAATATGTGCTAGTAGATGTATCCAGATACTTTATCATTTGGGAATTTCTTAAGCAATCAACCACTTGCATGGATTGACCCCCAGATGCCCGGATGTCTAGAACAATGGAACTTTGACTTGACGAAACCTTGAATTGTCTAACTGAATACGATAGAATATGAATATGTATCTCTTGTTGGTGTTGCATACTATGTGCACCTCCAGACCACTCAATGCCTAAATGGCCTTTTTCCTTTGGATTCCAAAACATGGAAAAAAAACTGAAATATTTAACACTACAAAGCCTTGCAAAACAATTTATTAGAACAAATCCCAAGGCATGCTACATCGTCTCTCTGCCACCTGTTATGCCATATCACTGCCATGTAATTGCCATATTTAACTCAAAAAAGGGCTAGCTAACCACCTAAAAATGATAAATCCAATTTCCACATGTCATGACCACAGAGAGCCACATCATCATTCATTCCATGTCACTACCACCAGGATGCCACCTGTACTACAATCTAGATACCACATGTACTACCATGTGTCACTTTGACCACCCAAAAGAAAAAAATCAACCTACCATGTGTCCTCACCTTAATGTTCCACATCATCAACCTCAGTGACGTTAGAAAGTTTGTCATTGCCACTTAGATCCACTTGTGTTTCCATGGCATATTGGGGTCCACTTTATGTTTGGCACTGAGAAATATGAATCTGAGTATTTCCTTGAGTGTTTCCTTCTTTCACTCCCCTAACTTGGATGCCTATATACCATTTTAGTAGTTAGATTTCCTCAAATCACAAATGTATCAAGATAATTCGGCATATTCCCATTTGGGTTAGTGCAATAAACAAAAAACCTTGCACCTTCCACCCCTTGCATGAACAAATAATATCCAAACATGGTGGAAACTTGTTGCATATGGAAACATGCCTAGAGTACTTGACATAAAATGTGTGTTTCCTAATCTTCCTTGGGAGTTAGACTAATTTTTATATACCATTGAAAATATCTCTAAGAGGGCTATCTAACCAAACACTTTTCATTCTCTTTTGAACAAAGTATCTCGAGGAAAAATGTTTGCAAAGATAGACTAGCCAAGCTCCACACCCAAAACTAAGAAAACAAGATATACTTCCAACACTCATGAATCAAATAAAACTTCATGAAATCAATGAAAATGTATACTTAATTATCTGTAAATACTATGGATATTCCATTAGGAAGTTCATATCAGATAAAATATACTTAAAAGTCCAAGATCTATGCTATTACAATTTTATTTCTCTTTAGATTTATATATATGTAGATTATTGTCATAAGTGTATGCATGCAAATTAGAATTATGTTGAAAATAGAGAAAAGAAAAAAAAAATATCACACACACATTTGACACAAGATATGACTTGGGAAACCCTCTGAGGAGAAAAACCCAACTGAAGGTGAGGTCACTCTGCTCTCTTTCTCTGAATGGAAATATGGCTGTGAGTACAAATAAGTATGGCATGTGGCCCTTGGGCTCTTATTGTTAAAAAATTCTCTTGGTGTCATCTACCTCCTATCCCTCTCAGTTATTTTTGCTCTACTATGGAACGCATGAATTCGAAATAATGGAAACCATTTCCTCCTAGCAGCCTGGTTATAACAGAGACAGATAAACTACTAGTGGTTAGGTTTGACTACATCAAATCTTAACCAAAGTTACAATATATAATATTATAGAGTATTATACATCATAATCATGTGTCTAGCCCATTTTTCATGAATACTTGGGGTTGACGTGGCATCCTCGTGAATTATGGTGGCGAAAATAGGAAGGTCAACCATTTGAGTGACATAAATTTCGCATATGGACTCTGATTGACGTGATTCTTATGTCGTTAGAAAGGTATCTATGTGTATAATAGGAAAAAAGGTCCAACACTAAAGTGACAGTTTTCCACCCAAAAAACTCGTTTGATGCCAAAACAACATCAGAAGATTTCGGACCCCAATTTTCCAAACTGGATCTTGTCGATAAAAATTGTCATGAAAATTTATTCCTCCACTTTTCCACTTTGAAAGCATCGAGATGGATGAAAAAAAATATAATGATCCAATCTAGATCACACCTCCCCATTTTTGGACGATTTTAGTCCCCAAAAGCTTTGATTGAATGAGGTGAGGAAAATTTTCCTCCACCTTTTCTCTAATGTACCATTTAGCTTTGTCTGGAAGTTGTCCTTTCAACCTAATCTGCCAAAGGTCATGCTGCTCATCTTGTAGTTCTATACCTTTTTTGCAAAACTATATCTTCTATCAACTCTACCTGAGCATCTAGTTCCAAATCCTCCAAAGAAGCTAGGACTTGGTCATCTTATTGATCTAACATGGAAGGCTCATAGAGTTTCATATTCTCTACATTCACAACTGAGTAAATGTGAATATATGGTGGTAAATTGAGTCAATATACATTATCACCCATCTTTTCTAATATATTAAAGATACCATACCTCAGAGCCTTGATTTTCTTACCAAGCCGTTGTAGCCTCTCTTTGTTCAATTGTAGCCATACCTTGTCTCCCACCTTGAACGATTTCTCTATTTTATGTTGATCATCCCCGACCTTATATTTCTCCTGTGACTTCTACAATGTATCTTGTACTTGTGTTAGAAAATTATATATTATGGAGCAATGCAAAACATAAAATATGCGGAAAAATACAAGCACACTAAACACATAAAAACCAGAGAAACACAGACATACGTGGTTCACCCAGTTTGGGCTACGTCCACCCTGAACAGCCAGTCCTTCCTTTATATTATCCAACAAAAATGAAGAGATAAAACCTACAGCAGATCCGCTGTAATATCCTCTGTTCTCTCTCACAGTCTCCCTCTCTGTTTCTCGCTCCGAGAATACACACATGATACACAGCCGCAATAAAATACCCTCATATATACAAGGGGGTTGCCTTCTAGGGGAAAAAACCATAATATAAACATAAATTCTACCATCAGATCATTTTCCTAATGAACGACCCAGATTGACTAGAAATTACTATACTTTTACAAGGCAATTTTACATCTGATTTTAGCTTCGGGGGCGCTGCCCCCCAAAAACCCCCGCCAGGGGGGGGGTTCCGAAAAGCACTGCCGCCCCCCTGGACCCCCCATGACAGTGATTAATTACGGGCGGCGTTTTCGCCCCTTTGAAGGTATAGGGGTCCAATGTTGTGATACAAAGTAAACAAGATAATCAGGCTCCACACCCAACAATCTCCCACTTGGAGACTGATTGTAGCAACTCCATCGCTGCTTCATTTTCTGTAAAATGACTCCTCTTTTGACCTGGCTATTCCTCATCTTCATCGTCATCCTTTAAGACCAATTGAAACTGAGCACATTCTCAGTTTCTCCCTGGTTACAACTTTTGTTAGCATATCTGCAGGATTCTGGCTAGTGTGTATCTTTTCTAGCTTCAACTCTCCATCTTCCAATACTGACCGTATGAAATGGTACTTGAGATGTATGTGTTTCGTCTTGGAATGAGATGCTGAGTTCTTTTCAAGATGAATAGCACTTTGGCTATCATTGTATAGTGTGCCCATATCATGCTTCTTACCCAATTCATCCATAAACCTTTGTAACCAAATCATTTCTTTACTAGCCTCTGTAGCAGCAACATACTCTGCTTCTGTTGTTGAAAGTGCAACAACACTTTGGATTTTTGAAACCCAGCTGACAGTTGTTCCACCTACAGTAAATACATATCCTGTAGTGCTCCTCCTGTTATCTCTGTCACCTGCCATATCTGCATCAACATATCCCTGTAGAGCAATGTTTGAACCACCAAATCATAATGCTTGATTTGTGGTACCTCTCAAATATCTGAGAATCAATTTTACTTCCATCCAATGTTTTTTTCTGGATTGTTCATGTACCTGCTTACAACTCCCACTGCATGTGCAATATCAGGCCTTGTGCAGACCATTGCATACATTAAGCTTCCAACTGTTGATGCATATGGAAATTTAGACATATAATCCATGTCTTCTTGGGTCTTTGGGCACATCTCCTTACTAAGTTTGAAATGGCTAGCAAAAGGTGTACTAACTGGTTTTGCATTCTGCATATTAAATATTTTCAACACCTTCTCTATGTACTCATTCTGAGAAAGTGTTAATTTGCGATTTTTCCTGTCTCTAGTTATCCTCATACCAAGGATTTGTTTTGCAGCTCCCAAATCCTTCATTGCAAATGACTTTGCAAATTTTCTTTTGAGCACATTTATTTCCTACATGTTAGATCCTGCAACAAGCATGTCATATACATACAATAACAATATAATATAGCTGCCATCATTTTGCCTTTTTAGATAAACACAATGATCAGAATGACATCTAGTATAACCTTGTTTAGACATAAACTTGTCAAATTTTAGATACCATTGCCTTGGAGCCTGTTTTAAGCCATACAAGCTCTTCTTTAACATGCACACCAATTTTTATTTCCCTTTTACCTCATATCCTTCTGGTTGCGACATGTATATCTCTTCCTCCAAATCTCCATGGAGAAATGCTGTCTTTACATCTAACTGTTCAAGATGTAAATCTTCCACTGCTACGAGACTTAAAATAGTTCTGATTGAATTCATTTTAACAACAGGAGAAAATATTTCATCAAAATCAATACCTTTCTTCTGTGCAAACCCCTTCACCACAAGTCTAGATTTGTACCTTTGTTTTCCTCCATCTTCTTCCTTCAGCCTGTAAACCCATTTATTCTGCAATGTATTTTTACTTGCAGGCAACTTGACTAAGTCCCAAGTTGGGTTATGCATTAAGGAGTCCATCTCTTCTTCCATGGCTAGCTCCCACTTCTTCCTACTTTCAACTTGCATTGCTTCTTCATAACATTCAGGTTCACCAGAATCAGTCAGCAATAAATAATATAATGAAGGAGAGTATCGTTCAGGGGGTCTACTTATCCTGATAGATCTTCTAACACCACTTTCAGGTGTTTGAGGTGCATGTTTGTTGGCAATATGATCAGAGTGTTGTCCTTGATGGCAACCCACTTGATAGAGTGTTTTCCTTGAATGGAAACCCACTTGATGAAGATGATGGCAACCTACTTGATGAAATTGTGCTTGATGGAATATGTCTTGATGATCTTGTTAAATGATGTAAATCTGATGTATCTACAGTGAGTACAGAAGGTAATGAAAAAAGGAATTCAATATGTGCTAGATCTATGATGAAAAGAGTATGTCTCAAGGCATACGCGGAATTGTCTAGGAGAAGTCGCGTATGCACATGGGAAATAACGTGACAAGTCGCGTATGGGAAAAAGCTCTCATAAAGTACAAAACCAGGGGTAACTACCATGGTATTGACCCATTGTATTGAGTAATGATTCGTCTATATGACCCCGTCCAGGAATACCATCGGAAGTGATGTGGTTTTGGCTCATGGTATTGAAAAAAGGGTAAACCTATATAAGGAGAAGAAATTTATTGTGCAAATGAGGGGTGTGGGAGCAAGATGTCTAGGCTTGAATGAATGCTTCTCTCTGAAGTATATCTGAATGGAAAGGGTTACAGTTGAATGATAGATCTGAATGCATGAAGCACCTATGAAGAAAATGATGAAGAAGGGAATCTAGATCTGAAATGTATTTGTATTTGCTACATCTGTTTATGGAATGATTAGATCTGAGATGAGGCGAACATCTGTCAGACGTAAAGGGTAAAATCTGTGTGATGTGTCTGTTCTGAAGAATTGCAATGACCTAAATATCTGAAGAACCATACGCTAGTTTGCCGCAGAAAAAGCGCGTATATACGCAGCTTCGCTGAAGAGAAAGCGTATGCGTAGTGAAATTAGCTCTGTAATATGTACAGAAGTATACGTGGGTTTGTATGGTAGAAGGCACGTATATACGCGGGCTCAGTGAAAGGAAAGCGCGTATGCAAACTAAGGTTTGCTGAAGCATGGGGTATGAAATGTCTGATATGTTCTGCTGTGTCACTGCTATCTGTATTCTACAGTTCTGAGTTGTATGTATCAGTTTGGTTGTATGATTGAGCTTAAATGTGTGGAGTGGGTCTAGTCTAAAAATATGATGAAACGAGGCCTGCAAGTTGTGCTCTATTGAAGTTGTTTGGATCCATTGTGAAAATTGATGAAATGTGGTCCATAGTGGTGCTGAGAGTTGTAGCCTTCAGTCAGGGGGTTGTAGCTCCTTTCCAGGTGAGGCTGGTAAACGAGATCAGGGGGTCGGAGCTCCCTTCCAGGAGAGGCTGGTAAACGAGTCAGGGGGTCGGTGCTCCCTTCCAGGAGAGGCTGGTAAACGAGCGCAGGTGGGTGCCTGCGTACTGGTATGAGTCTGCGCCAGTACATATGTTGTAATATGTTTTCTCTATAATAAAATATTGAAGGCTGAGCAACGGCAGCGGTGGTTTTCTCCCGACTTGGGGTTTCCACCTAAAATCCTGGTGTTCATGTGTGATGCTTATATGTGATGATTTATTCTGTTATTACTGCACATGTTTACTGTTAACTAAACATCAAAAGAATGAATGTTGCATAGATCTAAGTAAAGATTTAATTACATAATATGATCTCTGTGTATATACGAGTTTAATGAAGGAGATCCGCGTGTATATGCTAGTTGGCTTCATCAAAGTAGCGTATGGGTTTTGAAGTAAGGAAAAGTAAAAAGTTTTGAATATGTCCTAAATACTGATTCACACCTCCCCTCTCAGTATTTTTCCCAACAATTGGTATCAGAGCAGGTTCTTCTGCAGAAGCTTGATCGCTTGAAGGAGATCCGTCGCAATGGGAAGTCTTGAAGGAGTAATGTCTATAAAGCCACCTCTATTCAATGGAAGCAATCTGATATTCTGGAAGGTATGAAAAAAAGCATATCTGCAAAGTCTTGGTGCAGATGTATGGGCAATCGTGGAAGAAGGTTATCAATACCCGGCAAGTATTCCTACTGATGCAGCAGAAAGGAAGAAGTATGAAATCAATGCCAAAGCAGTAAATGTCTTATTAGGAAGCATGTATGAACCAGAATTTGCTAAAGTGATGCAGCTAAATTCAGCAAAAGAAATATGGGACAAAATCATTCTGAGCTATGAAGGAGATACAAAGGTAAAAAGTGCAAAACTCCAAACTCTCATAATTGAATATGAAAATTTAAGGATGCATAGTGATGAAAGTATTTCCAGTTTCTTTCTTCGTCTAGATGATATTGTAAATCGGATGAGAAATTTGGGTGAAACCATAACCGATACTACTCTGGTGGAAAAAGTCTTAAGATCCTTGACTTCAAAATTTGACTCTAAAGTTTCAGCTATTGAAGAAAGGCAAGATCTGCAAACTCTTACTATTGTTCAATTACATGGTATCCTGACTACTTTTGAAATGAGACAAGGAGGTCCTTCTCAAAACAAAGAAGCTGCTTTTAAGGCGTCTGCAAAAGGAAAAGAAAAGGAAGTTGTCAAAGAATCCAGCTATATATCCGAAGAAGAAGAAGCGAATTTTGTGAGAAAACTCCAACTAGGTACTGGAAAATTCAAAGGTAAGCTTCCCTTCAAATGTTTTTATTGTGGAAGAGTTGGTCACTATGCTGCTAAATGTCCTTATAGAGAAAAACATGGTAAAGGGAAACAATTTGAAAAGAGGAAGAATTATTATGCAAATGAAGATGATGATGAAGTGTCCAGTGAAGATGAAGAAGATTCTAACCAAGCTCTACAAGTACTCATGGCAAAGAAGCAAAAGAAGAAGGTTACTCAAGGAAAGGATATACCTCATAAATCATGTATAGTAGAAATTGAAGAAGATGAAACAGGTATTGATCACTGTTCTTGTATTTTACTCTCTTGTGCATGTAAAGGTAAAGATAGTGAAAGTAACAGTATGGATCTAGAAGAAGCTGTCAAGATTAAAGTTGAAGATCAGCAAAAATCATCTAAGGAGAGTGAATCTATAGAAAAGTATCAAAGGTTCCATGCTTATGCATCTAATCAAATGAAAAGACTAGAAGTAGAAATCAACAATCTAAATGCAGATCTCGAAATATCAAAAAGGAAGAATGAAGGTCTTGAAGCTGGAATCATCTCTCTACAAGCAAATCTTGAAGCATCAAGTAAGAAGAATGAGGAACCTCTACAATCAATTGAAAAGGAAGGTCTTGAAGGAGAAATCATCTCCCTCAAAGAAGACCTAGATAAATCAAATAAGAAGAATGCAGGACTTGAAGCAGAAAACATATCTCTGAAAGTAAATCTCGAAGCATCGAAGAAGAAGAATGAAGAACTCTTACAAACTTTTGGAGAGCAAGAAAATGGGTTGAAAGAAGAGATTCTAAATATGAATAACCAAGTAGAAGACGGAAGAAGGAAAGAAGAAAGCGTGAAGAAGCAATGCCAAGCCTTGGAGGTGGAGGTAAACATTCTCAAAGGTAAATTAGAAGAAAAGGTTAAACTTCTGAGGTTTCAAGATAGTACTAGGATTTTGGACAATATTCTGAGTAATCAAAGGTCTCCCTCTATTAAACTTGGTCTTGGTTTTCATGAAACTGTTAAAGGAGAATCTAGTTCACAAGAAAATGCTAATGATTCAAAGGAAGTCAATACAAAATCTGAAGTGTTGAAAGAAGCAAAGAGTCAACCAACAATCATGAACTCTCAAAAGAAACCATTCCCTCCTAACTATAGAAGTATCAATAATGTTGAATGCTTTAATTGTCATAATTATGGGCATGTTGCAGCAAATTGCAGAAGCAGATTGTTTCAGTCACAAACAAGCAGATTCTACACAGATAGGTACTTTGGTTTCTTTAAGGGATATTGTTTTTCATGCAGTAGGTTTGGTCATAAAGCAGCTGATTGCAATAGAGGAAAGAATAGAGGAACACAATATGATTCTTATGCTTACTTTTCTGGTCATGCAAGATGTTATGCTTGTAACAAATATGGACATGTGGAAAAATAATTCAGGATGAATAGATCTGAGAAATTGGACAATTTCCAGCCCACAATAAGAAGTTTCAAGGAAAGCTGGAGAAAGAAGGAGAACCGGTCAGAAATGTAGGGAATACTGACCCTACAGCAGTCATCCGCTTCTAAAGCTTACTTCTCTAAATGACTGCAAGAAGTGATGTGAGATACATTATAAGGATTAGTAATGTATCGTCACAGGGGGAGCAATGTATGATTATTCTCATGGTTGATTTGATTATTCTGGTTATATGTATTTCTGACAGAGCATCTGATATGAAGAAGATAGGTACAGGAAGGAAAAATTCAGGGGGAGATGAAGGAATGTGAAAATTTCTATGCTTCACTTTCCATACGCGGGTTCGATAAACAAAATTCGCGTATACACGTGAGTTCCAGCAGACACAGTCGCGTATGCATTAATGATAAGAGAATTGGGATGACAACTGAAGATCAGGAGAAGAGGTTCAGGGGGAGCATCAGTCTGACTGCTAATGATTGTACTGTTAGCATTATTCTGGTTATACTCATGCTAATGAAATGATACATGGCTTCTTATGTTGAAGATTATGGATGAGTCCTGTTTGCTTTTTGATGAAGAGTATTCGTTGCTGAGATGAAAGTCTTATAATTCAGAGATAAGGACAGATCATGCAGAGATTGTTGCCGATGACTTGCTGTTGAAGGTGTTCAGGTTGCACAAGCTAAGGAGGAGCCTTGGTCATATGGAAAGGATGTTCAGATGCACATTTTCAGGGGGAGCCCTAGCCTTGCTGAGTATAATGCCTTGTTGGCATTATGATGGTTCTGATATATGATCTCTCTTGAGGTCTTTCTGGTATTGGTCATGAAAAGTCATATTTTTAATTTGATGAAAAGGTCATGTTGAGACCTATGATGTAAAATTGTAATATTCAGTCATGTAAGGACTTGTTCATTTTGTAAACCCACTTTGTTGGGTAGTTGAGTCAAAATATGTAAACCCACTTAGTTGGGTAGCTGAGTCAAAATGTGTAAACCCACTTGGTAGGGTACTTGAGTCTCATATGTAAATCCACTTGGTTGGATCTTTGATGTAAGTATGAGTCTTTGGTGATAGGAAGGTCATAGAGTCATGTACTTCATTGAAAAATATGTTTGAAGATTCAGCATGAGCTCAGGGGGAGCTTGGTCACTTCAGTGTACATCAGATCTGCAGAACGCTTCCTTCTACATGAGGAGAAAAACCTTGTGTTGGTTTTGATCCACCATTTGCCCTTGATGTCAAAGGGGGAGAGTGACATGGTGTTTGAATAAAGGAAACAAATGGTGTCAAAGAATGGGGAGAGTGACATGGTGTCATTGTATTTTTAATGTCTCTATCTGTTGTAGTGATCAAACACCATCGTGGTTGCCATCAAGTCCAAAGGGGGAGATTGTTGGCAATATGATCAGAGTGTTGTCCTTGATGGAAACCCACTTGATAGAGTGTTGTCCTTGAATGGCAACCCACTTGATGAAGATGATGGCAACCTACCTGATGAAGTTGTGCTTGATGGAATATGTCTTGATGATCTTGCTAAATGATGTAAATCTGATGTGTCTACAGTGAGTACAGAAGGTAATGAAGAAAGGAATTCAGTATGTGCTAGATCTATGATGAAAAGAGTATGTCTCAAGGCATACGCGGAATTTTCTAGGAGAAGTCGCGTATGCATGCGGGAAATAACGTGACAAGTCGCGTATGGGAAAAAGCGCTCATAAAGTACAAAACCAGGGGTAACCACCATGGTATTGACCCATTGTATTGAGTAATGATTCGTCTATATGAACCCGTCCAGGAGTACCATCGGAAGTAATGTGGTTTTGGCTCATGGTATTGAAAAAGGGTAAACCTATATAAGGAGAAGAAATTCATTGTGCAAATGAGGAGTGTGGAGCAAGATGTTTGAGCTTGAATGAATGCTTCTCTTTGAAGTATATCTGAATGGAAAGGGTTACAGTTGAATGATAGATCTGAATGCATGAAGCGCCTATGAAGAAAATGATGAAGAAGGGAATCTAGATCCGAAATGTATTTGTATTTGCTACATCTGTTTATGGAATGATTAGATCTGAGATGAGGCAAACATCTGTCAGACGTAAAGGGTAAAATCTGTGTGATGTGTCTGTTCTGAAGAATTGCAATGACCTAAATGTCTGAAGAACCATACGCTAGTTTTCCGCATAAGAAGCGCGTATATACGCGGCTTCGATGAAGAGAAAGCGCGTATGCGCACTGAAATTAGTTCTGTAATATGTACAGAAGTATACGCAGGTTTATATGGTAGAAGGCGCGTATATACGCAGGCTCAGTGAAAGGAAAGCGCGTATGCAAACTAGGGTTTTCTGAAGCATGGGGTATGAAATGTCTGATCTGTTTTGCTGTGTCACTGCTATCTGTATTCTACAGTTCTGAGTTTTCTGTATCAGTTTGGTTGTATGATTGAGCTTAAATATGTGGAGTGGGTCCATTCTGAAAATATGATGAAACGAGGCCTGTAAGTTGTGCTCTATTGAAGTTGTTTGGATCCAGTGTGAAAATTGATGAAACATGGTCCATAGTGGTGCTGAGGGTTGTAACCTTCAATCAGGGGGTTGTAGCTCCCTTCCAGGTGAGGCTGGTAAATGAGATCAGGGGGTCGGAGCTCCCTTCCAGGAGAGGCTGGTAAACGAGTCAGGGGGTCGGTGCTCCCTTCCAGGAGAGGGTGGTAAATGAGCGCAGGTGGGTGCCTGCGTACTGGTATGAGTCTGCGCCAGTACATATGTTGTAAGATGTTTTCTCTATAATAAAATATTGAAGGTTGAGCAACGGCAGCGGTGGTTTTCTCCCGACTTGGGTTTCCACCTAAAATCCTGGTGTTCATGTGTGATGCTTATATGTGATGATTTATTCTGTTATTACTACACATGTTTACTGTTAACTAAACATCAGAAGAATGAATGTTTCATAGATCTAAGTAAATATTTAATTGCATAATATGATCTCTGTGTATACGCGAGTTTAATGAAGGAGATCCGCGTGTATATGCTAGTTTGCTTCATCAAAGTAGCGTATGGGTTTTGAAGTAAGGAAAAGTAAAAAGTTTTGAATATGCCCTAAATACTGATTCAGCCCCCCCCCCCCCCTCTCTGTATTTTTCCCAACACTGTTGTTGTTGTGGTGGTTGCTGCTACTGTGGTTGTTGATTATTATTATTTTCAGGCACCTTTACTTTTTCAGATATCTCATCAAGAATCGCGTATTCCTTGCTTTCTTTTTCCTGTTTCTTTTCCTACAACTGATTCTTATATAAGACCTTTTCATTGAATATTACATCTCTGCTCCTAATGATTTTGTGATTTTCATAATCATATAAGCGATAACCAAAATCATTAGCACCATATCCAATAAAGGTACATTTCTTTGATTTTTCCTCAAGCTTTGTTTTGTTTTCTTTATTAATATGGAAAAAGGCCTCACAACCAAAAGGCTTTAAAAAAGAGTAGTTTACCTTTTTACCTGTCCATGCTTCCTTTGGAATACCACCATCCAAGGAACTTGAAGGCCCTCTGTTTATTAGATAAACAACAATATCTACAACATCTACCCAAAATTGTAAAGGCAATCCTGCATGCAATCTCATGCACCTTGCATGCTCCATGATTGTTCTATTCATCCTTTCTGACACACCATTTTCTTGTGGTGTTCTTGGAACTGTCTTCTCTCTACGAATTCCATGCTCTGAACAGTACCTATCAAACTCTTTGCTGCAATATTCACCTCCATTGTCTAATTTGAGACACTTCAACTTCTTTCCTATCTCAATCTCAACCAAAGCTTTCCATTTCTTGAAAGTATCAAATACATCAGATTTATTCTGAATACAATAAATCCATGTTTTTCTAGTTGCATCATTAATAAAAGTAACATAATAACGAGAGCCACCGAGAGATGATACCTGAGTAGGTCCCCATACATCTGTATGCACAAGCTCCAATTTTTTGCTCTAATTTTCTTTCCCAACTCTGAGAAATCTGACTCTCTTCTGTTTTCCATAACTGCAATTCTCACAGAAATCCAAATCAACATTCTTCAAACCTGGCAACAAATTTCTTGAGTGAAGAATCTTCATTCCCTTCTCACTCATGTGTCCGAGCCTATGATGCCATAATGCTGCATCTGCTCCTTTGGAAGTTAAAGCATTAATAGAGTTAGAAATACCATTGCATAAATACAATGTACCAACCTTTTCACCTTTTGCTATTACCAACGCTCCTTTGGTGACCTTCCAAGTTTTATCTGTGAAAGTTGTCACACAACCTTCACCGCCTAACTACCCTGTTGAAATCAGATTTTTCTTCAGATCTGGAACATGCCTTACCTCCTTTAGTAGCCATTGGTTTCCATTCTGTTGTTTTACATGAACTTTACCCATTCCAACAATTTTACAGGGTTTATCATCACCCAAACGAACTTGTCCAAAATCTCCTTGAACATAGTCATGAAAATATTTCTTATCGGGTGTGGCATGGAATGAAGCCCCTGAATCTACAACCCAAGAATCAGTAACATTTTCGAAAGAAAGAATCAAAGCATCTTGTAACACATCACCTGTCACATTTTCTTCATGATTGTTTTCTTGCTATGTGTCTCCTTCTTTTCCCTTCCAAGATCTACAGTCTTTCTTTAGGTGTCCTTTATTTCCGCAATTCCAGCACACTATTCCTGATCTGGACTTGGATCTGCCTTTCCTTGATTTACTACGATATCCTGAGCTCTTTCCTCTTTCCATTCTTCTTCCCCTAGAATTTTCACTCAAAGCATTACCTGATGTCTCACCGGAGCTTTTCCATCGCATTTCCTCGCTAAGGATAGCACCAACAACATCATCAAACTTTAAAGTACTAGATCCAGAGACAGAGTTACTAATGGCCATTACTAAACCATTCCAACTCTCTAGCAATGAGCACAAGAATAACAAAGCTCTAACTTCATCATCAATGTTTACCCCTACAGAACTTAACTGACTGGTAACTGTATTTAATTCATTTAAATGGTCTACAACAGATCCACCTTCCGACATCTTCATATTAAATAGTCATTTCATAAGAAATACCTTGTTTGAGGCCGAGGGTTTTTCATATAGTTTCGCCAACGTCTGCATCAAACCCTCTGTTGTTGTTTCCTTCGAAATATTGAAGGCGATTGATGCCGCAAGACACAACTGTACTATTCTAAGTGCCTCTCTATCGAGAATGTTCCATTCCGCGTCTGTCATGGCCGCGGGCTTCTTTTTTTTTCTACTCAATGGTAGGTATAGATCTTTTTGATACAGATAATATTCCATCTACATCTTCCACGGTGGAAAGTTTTGGCCTTTAAATTTCTCGACCCTAAACTTACCATCTTCTGCCATTTCTCCCACTCGAACCAGGAACCCTTCTTTCCTGTGAGTTTATCAGCCAAATATACCTTCGGCTCTGATACCAGTTGTTTGAAAATTAAATATTATAGAGAAATTCAACACATAAAATATGCAGAAAATACAAGCACACAAAAGGAAACACATAAGAACGAGAGGGAACGGAAGTATACGTGCTTCCACCCGATTTGGGCTACATCCACCCGAACGACGTTGCGCGCTTTCTTTCTATTATCTGTAAAAAATGAAGAGATAAAACCTACGACGGATGCGTTGTAATATCCTCTGTTCTCTCTCACGGTCTCCCTCTACATTTTCTCGCTCGGGGGGGTACACACATGATACACGGTAGAAATACAATGCCCTCATATATACAAGGGGTTTCCTTCTAGGAAAAAAACCTAATCTAAACATAACTACCATCGAGATCATTTTTCCTAATGAACGGCCCAAATTGACTAGAAATTACTATACTTTTACAAGGCAATTTTACACTATGATACAACTTCGGGGCGCTGCCCAAAACCCAAGGGGGGGCTCAACAACTGCCACTTCTGGACCCCCCATGGCAGTGATTAATTACCGGCGGCGTTGCCACCCCTTTGAAGGTATAGGGGTCCAATGCTGTGATACAAAGTAAACAAGATAATCAGGCTCCACACCCAACAACTTGTATATGTATCTTCCTGATCTTATTTATAAATTTTTTAGCCCTCGAAGTATCTCCTATAATATCTTCCTTCACTCCTCCTTTCTTCCCATATGAAATATCCAAAGGTGAAGGCGACACATATCCAAAAAAAGTTTCAAATGTGGACTTTCCTATAGAAGTGTGAATTTCTCTATTGTAAGAATGTTGTAAATATACTATATTTTCATCCCAGGTCTTCATATGCTTCTATTTATATCCAATTACTAGATGTACCAAAGTCATGTTGACTACCTATGTATTCCCATTTATTTGTGGATGTAATGTTGTATATCTCTTCAACTTTGTGTTCATCTTCTCCCACAATGTAATCCAAAATGCACAAATAAATATTGTGTCCCTTTATAAAATGATTCTCCTTGGTATCCCAAAGTGCACCTAGACTTGTCCAAAGAATAAGTTTTATACTTATTTCCCACTAATGGTCTTATTACAAGGCATCAAAACACTGATCTTGCTGAACTTGTCAACTACCATGAACATGTAGTCATGTCCCTTCTTGGTTGTTGGTAAACCTCCCACAAATTCCATGGAAATGATTTCCCAAGGATGAGTGGGTATAGGTAAGAGATGATATAGACCATGTTTCTTGTTGTTAGGCTTGCTAGTACAATAAAGCATCCATCCTCTTATCAACCAAGCTATATGTTCTTTCATCTTGGATCAATACACATAACTTAGCAAGTTGGCCACGGTCTTCCCCACACCAAAGGTTCTTGCAACCTCAGAGGTGTGAGCCTCTCTAATTAGCTACAATCGCTCACCTTTAGGAACACACAACTTATCCAGTATGTATAGTAACTCATCCTGGAGATTTTAGTCAACATTATTTTCACCATCGTGCACATGACTATAAATTTTCAACTATTGAAACACCTCTTAGAAGTCCCCGTTCTTTGAATATGCCTCCATGTATGCATCGTGGGTGAGTGGATCCATGTACACAAGGGTCCCCAAAGTTGTGATTTTTGATGTGGGAGGCTTGGAGAGAATTTCAACCAACCTGTTTGTATTTCCATTCTTGTACTCGATCACCTAATGAAAATGTTGTAGAAACCCCATCCACTTGTAATTATTGGTCTGTTGTAGCTTACTATAGGTCTATAGGTATTGTCATGGTTGGTGATCTGTGTGGATTACTATCTCCTTTCCCATTAGATAATGCTTCCAATTTTTCACAACTTGCACCAGGGGATAGAGATCATTATCGTAGGTAGGTTAGTTAAGAACTTCCCCATGAATTAATTTAGAATGGTAACATACAATCCTTCCTCCCTGCATCAATACCACTCCCATAGAATATCCACTCACATTTGCCTCCACTTCAAAGGGTTGTTGCAAGTTTGGTAATGACAGAAGTAGTTTTTGATTTATATTCTTATTTAGCTCCTGGAAAACCCTCTACTGACCCTTTCCCCACTGGAAATGATTGTCACTTGTTGTTGTGGTGTGGAGTGGTGATGCTGCTACTGGAAATGAGGCTATGGATTTCCTCAAGTACTATGCTTCCCCAATGAAACTCCTAACCTCAAAAACATTAGTAGGCACCAACCATTTCATGATGGCCTCCATCTTGGGAGGATCTATCTTTAGCTTTCCTCCACCTATCACATACCCCATATATGCCAAATATTGTTGTGAAAACTCACACTTCTTGAGATTTTCTAGCAATTGGTGCTTCTTTAATGTCTCTAGCACCTATGTTGAATGTGAGATGTGCTCCTCCCAAGTAGCATTCTATACCAATATATCATCCAAATAAACAATAACAAATGAATCTATAAAATGGCACAATACATCATTCATCAATATCATAAATGTAACTTGTGCATTACATAGGCCAACTGGAATGACTAACCATTCATTCAAACCTTGCATGGTTTTGAAGGTGGTCTTCAAGGTATCTTCTTCTCTGAGTCGAACATGGAGATATATAGACTTTAAGTCTAGCTTGGTGAAATATTTTTCTTGCTACAACTGATCCATAAGATCATCTATAATGGGTAGGGGGTACTTGTTCTTGAGCATCATTTTTTTCAATTCCATGTAATCTATACACATCTGCTAAATCCCATGCTTCTTTGGCACAATGATGATGGATGACCCACATGGTGATGTACTTGGTTGAATGACACCCTATTCCAATACCTATTGCAATTGTTTCTTCACCTCACTTGTTTCTATAACATATTTCCAATACATCCTAATGTTTTGAAATGGGGAGTCTATAAATAATTGGATCACATGCTCCACTTTCCTCTTAGGTGGTAACACTTTAGGATCTCAAAGCAAATCCTTGTGTTCCTATAGAAACTATTCTAATTATCATATTTGTTTCTAAGTACATCCCTCTAGGGATGCCTTTTCTCTTATTAAATCTTCTACAGATTTATTTTATCTTAAAAACAATAAAACATACTTCTTGCTGGAACTGATCAATTTCTTGGCTTGGTTGGAACTTATTAGCAGGTTTTTTGACTTTCCTTTGTGCACATTTATGGTGAACCATTTTCCATCCTTGACGAGCCGATACTCATTGTCTCTTCGAATGAATATTTCATATTGTATCTACATTTAGGGACTTCCAAACACGACTCCACATACATCAAGGGGAACCACATCTAGTTATACTTCATCAATAAAATCAACACTGATGGAAAATCTAATTTGTATTTTTTTTTACCTTTAAATATGCATCCTTATTTACCCATCCTAGTGGATATGGGCTTGGATGGTCACGAACTTAAAATGTCAATTTTTTGACCAGCTCTGCTGCAATGATATTTTCCTACGATCCTGGGTCAGACAGAGCATCAATCTTGGTCTTCTTGAACTATATCTTAATATGGAAGAGTTTGGCCATTTCTTTCTCTTCCTATTGTTCAAGCCTACTCAGATTTAACTCCTTCTACACTAATGTAGATACGATCTTCTCATCCACATCCGAGTTGCATTCAAATTCATTTCTCTAATTGATAGCCATGATATTCTTGTTATTATTTTATTTCTTCTTGTTCTTTGATTTAAGCTAAGGATGCAGCTTCCAACACTTCTCCTCTATATGCCCGTTAATGTTATTGTGGTTGCTAGGATATTTACACTGGTGTGTTGTGGTTGTTGTATTTTTATCTTTTCCCCCTTGTTTTTTATTCTTTTTTCCCTCCTTAGAAGTGTCATGTTTCTCCTTCTACTTCAATCTAGTTGATTGCAATTTCTTCATACCTATGTTATCCAGGTACTATGTACACAAGCCTCATCCACTCATTTGGGATTGAACAACATCACTTTCTCATGCATATGGTGGTGTAGACCCCCCAAAATACTTGAGGAGTACATTTGGGTTCTTTGGCGAGATACCGAGCAATATGGTCATTTTTCTGAACTCTGTGGTGTACTCCTACACACTTTTCCCTAGCTTTTGCTTGAAGTAGTGCCACCGGATCCACTGGTATTGTACATACCCAAGATGGTAAAAATTTGAATCAATGAGGGTTTTAAAGTCCTCCCACTTAGTCATTCGAGGTTCGCCTTCCAACCTTAAGGTATCCATGTGGATTTCCCACCAAGTTAGGGCATGGCCCTCCAATTTTAGATGCACAAATGGAATCTTATGGTATTACTCGACTTGATGGACACTAAAATACACTTCCAATTATTACAACCAATTATTTAGCTCTAGAGCATCGATATCATTATGGTACAACCTGATATCGACCTTCACTTCCATTTTGAATAGGGGTTATGATTGATTATTGACAGTCGAACTAGGTTGATCTTTTCTGGCTTCTTTCTTCAGCGGTTCTTTGTTTCTTCTTGATTTGCTGATCCCCCTTCTGAATTGTCCTCTGCATTAGAAACCCCATATTCTCTAAATATACCAAACGTATTACTCAGGGCTTCCATGACGAGACTTACATTACAATTTATATATGTGACGTGTTGTTCCAACCGCAAAAACCTCTACTTTGCAAGATCACAGGGTTATTCATAAATTCAACAGTCATGATTAGAGTTTTATGACTTTTGGCCCAACTGATATAGATCCCATGAAAATATCTAAAATATACCCAAATAAAACTTATCTGATACCAATATGATCCGTAAAATGCCATGGATATTCCATTGGACAGTTTGTCACAATAGATTTGATAAAATATACTTAAAAATCTAAGATATACACTTTTACATTTTTATTTTCCTTTAGATTTATAGATATGTAGATTAATGTTAATAGCGTATACATGAAAAATAAAAATATGCAGAAAATAGAGAAAAACGAAACATAAACTCACACACATATTTGACACAAGATATGCCTTGGAAACCCTTTTGGGAGAAAACCCAGCTAGAAGGTGAGGTCACTCCACTCTCTTTCTTTGAATGAAAATATGGCTACGAGTACAAAGAAGTATGGCTTGTGTCCCATGGGCTACGAAAGTGCACAAATCCTCTCATTGTGCTCTATCTCATATCCCTCTTGGCTATTTGTTCTCAATTATGGAAAAAATGCACTCGAAATAATGGAACCACTTTTCCTCTTAATGGCTTGGTTATAACAAAACCCGATAAACTACTAGTGGTTAGGATTGACTACCTTAAATGTTAACCAAAGTTACAATATAGAATCTTTGGAGTCTTCTACATCATAATCATGTGGCTAGCCCATTTTTCATGAATAATGGGGACTACCATGACATTCTCTTGAGCTATGGTGGCGAAAACACGAAGGTCAACTTATGAGTGGCATAACTTTCACATACAAAATATGATTGATGTGATTCTTGCACCGTTGGAAAGGTCCCTTTGTGCGTAATAGGATAAAAATGTGTGGCGCGATAAAGCGACAAATTTTTACCCCCAAAAAATGTCACTTGATGCCTCAAAATACTATCAGAAGGTTTCAAACCCCAATTTGCTAAACTAGGTCCCGTCGATAAAAATGGTCTTGAGAGCTAATTCCTCCACTTTTTCCACTCTGAAAGCATCGAAATGAATGAAAACAATATAATTATCCAATTTGGATCACTTAACAAGTTCCCCTTGAACTTGACATCAATGCAACAAACTTCCAACACACTCAACACTATCCTCCAATAAATGAGTGTAGTGATTCTAATAGTGTGTCGCTTTATGTTATTTGTGTCAAAATATTGCAAGTCAAGCTAACCCATTCCACTTAGCACATGCACAACCACCCCACGCCTTTCTTTTCATTGAAAAGTCTTCATGCTTATGACAAGGAATAGATAGTAAGGCTCGTGCGATGGAAGGAAAATCCATTGTCTTTGCATTTCATAACTTATGTTAGTCAGTCAACGGCTAACGATTGTGTCATTTTGGCATTTCCATTCAACGTGCATCCCTTCCGAATATTCGTAGCCACAATGTCATTTGAATCATGAATTTGAACTTTGGCTTGCAGTGTTGAGCCCTATTTATATGATGTGATGTGATTTCAACGTATTGTTTGTGTTGTATGGATAGTAATGGGATGTCTATATGAGTGGTTCGGCCATCAAAGCTTTGTAACCTTTTACCAAACATCACCCTCATTAGCATTCGAATTAGGCCAGCACTATTAACACCTCGTTTCAATCATGCTTCCTACATATCTACGCCCCTTTTGTGATTCAAAAAATTTCACGAGAACGTAAACTATGTCTCTGTGTGGGGATGTATATAGAGCCAGGTGCCATTCTTCTTTGCGGTGTCATGACAGTTGTAGCATGCATTGGAAACACTGCTATGACATAGTTTATTTTCTATGTCCCATGCATTGTGTTACCATTGTTGCCTTCATGGCGTGATATGATTAATGTACATCCCATTAGCAATCCTATATATGTTGAGCATGATAACATTCATATGAGTATTTGCATGGTTGAGCGTGATAACATTCATATGTTGAGGAAGGGTCATCATTTCAATGGTCAAATAAAGACCCTATAACATCTTATTGTTTCTATGCATGATTGGAATGGGCCATGCTCATAGTATTCCATCTATGTGTTGAACTTACCACGCCATTTCCTCCTCAATATTGCATTATGATCTTGATTCACATTTTATTTTCCCACGCAATGTATATTTTGTAACATTCTCTACTCACCAATATGTGGAGCATTATAAGACCCTTAAGTCAAGCTTTCCATCCCGCTCTCCTCATATGTTTGCACATTTGAGAGCCTGCCTCTTTATATAGATCCATAAACGTATGTGAAATTATATACATTTTACCCTTAGGTGAGATGAAGAAGTATTTAGTTCTCCCTTTTGTTTTTCTCCTTTGAAAATCCATTCCTTGGTCGGTGAAGAAAAGACAACAAATTTAAATCTTGGCAAGAATGGTGAAACCATCCTTAATGTGTTAGCCTGGTCAAGTTCAGAGGTAAATCCACAAGAGTAAAGCTAACATATACCATGTAAATGTGGGCATTGATATGGTTTGGTAGGAATAGGTCAAAAAGAGGCTGGCCAATTGAAGGCGCTTGAAGCAAGTAGTAGGGGACCTGAAATTTTGAACATGCCCAAAATTTTGGGTGTTGTAGCGACTATAACACACCTTGATACCAAATTTTTCTTTAACAACTTGAAATAAACACACATACAATATATATGAAGAATAAAATTAAAAAACACAAAAAGCAATAAATTCCCAAAAGGGAAAATCATTAGATTATAACATCTCCTATATTACATTTAATATACAACTTGCTCTTATATAACTATAGGCTACCGTAATAATTATTTCAAACTAAGTTATTCTATTTTAAGCAACCACATAAGGGTTCATCTCTAACTAAATTATTTCTTAGATCACAAGTGGGATTTACTCCAACATACTCCCCCTTAACAAGTACTTTTGATCTTAGTACACATTCTTCATCTTTGTCTTCTATGCTCATTGTTCTTTTTCTTTATGTACATGCAAATATAGAAACGATTTCACTCTCCTTACATCTTTACCAATATCGTCATGGGTTTTCTATGATTGACCCATAATCATTACACTCATGGGTTTTTGGGTTAGTGTACTCTCAACCATTACAAGTGGCTTTTGTGTACCACTAACAACACATCACATTGTGTGGTTTCTGCTGACCACAAACATTAGTGGTTTCGACCACGAACATCACTTTAAAAAGTTTTTTACAAAGATGTTTTAAGAGTACCACGGGATTTTCAATATAACATAATTTGGTAGTATACGTATCTCATCATACTTACATTATCATTGACCTTGGTACATTCAATTCAAATTATATAAGACAATTAAATTGTTTAGGGGTGTTATATGTACATCTACATTTTATTTTTAGGGATGTTTTCATGTGCATCTACACATTACTAATATTTTTCCTTGCTTCTTTTGTATCTCCGTCCCTTGCATTATTTCCATATTTCTTTGTTCTTTGTGTACTTTTTTTTTATCAGGGACCATTTTCTTTGCTACTGCATCATTTTCTTTTTTTGTTGATGCATTATTCTCTTTATCATTTTCTTTGTTGTTGCATCACTTTTTATGATCATCTTCTTCCATCATGTCATTCTCTTTGCCATTGCATCATTTTATCTTTTATTATTTTTGATAATTTTGTTTGCTACTAATCTCTTTGTTATTTTCTACTACAACTTTCTTCTATATGGAGTCACCAGTATTCCTACAAACAATTCATTATTTATGTCCATATGAAAAAAATCCATCTACCAAGATATATGAGTACTATTCGTTGTACTCACTAGCTCTTTAAGAACCCTTTTCAGTTACATGGATCAACAACTTAAACTCTATTCAATAAAGCTTTGTCCTCACATTTTAACATTATCTCAACCTTATGAAATTAATCCCCTTCACTTTCCCCCCCTTAATGAAAGACTCAACTTCTTCGATTTCACATCAAGCTAACATATGAGTACACCTAACACTCTTGTACATACTATAGTGGCTAATTTCAGAACTTGATGGCACATCTGCTCATTCTATACGAGGATAAATGTTACATGGCTACTACATGTGCTCATAGAGAAAACAACTTGACTATGGTTAGACTCATCATAGAGAAAAAAACTTGACTATGGTTAGACTTTTTACATGACCAATTTTTTTTTATGGAGTGTCAGGTACAACTAAACATGCACCCCTTTACAACGTACCTCCTCTGGTTATATCATTTCAAATGACATACACGCATGAAAAAATGCTTTTATAACTCACAATGTGACTATTACTTAATGATACTACTCAATAAATTATAAAATCATTACATATGCTTATTTACATCTCATGACCATACATATTTTTTTCTTTTAACTCTTCACTTGAAGAGCTTATTTACATCTTATGACAATGTATATTTTTTTTCTTTAACTCTTCACTTTCTACATTTAAAATGAATAATGTGAAATTTTATAAATCCTTAATTCATACACATTAAATATGAAAAACTTCAAAATAATTTATCAATACACATCCACTTGCTTTGGAAATTTACTATCACTTTTAACTCCAAACTTAATTAATTTTGGAGTACACCATTTACTCTATGTAAAAATGAAAGAAAATAATAACCCCTCACAATTTTTTCATAAATAATCTCAACTTTACCTATCTCAATCTTAAATTTAAGTTTTTATTTTTCCCGTTTACACAATTAATAAAATAAACCCACTTTGAATATATATTTCAATATGGTTCACTTACAAAATTTCTATTTCCACTTTTGAGTATATATTTCAATATATGTCACTTACAAAGTTTCTATTTCCGCCTTTGTAATCAAAATATTTTTTCCCTATAATCATTTTCTTCATTAAATCCTTTTGCATGGCAAGAAACATTATACATAATTATTTTTGATGCTACAACACCATTTTACAATATGGGCTTGGAATGCAAGATTCAAGTCTTCATTTTTTCAATATTGGCTTGAAATGCATGATCCATTTTTCCTTAAACTTGTTGAGAAATAGTTGCTTCCTCCTTCAACACAGACGGTATGATATGTTTTTTTTCCTTGCCTTCAACATAGACTGAATTACATGTATTTTAAATAAGAAAAATAAGAAGTAAAAAAACACAAAAAAATAAATTATTAGATTTATTAACTAACTACTATTAATTTAACATTCACTAATATTTAACTTGATCTTGAAAATTATATAATTTATAATATTTAACTTAATCTTGAAAATTATCTCAATTAATCAAAATTCTGTAACTAAAATACCTAGCTAATGGAAAATAACTAGTCAATTCTTCTCAGAGCCCTCACGTTAGACTCTGTCACCTTTAATGTACACTTCACCTCTTATATAACTAAGTGACCGTGACAATTATCTAAAAATCAATTATTCTGTTAATTTAGTTATTACATTTGATTTCTCGGATGACAAGTGGAAGTTACTCGAACACTTTGCTCCCAAAGCCCTCTGCGGCCAGAATGGCCGATGCCAAATCTTGAATATGTAAAACCCTAAATTTCACTTGTACGATAGCCGCCGGCACAACCTCTCAAGTGCATTCAAACAAATGTGAACCAGAGAGGTATCTCCTTTTTTTTTGGGTGAGAAAAACTACTATTTATTAGAAATAAGCAGTACATATTCGAGACATTGAGATATAGTTGCTAGATGAAAGACATTGAGATATAGTTGCTAGATGAGAAAATGGAAGGGTAGACTCATTTACAATAATATCAATCATATGGCATCATTAAACCGAAAACATATATGTGATAATGTCATTTAGAGACCAGTACATAGTATCAATGGACAGTCTAATTCCTGACAGAAATATAAACAAGAGATATCCTTTCACTATATTCCAAATCTAATCCGCAATCAAGCTATACAAATACCTGTTAACAAAAGTCAGCCCAATCCAGCCCAATCCAAAAGAACAAAAAGCATCATATATGGACGAAGAACTGATCTGGCTTCTCCACCACTGGTAGAAGGCTGAGATTGGCACATGTAGCGACCATGGTTGGCTTCGTTCCATTGAAGCACCGTCCTGAAATCCTCTATCGTCTTCCATGGTAAATTACTTCCATTATGAAGCAACATTATTTGCTTCATGGAACCACCTACGATGGTTTGGGTTCTAATTTCAACTCTTACTCATTTTAAGGTGGACTAATTTTTTTTGTTTAATAACACAAAGCTTATGTACAGTTTCTCATTTACGTAACATGAATCCACACGATCAATTTTCCTAATTCCATAAGGAACACAATAAGCGAGATTCTTTTTTCGTCTTCACGGATTGATCTGTTGAAATATTTGAAAATTTAAGAACAACAATGGAGAGAGTAATACTTTCCTTTTTAACACAAACAAATTTAAAATTTACTTGACAAGAGATAGAGTTCAATACTTTGAAAACAAACTTCTATTCCATTCATTAACTCAAAAAAAAACTCTCTGCTAGAGGAATTACAAAAATGGTGACTGCTGTTATGACACAATGCAGACAAAGACTTCACTGTTTCACTCAGAAACACACTCTGTCTCTAAAAACACGACTACTCTATCTATTACACTGTTGTGTGTATACAAAAAATACTACGTTCTATCTCTATTACAAAAAATGACTGGTGTGCAAATACATAAAAAAAAAAACTTAACAAGCTTTCGGGCCTTTTAAACTTTATAACAAATAACTATATTAAAATTAAAACTAATTTTAAATCTAAAATTATGTCGGGGGTTCACTTTATAAAATGTGCATAAAACCATATACTGTCCTGGGACATTAAAGCATAAAACAAAATTATGAAACCTTTAACTTTTGACTTGGTGGAGCCCGCCGGAATTCAAACCTCAATTAACCGGATTGCAATCATTTCGGGTTACAATTCTGGGCACTGACGTCAGCCCAATTTTGACCGGAAATCTTTATAAACTCCGCCCTATAAACCGTATCGGGTCCGGTTTGGGCTTGCTGACATTGGCACAAGTTGTGACCCAAAATCGATTCAAATCCGCCCTATAACCCTTTCGGGTCCGGAACTCAACTGCGCGAGCAACCCAACACAGATCTGCTCAAATCATACTCTGCCACGTGTCTGCCTGTTGACTGCGAGGACCACTGCTCTCGTGGATTGTTGACGTGGTCTGTGAGACCACAAAAACTTTAAACTAACCTGTCTCCCTTGTTCAAAAAATTAAACTTTGTTTTAAAATAGAAATCCTTTGTTCTTTCAAAAACTGCCACAGCTGTGACTCTTCAACGATTTTGGAAGATGACCATTCAATGCTCTGTTCCTCAGTGTTCAACGATTTTGGAAGATGACCATTCAATGCTCTGTTCCTCAGTGTACAGTTCTGTAATTTCAAATCTCGATTTTGTTTGTTCAAACATTTTTGGTAAGCGGCTGGAGGACATAAATCTGGTAATCAAAATTGGAAAGCGGCTCTGCACAGAGCTGTTGAAAGTAACATTTCAACATGATCAAATCTCGATTTTGATTGTTCAAACATTTTTGGTAAGCGGCTGGAGGACATAAATCTGGTAATCAAAATTGGAAAGCGGCTCTGCACAGAGCTGTTGAAAGTAACATTTCAACATGATCAAATAATTCTTTTAACTGTAATTGATGTTTATTGAATTTATATAATTCTGGAGTGTATATTTTCACATTTAATCATATTGTTGATAAGTTTTTTTGAGTGAATGGTATATATTAGCTTATTGTTGATAGTTTTTTTGAAGTGAAATATATGTATTACTTTGATAAATACAACATTGGAGTGGACATTCTAATCATTGTTAAAGACAAATAATTTATTTAGTTTTGTTTTTCCTTGAAAACTAGTGAAGTGTTTACAAATTAATATATACAATTTATTAAGAAAGAATCATTAACAACCTTGTTACTTCTAAGATCTATTTCAATACATATGAACAAATGTTACAATTTATGGAAAATGTATTTTTAGTTTTTTTTTTTAATATGGATGAGTACAGTGAAAAGTGAAAAGATTTATCATTACACCAAAACTAATAAATATTAGTAAACTTTCCAAATAAATAATTAAGATTCTTAAAATTATAGATTTTAAGAAAGTGAAATTAATCAACATCTCTAACAAAATTTTTATAGAAATTCCATAATTTTTGCAATAATAATGATGTTGAATTACATTCAGTGCAATGGCACATTGGTTCCAAATCATTGCCAAATGTGCTTCAGGTACGATGTTCTTTCTGTCCACATTGAGCCCATTCGTAGAATGTCCTCTCTCCAGTCAAGCGGTCCCTGCATTCACAAGGGGCAATCGTTGGTGTATTGATACATACCAATACCCTCCAACCACATGGGAAACTGTACCATAACTGTAATCTGTTGCTCTCGGTGTTTCTGGCGTATTATGTCTCTTCTCTGATCGTGAAGTGATAAGAATGTCGACGCAATGGGGTGGTGTCTGCAGCCTGTCCGTCTTTCATAGGTCGAACTCTGATCAAAACTTCATATATCCTCCTTTTGCCACAATTCATACACCGGACAGCTTTGCCATAATTCATGTAAAATATTTTTTAATCGTAAAGATCACTAAAGTGTAAATCAGATTTCTTATAGTATTATAGTTTGCTAATATCATATACTTAAAAATATAAATATGTTTATATGGTATTTTTTAATTAATTAATTAATTAAAAGGTATAAAGAACATAATTATTTTTGAGTTAAATTTTAATTTTTAATGTGTTATTACTATTAAAAATATTTTAAATTTTTTTGATGAAAGTTAAATTTACATCTATCTAATAATTATTAATGATTAAATTAAAATTCTGCAAATCCTATTTTAAAATAACCATTTTTATAGAATTAAAAATAAGAAACTCAAATATATTATTATTTTTAATTCAAATATATAAAAAAGACAGTCAAATTAATAGACAAAATAATTTTACAAGTTAAGATAAGATTGTGATTTCTTTTTGTTTAAATTATGTTTTTATATGCATAAATCAATATAACACTCAAAAAAGCCTAAGACACTTGAACTTTACAAAAACACTTATGATTTTTAAAAATATGAAAAAAAACTACTCAAATTTAAAAAAAAACAAAAAAAAACTACTTTATAAATTAGTTAAATTACATTTATTAAAATACATAAAATTATATTAAATTCAAAGTAACCATTCTCACAACTAGCCACTAACTTTGGAAACATACAAACACATTTTAATAATAAATGAAGATTTCAAGATTTCATTTCACAAAATCAATTCAAATTAAGAATTTTTGGGTACATAATTCTTCATTTTTATATAATTGGCCAATTAAATTGTTCTCATAAACTAAAAATTATTATTAAATATAGAACTCAAAAAAAAAAAAAAATCCAACCAAAACATATATGTTTTTAGTCCAAAAGAATTAAGTATATTTATAAATGAAAACCTCATTTTATAAGATTAAAAAATTTTAAAAGATAAAAAAAGTATAAAATCTTTTGGTGAAAATCACATGTAAGCAAATGTTTTCCATGGGGAACTAGCCACTGTAGTTCATCATCAGGACAAGATCATAAATCTAATCAAGGAACCTGTTTAAATAGACAATGAAAGCTCCAACTAGCTGTTGTAAAATAAGGACTAGTTCGATTCAAGGAACCTATTTAAATAGACAATGAAAGCTCCAACTAGCAGCTAGTTTGACTAGAATAAGAAATTTAATTAAATTTAATTAAATTTAATTATATTCCTATTTATTTATATTCCTATTCATAGTAGATCACGCTCCTCTCCTTTAGCAGAGCATGTTGAAAAGACAAATCATCTCATTTGCATTGAAGATGCTGAGGTTATTGCGAGGATTGACCATTTCCACCACCGCAAGTTGAAGGAAGCTTTGGAAATCGAAAAGAGACTAGTTAACCTTAACATAGATGATGGGTGGAGTGTTAGCAGATGCTGGATTCTGTTCACTCTTAGTTGTTTTTTCTCTTCCCCTATTCTCCATCTTGCCGTTTTCCTCTACTCTGACTCTTAGTTTCTTTCTCCCTTCCGATTCTTTTTGATTTAGTATTATTATTTTAATAATAATTATTATTAGTATTATTTTATGATTTAAATTTACTTATTATTATTATTTTTGATGATGATGATGATGGTTAACGTCCACTGAGACCAATCTTTGGTCTATCGGACCTAAAGAAAAGAGTTATTTAGTTTGAATTAAGATTTTATTCCTATGCTCAAAAAGATTGGAGAGAAGCCTCCCGAGCTCACTATAAATTTGACATCTTAAAAGGCTAAGAAGGTTAGTATTGCAACAAAGATTATGAAATTGAGCTCCAATGTGCTTGTATGCGGGGCACTCTAAGAGGAAGTGACTTTCATCCTCAATGTTCATATTCTCACAGAGATGGCAGATCCTTTCCATCCATGGTGTTTTAGGAACTGTCCAATGACCTGTTTCACTATGGAATTCATGAGAGTTTGTTCTAATCTTGGCTATATTAATTTTCTTCTTTGAGCTAGTTAAAACAGAGAGATATTTTTGATCTTCTAGGGTGGGGTTGATGACCTCCTTATAATATCTTAATTTTCTTTTAGCTGCTAGATCTTTCTCACACCACATTTTTTTCTTTGAACTTAGAAGTAACAACTTTTTTAATGTTATTAATGTTTTGCAATGCAACATTCTCGTCGATCTCCCAATGGTTTAACCAGGCCCTGGTGTCTTTATACCAACCTCGTTTAAGCCTTAGGTGGTTTTGGCTAGAATTTAAAGCTAGCTTAGGAAGTCTATGGTCTCCTATGCTATTGAGCTTGTGCTTGTACAACAGAAGCCTAATCATAGCTAGGCTCTAGATAGGGGAAAGACCCACTTCTATAAGGAGAATATGATAGGGTGTATTGCCTTTAATTTTAAGGTTATACGTTATAAAACGCTTCTGGATTTGCTCAATCTTTCTCCAGGATTCTCTAGAGATGCTGCAACCCCAAACCTCACATCCATATAAGATATCAGGAATGACTAAAGTTTCAAAGAGGAACTTCTTTCTATCCCACATTACGAGGTTTGTCGTTTTACAATTATTTTCAAGGCCAAAATAAGCTTTCCACCCCCCATTAATCCTTTTTTGAATGATATAGTTCTAGTTGAGCTTGTGATGAATATCAATTCCTAGGTACTTGTAAGAAGACACTTCCTCCAAGTTACTATTGTCATACATAAAATTAGCGTAAGTGTCCTTCTTGGATTTTATAATCATAAATTTTGTTTTGTCAGTGTTAACAGACATACCCATGGTAGAGCATAAATCCTTAAGAAGTCTAAGTTTCTTATCAAGATCAGATGGGCACCTTGCGAGAAGAACAATATCGTCAGCATAGAGAAGAAGGATGATGACTATCCCAGCTAAGATCGTGCCAGCACATCCTGCTTCCTCTAAACAACCTTCTAGCTTGTCGATGTAAATGCAAAATAGGGTAGGGGAGAGGGGGAAACCTTGTTTAACTCCGATATTACACTTAATATCTTTTGACCACCCCTCATTTCTCTTTAACTTGGAAATTACATTCTTGTATAATCTTATAGCAGCAACTCTTAGCTCGAAAGGAACATTTAGCTCTTCTAATCTATTCCATAAGTTGTTTCTAGGAACTATATCGAAAGCCTTTCTAAAGTCCACAAAGCAATAGAAGAGATTGGAGTTATCATTGCGGCATTCCTCCACAATGATCTTAAGCGTAACGAGGTGGTCCGTTGTTGAGTGCTGCCTTCTAAAACCCGCTTGGCCTTTAGCCTGCTTACCTTCATTTTCAAGCCAAATTCTCAACTTATTTTCTAAAATAATACCATATAACTTGGCCAAGAGAGGGTTGATCATAATTGTCTGATAATTAGAGGGGTTATTTGTATCCCCACTTTTAAAAATAGGGATAATGAGGCTCCGAGTTCAAGGTTTAGGGAACCCTTGCTTGACCGCTTGGTTGAAAAGCTTGTGTATGTGGGGGATGAGGATAGGACTTCCAATTTTTAAGATTTCCAACTCATAACCTTCAATGTCTTTAGCTTCCCATTTGTCAGGAGTTTAGCCCCAAAATAAATGTCTTCTAATGAGAAAACTTCTTTCGTTGTGATAAGGGTTTCAAAGTTATCCCTGGCATTTGGAGATTCATAAAGTTTTTTGAGATAGGAATTCTAGTCGTGTAAAGAAATTTTATTATTCTCTTTAGTTTTCCTAGTTAGAACCTGCCTCCAGAATTTCTTAGGAGCCACCTTAGAGAGGTGTAAGAGGTTCTCTTATCTTTTACGAATATATTGCCTTTTTTTCCTTTTAGTTAGGGCTTTGTAGATTTTTATCTTGTCAATTTTGAGAGATTCATCAATAGCTTCCTTAATTGCTCTCCTCACACTTTTACAATCTTTGTCATACCATGAGTTGGTTTTGCTATTTCTTTTATTACTTAAGACTTCAATTGAGAACTTGTTAATAGAATATGAGAGGGTAGTAGTAAAATTATGATAGAAGTCATCTATGTTGTCTATACTAGATAAATGAAGCAAATTAGTTTTTAATTCATCTAGAAAGAGACGGTTTTTATTTCTATCAAAGATTAAGTTCTTTTGACTATAAGGATTATCTTCAATGGGATCTCTATGCATGACAAAATTTAGAGTTATGAGTAAAGGCCTATGATCAGAGTCAGGCTCGTGGTCGTCTAAGATGTCAAAATTTAGAGATCGGAAATAACATAGTCTACCACGCTATTCCTATTATTATTATATTATGATTTAAATTAATAAAATTACCTATTAAGTAAAGAAAATAGGAATTTTTAGTAGATTCTATTATATAACATATAAAAATTAATTAATTTTAATTATATAACATATAAAAAAAATTAGTTTCAAAAAGTATAAATTAAAAATTATATTCAAATTAGACAACATTTAATTATTAATAAATAAATAAATAAATAAATAAATAGGAATATAATTCCTGGATGTGGGCGTTCAATATAGCTGATCAGGAGGCAGGATTTTGGGCTGGCAAGTGGCATAGCCACATGGTCACCCACAGGTCCCAACGGCGAGCATTAAATTGCTCCAGCCGCTCCCACACTCGCATTTATTTCAGTTCAGAAGCCGAGACCACTACCATCCCTTCAAAATGAATGCTTAACATCATCTTCTTCCTCTGCCTGGTTATTCTCCTTGCCCATCTAGTAGCCTGCCTCCTTCGCCTCAACCTATGGGATGCAACTGCCCCCCTAGAGTCACGGAGCCGAGCTCCCGCATGCCTACAGGGAGATGTTGCAGTCTTCTCTGTTGTATTGAGGTGCTCCCTGGCCTCCATTTCTCACAGAACCTCCTATGTCGATTGAATTTCTCCTCGAAAGATAGTTTCACCCCGGCTTCTGTGCCTTTAGCTCCTTGGCTCCATCACCCTGCTGCTTCTTCAGCTCAGAGCATTTACCATTCCCACTGCTCCACCACGCCTCGTCTTTGGCACCGCATGCGTTGCAAACACGGTAGCAGCAGAGGGTGGGCCGCTCGCTCTCTCCCTCGTCCCACTCTGACACTCCTCCTTCCTCCCTAGAGCATTCCCATGGCCGTTATCCAGCCACTCGTAGTGGGCGCAGACATGTTGGAACTACAAGCCAGTCCCGTCCATCTTCCCAGCACACCTCTGCCACGACTACAACTCCACCACTGCCTCGTCTGGAAACTATAGCCTCTTTGCCTTCCACCCATTCGGCTCAATTTGACTTCCTATGTACCCTGGACCGCCCACGAATCACTACTACCATTAGTGTTTCCTTCAAAGAGGAACCCACCAGTGTGGTTGGCCTCCGCCCGACTAAATTGCAGAAACTCTCCAATCAAGGTGCAACTTCTGCAGCCGAGAAAAGCTACTCTGGTTTCAGCAGCCACAACAAGGGTTTCGATAGCAGCAACAAAAAAGGTTCTCAGAGCAGCAGGGATGAATGGAAGAGAGGAAAATAGGCTCAAGGAAAAGCTCACGAGACCAAGGCGCCCCATAATGTAGAGGACGCCACCCAGGACATGCAAGCTAATGACACTGATGAGTACAAGTGTCTAATTGTGGAAGAGACACCTCCCAATTCAAATGACATCTAAGCTCTTAGGTTCATTCTGTTTCATAGTTTTTCGTTCCAAGGTTTATTTAGTTTTTGGTTTCAATATTTGGCTAAAGTTTGTAAAAAATTATCAGTTTTCCATGTGTAACGCTGGTTTCCTCTCTAAAGGCAGTGAAATAACCACTTATTGGACTGGATTCCTCTCTAAAGGCAGTGAAAGAACCACTTATTGGACTGGTTTCCCCTTCGTGGGCAGTCCCTTTTTTGATATTTTTGAGAATTATGCCTACGAATTAGGCTAGAACTGCAGAGGCCCATGCCTCCCTGTATTTTTATGTTACATTAATAGAAAGTAGTCTTATTTAGAAAAATAAATAAATAAATAGGAATATAATTAAATAAAATAAAATATAATAAAATTTCTTATTTTAGTCAAACTAGCCCTTATTTTACAATGGCTATATGGAGCTTTTCTTGTCTATTTAAATAGGTTCCTTGATCATATTTCTCATCTTGTCCTGATGATGAACCACACACGTTCGAAAAGCATGGACAACATTTGCTTACATATAATTTTCACTGAAAGTTTTTATACACATTGTATGGATCACATAAACCAAATTCTTAAGATAAAATAAGTTATAAGATTAAAAAGTAAAATAAGTTATTAAATTTATAAGATAAAATAAATTATTAAAAAAAGAAAATGTGCAATAATAAGAAATAAAAAAAATTGATAAAACTCGCCCAAAAAAAACTAAAATTACTAAAACAATTAATCTATTAAATATATATTCTGACTAAAATTCCAACACTAAAATTAAAAAAAAAATTATACATAACACTCTACTCCATAGTACCAATCTAAATTGAGAAAAATTTAATACCAATTTAAATTGAGAAAAAATTCATATATTTAATCCTTAGTAAAATTCCAAAACTAAAATACTATGGAATAATTATAAATAAGACCTCATTCCATAATATCAATGCCAATCTAAATTAAGGAAGTAAGTTTACAAATTATAAAAAGCTATGAACCAATCTAAATTAAGGACGTAAGTTTAAAAATTATAAAATGCTATGAACCAATCTAAATTAAGAAAGTAAATTTAAAAATTATAAAAAACTATGAACCAATCTAAATTAAGAAAGTAAATTTAAAAACTATAAAAAACTATGAACCAATTTAAATTAAGGAAGTAAGTTTAAAAATTATAAAAAACTATGAAAGAAGGATGGCAGTCAACGAGGAAGAAATACTATTAGAACTAGAGAGCAAGAATATAAGTGGAAAATAAAGAATATAAGTGGATAATAGTAAATAGGAGTTTATTTTGGACACTTTAGATTTTCTTTTAGAAATGTCAATAAAGAATATAAGTGGAAAATAATTAGGAATAAAAAAGTTATTATCAAGTATATAAGCTGAAAAATTAATAATAAAGAGGAATTTGGGATGTTTTGAATTTTTCTTGGAATTGTTATAGTTTTATGTGGAGTAAAGAGGTTATATTATTTTGCATTTTTTTTAGTGAAATTGATATTGAAATAATATTACTTGTTTGAATTTGTGTAGGTTTTAACCCTGAACATAAATTATCTACACACGAATCTTATAACAGAAAATAAACAATAGCGAGAGCATAAAACATAAAACAGATAAACACAGAGATTTTCCCCTGGATCCCAAATTGGGACGACCAGCTTGATTTTTCATTATATTCCTTTTATTGTTACAACACATATATATACATGCCGAAGCATACATAAACCCCAATCCATTAACCCTGGATTAGAACATAACCGTAGTTCCCTTGACCGGATCTACAAAATACCAGGGGTCGAAAACCATCGTACCCCAAAACCATGTGCAAACTCATGCACAAAACATGGGTGGGTCCGCATATGATTGGGACCGCATACCAAAATTTTTTCCGCCGGGGCGCTGCCTTGTGACCCCCCTACTGCGCCCGGCGCAACGTACAACGCGTGGGGCTAGTCGTGGAAAGAATATAACACATACCCAACAATTTGAGAGCCTGAAAAATATAAGGTGTTTGATATATAAAATAATTGTTTTATGATTAATATGGAACCAGAGATCCTAATGCAGGGGAATTGGAGGCATAGTTTATTACATAAAAAAGAACATTTTTTTCTGAATAAAAAAGACCCTGTTGTCACCAAAATTGTATAGGAAAGATGCGACAACGCTTAGAACGAGGGTTGTTACTATGATCCCTATCCTCTCCGTTCTAGATATCTGCCTACAGTAGGCTATGGGGGGTATTTCCTACGAGATGTGACAATGAGAGACTTATCGACAACCAACAAGTCTGTGAGACACAACTGAATGGCTGAGCAACTTGGTTAATTATGATTAGCAAGTTTAATTATTAGCACACTTATATTAAATATTTAGAGAGACCAATGCCTTAATGGAGTCAAAATTAATTTCTTAATATAAATTGGTTACCATGTCACCGAATGAACAATTGCTGCTTAGGATGCTCACTGTCCTATATGAAATGCGACACTTAAGATCTAAATGAAATGCAAGATCTTAGTTTATTTTAAATTAGATCTCTATCTAAATAAATCATTCCTCTCAACTATTTTGAAAATAGTCTCTAGTGCAAGTTGTGAGAGATAAACTCAGGGAAAGATAAAAAATGCTATATTAGTGATACCTTCCCTGGGGTTCTAACCACTTTATGCCTCCAGCACTGCAAATACCGTGGCTCTAATGACTGCAAGGTCACCATTTTAACCACAAAATAATCTATAGGTTTTGCAAGCTGGGTGAGAAAGGTGGTCATATATTTCTATCAACCAAGCTTATGCTTGAAGGTAAGTTAGTAATGCAAGGCTAGTCCTAAGATGCAAGTGCAAGATGAGTGATTATATTTAGGTAAGATTGTTAAGTGTTTTGATTACATAGAGGCAAACTTCAATGATATTCAATTTAAAACAATGAAGTACTTAACAATGTAAAATGACAATCTCTACGAAAAGAAAGTGCTCAGTAAATCAAATAGATGGCGCCAGAAAATGTTATCAAGGTCACAATAGACAATTGCTCATGAAATTACCATATACAAAATCCAATGCTTCTTTGAACAATGCCTATAAGGTAATGATGATATTTAAACACTATTAGCAACTTCTCAATATTATTTAGATTATAACAATAGAATGCTAATGTGTCAATTAGATATAAAAGAGAAAAAATCGAATCCCTTATGAACACAGTTAGTGATTCCTTAAACAATCTCAATATTACTCTTACTGCAATTATGATGATAATTAAGCACTTTACGAGTGACTTGAATAGCAAGATTCTAAATTTTAGATGTGAAGATCACTTGCAAGAAACAAAAAGTTAGTAAATCCACAAGAAGCAATGTAACCAATTATCCAATAGTCCAATCCTTTAGCAATAGCAATGTAACTAGCAATGTGATAGCAATGTCAAGTAAAGGCATTTCAATAATGCTAGCTATCAATGAGAGAAGGAGAGCGTTCACCCACAATGTATTTCTTTAGAGCAATAAGCCAATATTATCCAATAATTACCAATTCAATTATCCTTTTAGGGCACTTATGTTTGTCAATAAGAATGCAAACAATGATATGCTTGAGGGAAAGAGATGCAAAAAATGCAATGAAATGAAATATGGGGTAGCCAAGAGACAAATGATTGTAGTAGTAAGAAAAACACCCAACCACACTAGAAAACACTAAGTATTCAAGATGCACAAGATGTAAGGAGCGAATTCCCAAAGTAATGAGATGAATTTCCACTACTTTTCACACCACTTTTATGTTCATATTAGACCTTATGATGCATATGATGTGTCTTCTAAATCAATATCAAAACCTTCAAGATATGACAAATAATGTAAGCCCAACCAATTCTAAAATATGATTATGAGTTTATTATTATGCTACTATTAGGTGTTTTTATTATTGTTCTACGTGACTTAAGATGGATGTAGGTGTTTATATCAGACCTTGAAAATCACCCAGATTCCTTCAAACTTCACTCATATGCAACCAATGAAGCCCAAGACTAAATTTTATTTCCTTAAGTGATTAATGAGTGAAATTAGGCCCATTTTAAATGTGTTTATATCATTAACTTAGCACTGCAATAATGTGCTTCAGAATTAAAATGAAACATTGGTGAGGCAAAGAGGGTTAGAGGGAAAAACACTAGGCCCGATGGCCTTGTTGGTGACTAGAGAGTCTTTCAAGGAAATTTCCTACCCACACCCAAAATGTTAGCTCCAAAATCGTTGCAAAACAACTTGTTAGAGACAAAAAGCCAATGAGAACTCAACCAATGACTGAATTTCGCCTATAAGGAAGGCTAATATGCTAATGACGAGGGGAAAACGGCTAAGAGAAGGCAACAACTAGGGAAATAAGGTCTTATAGTACCACAACACCCAAGGAAAAACCTCTTAGAGGTTGTGGAAAGTCATTAGAGGCCCGCGACTTGGAATACAAACCATTCTAGCACTGCAACTTAAGGTATGGAGCCTTTATGGCTCACGAAAAGCCTAAAAAAAGGCCTACGACTAGGGATAAGGTCGAAAAGATGATTTTCGTCCAAAGAAAAATCCCTTCTAGGGATGCAGCTAAGGGAAAGAATGGAAGTGGACAGCTTGGATGAGGAAAAAGAAGCACGACTAAGCTAGGAGAGGCCATGACCAGGGTTGGGAGGCCCTAAAAAATTTGAAGCCCTTGCAAACACAAAAATTTCCACAAAAATCCCAAATGTTTCCTCTATGAAGGCCAAGGTCTTCCTTTGTAGGTTGAGCATTGAGCTTGAAGGGGGTATAAGGGATATATATTGCCTTCCTAGGCCTAGATCTACCTCAAAACCCCAATGAAAATGCCAAAGAAATCTATACGTCACACTCTGAAGTGAAAATCCCTCAAAACCTAACCCTTCTGGCTAGATCCTCCACAAAAATTCAATTTCCCGTTGAACCCTTAGTTAAACTGAGAGGGGGGATGAATCAGTTTAATGCATTTATGGACTTTTTAAAACATATTTTAAACTTATTTACATCTTCATTTCATGATCAACTTAATGTATAATGAAACAACAATCTTAATATGTGAGCAGCCAGTATTATGCAGATTAAATACAGAACATCAAAACATAATCAACATGCACATAGACAACAGATATAAGTGGAAACCCATAAGGGAGAAAACCACATCTTATTATTGTTGTGATGCAAAGGAAAGCTCCAACTCCCTATCACCACTGATTTTCTATAGGCTCCAACCTACATGAGGCTACTACCTCAAATTCTGCAAGCTAAAACTTACAAGGAAGCTCCAACTCCCATCTGTTTACAGCAGGCTACAGCCCACAGGTGGCTCCTACCTCAACCAGTTACAACTGGACATCTATCAAGTTACAACTTGATATCGATGCACCAACTTCCTCAAACTACAATAAAATCATATGCTGATTTACCTAGATATCAGCTCTATTTTACTCCTTCTTCATTGTTGTCCTTCCAACCTTCAAATCTACTTTCTGTTAGCTCTGGATCTTCATATCTTCTCTATCTACTCCTTCTTATTCTTGATCCACTCTCTAACCCCTTTATGCACATTACAATAACATCATTTATAGAGATTACTTCATGGTTGTTTGCATTCCATATGGGAATATGAAATGAACAGGTATGACTCTTTTCCTTCCACCCTCTCATTTCCTTGCTTAGCATATTCAGAATGTTACAACACTATATACTCATTTCAAGTATTAAATTGAAGTTTTGCTTTGCCTACAGAGACTTGCCTTTGCATCACAAACAATATAAAATAAATAATAAATTTACAATTACAATCAATTTAGTTTACTGAGCCATTTAAGCTTCTTAGCTTTGTTGTGCGTTTGTCCTCTTCTGCTTGTTGTCCTTTTGTATTTTATATTTTTGCAGTTATATTTCAACTCAGTTGCATAACTACCCTTTTTTCCCGACTCGATCCATGCCGTTGCATTGTTCTGCATGAGCTCCAAATCCTTTTTCTTATCTGAGCCTTTCTTTGTTGTGTTCATCCTTTTATTTTGTTAACTGAGTGTTTTCTTCCGTGTTTAGCCTTTTCTCTCAACCCACAAAAACTTTTTTTTAACGCAGTGGATTGTAATATTGGAGTTTTTCCACATACATACGTTAGCAATCAAACATCGCATATACTTTAAACTAGACTGCACAAAAACCCAAATCACGTGCAGACATGCCGAACTTCCCACTGGAGGGTCCCACTATAATTTGAACCAATCACATCTCATCGCAAATACTTGCCCACAAGTTTCCCACTCTACCGATAACGATAAACCATAAACCAAGCGAAGTGTGCTATTGTGTAGTGCTGACACGTGGATTCCCTTCATCGCACATACTCGCTCGCAAGTTTAACTCTTATTGATATCACTAACCCATATAATCTATGATGTGCACTATTGCGTAGAGCTGACACATGGCTCTTCTCTCATCGCATCGTAACTTTCTAAACTGACCACATCGCAAAAAAACTACCATACCTTAGCGTTATCTGTCAGTATATGTGATGAGCGAACTCACGATCCACTGTTCGCTGTTGATCTGCGCCCAGATCTAACGATCCTCACCTGATCACACTTCACACTTTATAGGATTTACTTTGCAGTCACACTCTTTTTCTTGCGATCTCTGATATTGCGTCGTGGCAACACATGTATTCTCCACTTCGCATCGCAAATACTTTAACTTACCATGCGACGCCTTAACACTAAACTCTACTACTTGTGATTTACGAAATTGCTCCCGGTGTGATTTGATCTCCGCTGTTGGTATTTGAGGGATTGAACGGTCCACACTTGTTTTTCTGACCAACTTCGCATCGTCAGTTAAATAAATTACTGTGCGAAATCTTAACATTGTCCGCTAAATCCTATGATGTGCAATGTCTTCATGTGTTTGTGAGATGATCCTCACCATTGATTTGTGCCTGATCTAACGAACCTCGCTGGTGCTTGAAAATCTGATTGGTCTTCGATTCTTCTTAGTATTTTCTGCCTTAGTCGATTTTTTTGCTTTCAATGACCACCGCTACTCTGCATCTCCTCTATCCTTCCTGAGCTTTATTCAATTTTTAAATGCGTCGATCTCTTTATTTAGTTCCTAAATGTGCTGATCACTCAGCTTGTTCTTCTATTCGTTATTCATTTTGACATGGGATTATTACTCTTGCTGCACGACATTGCTGCTTCTCTGCTGCCTTTGCCGCCTTTGTTGCTTTTTCTGCTTTAACTGACCTAACACGTTCACGCCTCTGTTCCATTTCTTTGCTGCCTTTGCCACCTTTTCTGCTTTTTCTGCCTTAACTTCTTAGCTGCCTTTGCTGCCTTTGCTTCTTTGTTTCTTCTCTGCTGCTTTTTTTGCTTCTTTGCCATCAATGAAAATATTTCCAACAATCTCCCCCTTTGGCATTGATTTCAACACATCCACCAATACTCCAATGCCTCCTCTAGGACTTCCTCCCCTTTTCATTCTAAGAAGTGTCTTTCTTCCTCTGCTTGCTTTTCAGAAGAGCCTTTCTTCTTCTGCTTGCTTTTCCTCCCCCTTTGACACCAATGGAAAAGGGTTGCACACTACCCCTAGTTTGTCTCTTAGATATTCGAATGGTTCTCTAGCAAGAGGTTTTGTGAATATGTCTAATGTTTGTTCCTTTGTTGTCACATAATCCATCTTTATTATTTTCTCTGCTACTTTTTCTCTGAGGAAGTGGTACTTTATTGGGATGTGCTTTGTTTTTGAATAAAGTACTGGATTTTTTGATATACTTATTGCACTTGTATTGTCACATTTGATAGATATGGGTTCATTGATGCTTAATTTCATGTCTTGGAGAGTTTGTTTCATCCACATTACTTGTGTGCAACAAGATGTTGCTAATATGTATTCGCTTTTGTTGTAGACAGAGAGATAAATGTTTGATTCTTTCTTAACCATCCCACCAAACTTTCTCCCAAATAAAATGCACCTCCACTTGTGCTTTTCCTGTCAGCCACACAACTGGCCCAATCTACATCTGTATATGCTGTCAATGTGAAGTCTTTGCCTTTCGGATACCATAGGCCATAATGTGTAGTTCCTTGCAGATATCTAAATATCCTCTTGATTTCTAGCAAGTGATTTTGTTTTGGTGTTGCTTGATATCATGCCACAAGTCCTACTGCCAACATAATGTCTGGTCTAGAGGCAGTTAGGTATAGCAGACTTCCTATCATAGATATGTAAATTGTTTGATCTACATCTGCGGATCCATCATCAACACATAGCTTGCATCCAGTGATCATGGGAGTTGACACAGGTTTGCAGTCTTCCATTTGGAACCTTTTCAACATGTATTTTAAGTATTTTTCTTGTGAAATGAATATTCTTGTGTTCTTTTGTATAATTTGAAGTCCTAAGTAGAAGGTAAGCTCTCCAACCATATACATCTCAAATTTCGACTTCATCTCTTTCGCAAATCCTTTTGCTAACTCATCTTTGTTGCTACCAAACATGATTTCATCTACATATACTACAAAAATTAAGAGTTTATTTTCATCAACCTTTATGTATGGATTGTTGTCTACTCCTCCTTTCTTGAAACCTTGTTTTTGTAAGTATTTGTCCAACCTATAATACCATGCACGTGGAGCTTGTTTGAGACCATATAAGGCTTTCTTTAATCTGCACACATAGTCATGTTTATATGTTAAGGAAATCCTTCAGGTTGTTCCATGTAGACTTATTCCTCTAGATCTCCATTCAAGAAGGCAGACTTCACATCCATTTGATATACCTTGAAATCATGATAGCATGAAAAAGCCAAAAACATTCGGATTGCTTCCATTCTTGCTACAAGGGAAAAAGTTTCATCATAATAAAGTCCTTCGATTTGAGAGTATCCCTTGCATACATGTCTGGATTTATTTCTGATTACTATACCTTTTTCATTCATCATTTTCTTGAATATCCACTTTGTCCCAATGAAATTTTACCCAGTGGGTCTTGGCATCAACTCCTAGGTCTTGTTCTTCTCAATTTGGTCTAGTTCTTCATTCATAGCATTTACCCAATTTTTTTCTTTGCTAGCTTCATCGAAATTCTATGGTTCTATCTGTGACAACATGGCTTGGTACACTTCCTCGGTCTGTTTAGCTAGCTATATTCTAGTTTGGACTCCTGCACTCTTGTCTCCAATGATTTGATCTTCTGGATGGTTCTTCTGAGTGTGTCTCGAGGGTCCTTTTGAGTTTAATTCAGTATCTTCTATTGTCTTACTTTGTTCTTCATTTTCTTGATCCTCATCTTCATGATCATATGGAGGTTTGACACAGTTTTTGCTTCTAGTTTTGTTTGGTAGATCTTCGTTGAATCTCACATCAATGATTTCCACAAATTTATGTAGTCTTTTGTTGTAGCACATGTATGCCTTAATCTTGGATGCATATCTCAAAAAGATTCCTTCATTAGCTCTTGAATCATAATTCCCCAATTTTTCATCATTATTCTTTATGAAACATTTGCTGCCAAAGAATCTAAAGTGCTTGATTGATGTTGGTTTCCCATCCCACAATTCATATGGAGTCTTGTCACTATTTGGTCTAAGATGAGCTTCGTTAAGAATATGAACAATTGTGTGTGCTTCTTCTACCCTTTAAATTTAGGGAATGTTACTTTCTTGCATAATGGCTTTGGAAATATGTTGTACTGACCTATTTTGCCTCTCTACCACTCCATTTTGTTGAGGTGTACCTGTAATTGTAAACCATTTCTTTATCCCACATTCATTGCACATGTATGTAAAATCATTGTCTGTGAATTCACCTCCTCTATCTGATCTGAAGCATTTTAGCTTACATGCAGTTTGATTTTCTTCCAGTGCCTTGAATATCTTGAATTTCTCAAATGCTTCGGATTTATATTTGAGAAATTCCACCCATGTCAATCTAGAAAAATCATCTATTATCAACATGAAATATGATTCTCCACCTGGTGTATTAGTTCTTGAAGGTCTGCATAGGTCCATGTGTACAAGCTGAAGAGGCTTACTCGTAGATATTTGGTCTTTAGCTTTGAATGAATTGCGATATTTTTTTCCCAGTCGGAAGGACTTACATATGGTATTTGGAGGCTTCTTTATTGCAGGAAAATATCTGACAACTTTCTTCTTGCTTAGTTTGATGATGTGGTCAAAGTTTTGATGTCCTAATCTTCTATGCCATAACCAAGATTTTTCAAGTTTGATTATGTGGCATGCTTCATTCCCTTATTCTACTATATAGACATTACTCTCTATTTGAACACCTTTGATCAGGGTCTTTCCTATGGTGATAGACATTAATTCACAATCTTGGGCTCTGAAAATGACCTCACAACCTTTATCACACATTTGACACGCACTTAGCAGATTGGCTTTCAGACTATCCACAAATAGTACATCATGAGCCTCTCCTCTTCCATTATTTAGGCTGACTGAGCCTTTTCCCTTGATTTTCCCTGCTCTATCATTGTCGAATGTTACATTTCTATATTTCTTTTCATCAAATGTTATAAACTTGCTTCAGTCTCTAGTCATATTTTTTGAGCACCCACTATCCACATACCATTGGCTTTTATGATCTTGAGCTATTAGAACCAGATCACACTTATTTAGCTTCTTTTTCCATTGCATGCAACTATTTGTTTGGTAAATTTCCTGAGGAGATGGACCACAATATTTGAGAGGACATTTGAGAGACTTGTGCCAAATTTTATGGAAGCAAAAACATTTGATTGTATTTATGAATGGATTATGTATTTGAGTGAATCCACCATTGTTCTTAATTCCCCTTGAGTTTCCATACACCAGTATATGTATATATGTTCTGCACTCCATGGATTTATGAACGAACCCTTTACAATAAAAACAATACCCATGGAAGTAGTATCTGTCTCTGGTAGAGAGAGTTGTTTGAGGTAATATTTTCGTTTGTTGCATATTTTGCTGGTTGGACTGGATCTTATTTTTCTTACAATATGCTGCACTATGTCTAGTTTTGTGGCAGGTGAAGCAAGTGATACTTCTCACAGGAGGAAGGAACCTCCTTTGAAATCTTCCAAATTTGTTCAATTCATCCTTAGGAGCACATGAGTCTTTTGCAGTTCACTATTTCTTCGTTTCTTTCTTTGTCACTTGAGATTGCTGATTGTTTCTGATTGTTTCGTTATATATCATGGTCTTGCTAGTTTCTAATTCTATGGATTCTATTTTTGATACTTCATTATCCTTTACAACTTTTACAAAAATGATATTCTTGTTATCTTCTACCTTGGATTTGCTGGTTTCTCCTTCATATCCTATCCCAACCTTTATATGAGGAGATATTTGAGTATTAAGAATTTTGTCCAAATGACCAGAGCTTTTCATTTGAGAAATATTCACAGTTAATTCAATTTGGACCTTTTCTAATTTCTTCCTCATGTTTACCGCTTCCTCTTCCGGCTTTTCTCACTCTTGATTTTTCTCCTTTATTTATCTTTTCAGAATATCCTCTATTTTCCTTTATTCTTCTAGTTCAATCTTAAATTTAATAAGATCTTCTGAATCTGGTTCTATCTTTGCATATTTTAAAAGAATCTCTTTTTGTTTCTTACTCTTAAGTTTAAGTCTGCTTATTTTCTCTAGGGCACTAATTAGCTCCCCCTCAAGATCTACCTCACCTTCATCTTCAAATTCCAGGAGATCTTCCTCAACCTCTTCCTTGGCCATCAAAATGAATCCTGATGTTCCTTCTTCATTGGGGGATTCATCTGAGCTCTCAGATGCACTGCTATATTTTTGAACATACAATGATCTTCGATTAAACCTGTTCCCTTTCGTCCTATTGCTAAAATTGGTTTTCTCTTTCCCTCTTGACTGATTATCCATTTTCTTGTGAGGAAATTTATATGCATAGTGCCCCACTCTTCCACAGTTAAATCACTTAAATGGAAGTTTACCTTTATACTTACCTGTGCCTTTCTCCAATCTTCTGACAAATTTGGCCTCTTCTTCATCAGAGTAGGAGCATGTACCTTCCTTATCTTCTCTGTACATATCAACCTTAAAGGCCGCCTCCCTCACATTTGACATCCCTTTTGGAAGTCTCATCTCATAGGCCATCAAGTTTCCAAGCAATTGATTCATGGTCAATGTTTCCCAGTTTGTTGTTTCTTCTATGGCATAAACCTTAGGGTTAAACCTGGATGGTAAAGATCTCAATATATTTTGTACAATTACACATTCCTTAATGGTTTCTCCTAAAGCTTTCATGTTATTCACAATTTCAGCAGCCTTTAAGAAGAAACTGGCTATATCTTTGTCTTCATTCATTTTTACATTTTCAAACTGAGCTCTATAGGCTTGCAATTTGGCCATCTTCACCTTTTTATCTCCCTCATGGATATTTTCTAATGTATCCCATATTTCTTTGGTTGTCTTACTGTGCATTAATTTGATAAATTATGACTCACACAGACCACTCAAGGGTGCATTCATTGATTTTTCATTAGCTATGAAATATTGTTTGGCTTCTTTCTCTGTGTCAGTATCCTTTGGAGCATATCCTATTTCCATAGCAACCCAAAATTCTATTCCTAGAGACATTATGTAAATCCTCATTCTTATTTTCCAGAAGGAATAGTTTGTGATAATAAACAAAGGGGATTTATTCGTTGAGCATCCTTCTAGGCTAGCCATCTTGGGGACCTAGGATCTCCTTCCAGTTGTTAAACTGATATAGAAGGAACTGGCTCTGATACCAATTGTTGAACTCTTAGTTAAATTGAGAGGGGATGGGGGGGGGGGTGAATCAATTTAATTCATTTATGGACCTTTTAAAACATTTTTAAAACTTATTTACACCTTCATTTCATGATCAACTTAATGTATAATGAAACAACAGTATTAATATGTGAGAAACAAGTATTAAGAAGATAAAATACAGAAAATCAACACATAATCAAAACGCACATAGACAACAAATATAAGTGGAAACCCATAACAGAGAAAACCACATCTTATTATTGTTGTGATGCAAAGGAAAGCTTCAACTCCCTCTCACCACTGATTTTCTGTAGGCTCCAACCTACAGGAGGCTAGTACCTCAAATTTTGCAAGCTACAACTTACAAGGAAGCTCCAACTCCCATCTATTTTCTGCAGGAAAAAACCCACAGGAGGCTCCTACCTCAACCAACTACAACTATACATCTATCAAGTGACAAATTGATATGGAAGCACCAAATTACTCACACTACAATAAAATAATATGCTGATTTACTTGGATATCAGCTCTATTTTACTCTTTCTTCACTGTTGTCCTTCCAACCTTCAAATCTGCTTTCTATTAGCTCTGGATCTTCACAGCTTCTCTATCTACTCCTTCTTATTCTTCCACTCTCTAACCCCTTTATGCACATTACAATAACATAATTTATAGAGATTAATTCATGGCTATTTGCATTCCATATGGGAATATGAAATGAACATGTATGAATCTTTGTCTTCCACCCTCTCATTTCCTCACTCAGCATATTCGGGATGTTACAACACTATATACTCATTTCAATATTAAATTGGAGTATTTCTTTGCCTATGGAGACTTGCCTTTGCATCACAAAAAATATAAAATAAATAATACATTTACAGTTACAATCAATTTATTTTACTCAGCCCTTTTGGTTCTTAGCTTTTATGTGCGTTGTTCCTCTTATGCTTACTGTCCTTTTATCTTTTCCATTTTTACAGTTATATTTAAACTATGTTGCATAACTTCCCTTTTTTCCCGACTCGACCCATGTTGTTGCACTGTTTTGCACGAGCTCCAGATCCTTTTTCTTATCTGAGCCTTTCTTAGCTATGTTCACCCTTTTATTTTGTTACCTGAGTGTTTTCTTCTGCATTTAGCCTTTTCTCTCAACTCACATAAACTCCCTTTTAACATAGTGGATTTTAATATCGAATTTTTCCACATACATACGTTAGCAATCAAATAGTGCATATACTTTAAGCTAGACTACACATAAACCCAAATCACGTGTAGACATGCGGAACTTCCCACTGGATGGTCCCACTATAGTTTGAAGTAATCACATCTCATCGTAAATACTTGCCCCCAAGTTTCCCACTCTACTGATAACGATAAACCATAAACCATGTGAAGTGTGTTGTTGCGCAGTGGTGACACGTGGACTCCCTTCATTGCACATACTCGCCCGCAATTTTAAATCTTATTGATATCACTAACCCATATAATCTATGATGTGCGCTATTGTGCAACGTTGACATGTGGCTCTTCCCTCATTGCATCACAAATTTCAAAACTTACCGCATCAAAAACAAATTACCATACTTTAGCACTATCTATCAATATATGTGATGAGCGAACTCACGATCCGCCATCCGCCTTAGATCTGTGCCCAGATTTGACAGTCCTCACTTGATCGCACTTCTCACTTTAAAGGATTTACTTTGTGGTCACACTCTTTTTTTTGTGATCTACGATATTGCATCGTGCCAACACATGTCTTCTCCACTTTGCATCACAAAGACTTTAAATTACCATGCGATGCCTTAATGCTAAACTCTAAGAGTTGTGTTTTATGAAATCACTCCTGGTGTGATTCAATCTCTACTGTTGGTATTTGAGGGATCATACGGTCCACACTTGTTTTTCTGATCAACTTCACATCGCTGGTTAAATAACTTACCGTGCGAAATCTTAACGCTATCTGCTAAATCTTATGATGTGAAATGTCTTCACGGGTTTGTGAGATGATCCCCATTGTTGATCTGTGCCTATTCTAATGAACCTTGCTGCTGGTTGCAAATCCAATTGGTCTTCCATTCTTGTAAGTCTTTTCTACCTTAGTTGATTTTTCTGCTTTCAATGACCACCGCTACTCTGCATCTTCGCTATCCTTCCTGAGCTTTATTTAGTTTTTAAACACGATGATATCTTTATTTAGTTTCTAAACGCGCTAATCTCTCCTGAGCTTATTCTTCTATTCGTTATTCATTCCGACTTGGGATTATTACTCTTGCTGCATGCCATTGCTGCTTCTCTACTGCCTTGTCGCCTTTGCTGCTTTTTCTGCCTTAACTAACCTAACACGTTCATGACTTTGTTCCTTTGCTCTGCAAATTTTTCCGCCTTTGCTACTTTTTCTGCCTTAACTGACCTAACACATTCATGACTCTGTTCCTTTTTTGAGTTGCTGCCTATGCTCCTTTTCTGCCTTAACTTCTTAGCTACCTTTGTTGCCTCTGCTTCGTTGCTGCTTCTCTACTAATTTTGCTGCTTCTTTGCCATCAATGATAATATTTCCAACATTTCCTTGATTGATCGAGGATTGACATGCAAAAATTAATGAAAGAATTCCCAAAACTCCAAATATATACAAAAAATTCAAAACCCAAAATACCCCAAGTGCTACACAAGTAAACAAGGGTTACAAATATTTATAATATTTACAAATTAAAATTATTAGCTCTCATTAGCAAGTTAACATTTGTAGCCTTAAATCAAATAAAATTTTTGAGAATTTTTAAATAAATTTTATGGAGGAAATATTTCAAAATGCAGACCGACCAAAACCCTCCTACAAAATAATCCGTCAGAATGAAAGCTTAGAGACCAAACAACATTGACTCTTCCCCACAGTTTGTGAACTTGGAGCCTAAGGGCTAGCATACCTGTAAATATTTATTAAACCTTAAGATAAATTATTAGATCATATAGTGAATCAGATCACCTAAGATAAATCATACCAATAAAAGGTTCTTATCACCAAAAAATGAAATAACAGTCAAACATGAAACACCATATAGAAGATAAACAAATAACTAGCACATACCACAGATCAATAGATATAAGAACACCATGAACTGAACCCCAAAGTATTTCTATTATGAGAAAAATATTTCCACCATAGCAAAAGCTCAGTACATGTGTTACAAAATCACGTCATCCAAAGATGTGAAATAGAAGCTAAATGGATTCCTTATTTAGAGAAAACCCCTCCAAGTGGAAAATAACGACTAATTGGCTAGATCCTCATCAAAATAATATCGACCGTCAAAAATAACTTGACCATATATTAATCTCCATCGTCGATTTTTTTTTATAGGCTTGGCAAGACTACATATTCAACATGTCCAATATATCACCCCAATCGGGATGGGGATTTGAAGCGGTGACTTCACATCAAGGAGTGCCTTAACGGATCACTCGATCATTATTTGTCCAAGACCCAATGGACTCCATCATTGAATTTTTATTTTTGAGGAAAAATTCGAATTTCTTTTAAAAGCCATTTTTTATTAATCCAAAAATTAATATTTTATATTAATTTCCTCAAAATTTTTGCTTTGACCTAACCAACAAGGTCCAAGGGCTCAAATTTTCTTAAAATAATCATTTTTCCCTTGGTGGAGGACCTCCGAAATTTTTCCTTTTTACCCATGATTTTTTTATTATTTTCCACTCATAGTGAAATTAATTTCTATATAATTATTTTGACTCAAGATTAATTAATTTTTTGGCTTAGGATTTCTAAAGTTAATTTAACTAGAAAAATTAATTAATTGACTATAGAGGGGATTATTAAATTTTCCACCCTCAAATATTTTAGCCATGGTTTCTGATTGCGAGAGACCATGCACTGAAGTATTTTACATCAAAATAATTATCAACCCTTAGAAGGGGACAACATATTTAAACATAGACCCTCAAGATATTACCTAATTCTACGACACAATATGATCTAGTATGAAACAAAGTGCGTTTATAATAAAATAATCTAGCCATGGTATTTTGAGTACGAGGGACCATGTAGTTAAATGACTCGTAAACAAACTTTTACATCAAACTTGATAAACATTAGGACTCACCTAAGACCTTGTCAATGAATTCCATGTTAGCTTTGGGGTTTAAGCTAGAAGAAAAACTATGTTGATTATGCGTGTTTACAAACACACATATTTCGGGGAGGTTTAAAAACCTCCTAGGATGAAATCCTTTGCCAAAATAAGAGGCTTACCTAGGTGTTGTTACATAGTTACATGGTCATACCAGCATCATTTACAACATAATTTGCAGAAATTGGGTTTACAATGATGAATGATGACAAGTGATGACTTTGATCTTTGAAAAAATTTATCTGCTTCTTTGTACCTTGCTTTCTCGAACTATTGACAAAGTGTGGTCAAAAACCCAAAAAAAAGGCTCCTTCAATCAATAATATGTATGGGGATCCAAAATACTAATTTTAAGAAAAACTATATAGCAATATGTTATTTCATACCGATTAATTCTACCTTTTATAAGAAAAAAATCTAGATAACATTTGTGCTCACAATGGCTTAGAGCATGATATTTATAATTTGAGAAATGAAGATAATAACATCATAAAATTACAATGCTCAGCTGGTTTAGTACAAAGTGTACAAAATCTTGAACTTATCAAAATGCTCCACCCTCACTTTTTTCTTCCTTTTCAACCTCTACATTTTATCTTGATCAAATGTTGATTCGATACATTGAACTCTATGCTAAATATAAATTAATAATAACACTATTGGAGGAAATTTTACACCTAAAATAGATTACTGTCATATAATTTGATAGTTGTTCTTTTCACAATTATCTTGTAACATTAACAATTTCCAGATCTCTATCTTGAATGGATTTTAGAATTTTTATATTTTTCACTTGCATTTTAAACTTAACCATCATTAAATGTCTTTAAATTTGTTAATTATCATCTTCGATAAACATAGAATCCATCCCATTTTAATGATTTAATGGTGAGTAGCACTTAGCCAATTTTTATGATTGAATGGTGAGTAACACTTAACCTTTGACAACATATACTTCCAAAGAAATAATTTGAAGTCCTTAATTTGCAAGGTAACCTTTAAAGTAATGACATCTTTATATTCATTTGTGCTACTCTTGCATACTTTTCCGCTTCATCTCTTTTCATATAGATATCCTACCATGCATGAAAAAACACATATGATACATGATAATTCCTACTAGCACTTTACTATAGAGTCCCAAAATGGTGAAGACCGAAGAGCTCAGAAATGGTCAGAGTATTCATATATTATTTTTCTCCAATTTTTGCACTAGAAGAACTCATGATCCTTAAACCTTTGAACTAAAATTAAAAATGAACTTAATATTAATAACCTCAAACATTATATCATCAAAATTTCCTCTATTTTATCTCTTAAATGGCCACTTTTAAACTTTATATGATACATTGAACATGCCAATATTCCTCATGGGTTTTCATGTGGGCTCCTTCGACATTATGTAATATTGAACTAATCTCTTGACTATATGGATGATTTGGATTTAGCTCTTATGATTTGGGAAGATGACACAATTCCTTTACATATGTTGTTATTGCTCAATGTTGAGCACATGACATATTTCATGGATATATTGCACATAATAATGTATCATGAATTTCATATCGTGGTCTTGCTTAAATACCTAGTTTGATGAATGGTTTGGATAGACTTTTTTGGCAATGTTGGATCCACTTCCATTATTATACTTTTCGAAAGGCATGGTATATAACAATAAATATTGCTTTGAACATGCATTAATTTTGTTGACTTTTTTCATATTGGATGTCTTCACTAAGGTTTTGGATAAAAAAAATATTTAAAATTATTTAATCAATTTAAAATCAATTTTGATTGGTTATGCAGGTTTGGGGTCTTATGGCAGACCTCCATGGATACTATGCTTTTATCCAAGGTTCTTACATTTATCCAAAGTTTGTACATGTAGTTTTATCCAAAGTTTTAAATTCAACTTTGGATTGTTGTGTTGCTTTTTGAACTTTTATCCAACATATGCTTTTATCCAAATTTTGAAATTAGACTTTGGATTGGTTTGTTTCCTTTTGAACTTTTATCCAAAGTTCAAGTTTGGCAAGTTCCGCTTTGTTTCTTTTTGGAGTTTGGCATACTATAATTTTTCTTGAGTGAATAGAGATTTATCCAAAGTTTTGAATTCCATTTTCTTCTACTGCCACCTCTCAACTTCCACTGACACGTATAAACTTCCATTGCCACCTCCAACATGGCTCGAATGTGAAGGAAAGGCTTCTCATTGACAGTCGTAGGTGTATTTTTTTTTATGGATGATAGCTAAGGCTTTTCCTTCTATGCCATATATTATTTGTGTGATATCAACTATCATACCAGAGTTTCTTTAGTTGCAATGACCATGGGCGATCAATAGCCATCATACCCTGCATCAGTATAGTAAATCAAGGTAATGTGATCCATGCGATAGGAACATAATATGAATGTGGTCTGAATGGGTGCATGCACATGGCATCATTAACATCAACATGCATGATTTTTTAGGGAACTCATTCAAGTCCTCAAACTCTATCAAGCTTCAAATTCTAACTTGAAAGGAACCCATCAATAAAATACGCTCAACAAATTGGATGATATAACAAAGTGTTCCAAAAAAAGTTTAGCTGCTAAAATTGCAAGCCATTCATTCAAAACCATGGCCATCATTTATGCCTATCTATATTGTAAATCAAGAAATATTTATATTTTAAAACAAGCAGTGTGGTTTATAACCTCAATGGACATGTACATGTACAAGAAATACTGATACAAACAAGTTTTCCAAAAAAGGTTAGCCACTAAAATTGCAAGCCATGCATTTAAAACCCTGACCATAATTTTTGTATATCTATATTGTAAAACATTTATATTGCAAATCAAGTAGTAATTCTATCCATTTATATGTTAAAACAAACAATGCTCAAGTAGTGATGACAAATATGGGAAAAAGAGGGTAGTATCCAAACCTCATAAGTTTATGGGCTATTGTCGAGGCTGCATAGTGACCTCTGCATATCCCTTGATGCATGCATTCAGAGTCCCTTGTAGAAACGAATATCCATTTTCCGACCTTCAAACTGAAGCCGAACCTTATTTTATTATAGAAGTTGTTATTACTGACCATTGTCTTCTTTATCCCAATAATGATTAATGACCTTGATGATCATCAAAATGGAAATATTTTCATTCAAAATTATACCTTGTTATATTTTCTAGATTCACACAATTGTTCCCTACAATGGAAATGCAGTTGAATAAAGGTACCTTATTAATATTTATCAAGTGATTAATCTCCACTTTCTCTTGCTTTTTATCATGGTCTATATATTCTGATTATATTTAATTTTTTTAGGTTGTGTTTCTTCTTCATTTGGGTAACATTATTATTATTCACAACAATTTAAATTCCATCATCACTTTTAAAATGGTAATGTATCAAAGTTGAAAGGAAATACGTAAGAACCACTGGAATTTTTATTCCCCAGGTTTTCATGTTTAATATCAAGTTAAATAGTTTAAACGCCCTTGAAAATATTTAAAATTTAAAGAAATATTCTAACAACTTATTCTAAAAGAGTATATTATGGATGCAGTTGACATATCGGTGATGGGTTAGAGTGTAGATATTTCTTCAAAATTACGGGTCACAAAAGCATGAATAAATGATTTCACAAACCGAAGAATTTAAATAAACTTGAGAAAAAACAAGTCGAAATCAACAAAATTCTAGACATTATCTTTGAAAAAAAAAAAAACATGTCATAAGCTAAATTTTGGAAAGATAATGAACAAAGAAGCAAAAAAGAATTGACATCCATCAGCCAAATCTTGTAATAACCTAATCCAAAATGATATCATCTGTATATTTGGCCCTGGAACCATATATGCATCATCATTACTAAAAATTATTGGTGTGATAAGTGTGATAGGTGTAGAAATTATACAAACATATGTATATCAATAGATTCAATCCGATCAAGAAATTTACTAAAGCTAGATATTGAATCCTTCTACAAATCAATTGCGGAAAATAAACACAATCGCCAATCACGAAAAGTAAAGAAAGAATCAAATCAAACCACAACGTAGATAGTTTCCCAGGGAAAGCTTGCTCCTCAAAACCCCACTATCTGTTGGACATTGGGTTCAACGATCCCCATGTGTTTCGTGACATGGACTAACCACCTCTTATGGATCCTAACACTGGTGATTGTAGCGGAGAATAATGCCTGTGAGTTTTGGTCTAAAAACATTGTGATTCTAACAAGTGGTAACATAACGATAGGTATTGAGTTCGAAACTCACCTGGCTCACATTGGGGGGGAGATTTTTGGACATTGGGTTCAACGATCCCCATGTGTTTCATGACATGGACTAACCACCTCTCGTGAATCCTAAATTTGGCGATTGTAGTGAAGAATAATGCCTGCGGGTTTTGATCTAACGACAATCATGATTCCAACACTATCTTCCATTATATATTCAGCATGGAATCATAAAACAATTACAATGCACTCTTCTCACAAGAGTCTCCTGCACTCTCACAATTGTCTTACAATGTCCCGGACAAAATTGACCAACACTTAGCTAATTCTCAGCCTCTAAACAACCTGCCTTGCTTGCACAATTCTTGAAGAATGCAATCCCTATTATTTAGGAATTTTGGCCTTGCAAAACTACACAAACATCATGGAAAATCCAATGTGTGTTTGGTTTCATGTGTGCAACCCATTAATGCTACAACTGGTAGTTAACATCCCTTTAACCTTTGTCTCAACTGGGTCTCCACTGGAACTGACATGCATGCAACTATTAATAGTAAATCGTCAGTTGCATGGTAGATCACTGATTTTGAATTAAATAATATTTAATTCAATTGATCTCTCATTAGTGCAACAATCAGTTACAACTAGCTCAACTGACTTTAACTCAGACTGAGTTAACTGATTTCTCATGCATTAACTAATGCACGAACTGCAATTAGAACTCCATAACTAATAGAATCACTCTGCATGCCTCACCAACTACCCTCAACTCAAAATTCATGAGCTAACAGAGTTTATCACACTTAGTTAACTTTTACAAGTGATTTTGAGATAAGATTACAATACATTGTCCAACTTAATTAAGGGAAAATTAAATTAGACACTGCACCAATTTAATTAATTAAAATGGTATTCACACTAATGTCTCGCTAGGACCTGTTGGTCCCACACTAGTGTGTGTGCTACAATTTCTTGTTGGGCTTCAACACTCCCTCTAAATAAGAAATGGATTATCTGCCACCCCGATCCTGCCTCTATGGTACTCGAATTTTCTTCTGGTGAGCACCTTTGTCATAATATCTACATCCTGATCCTCTATGGGAATGTATTGAAGTAAAATAATGGGTCTCTGGACACAATATCTAAGATGGTGGTACTAGATGTCAATGTGCTTGGAGCTATCATGGAATATTGGATTAACCGAGAGTTTAATGAAACTCGGGTTATCACAATGTATCACCGTTGGATCCATCTGAGAACCAAAAAAACCAACCAGGATCTTTCTCATCTAGATGGCCTCACATGCAGCTTGAATTGCTGCCATTTATTCTACCTCAATTGAATCGAGTGCCACATATCGCTGCTTCCTACTGTACCAAGAAACCGATGTTGATCCTATGATGAAGATCTCTCTTGATGTGCTCTTTCTTTCTGATGGACTACCTTCCCAATCTACATCCATGAATCCTTGAAGCATCACTCCCTCTATCTGTTTGTACCATAATCCATACTCTATAGTGCCCCTGAGATATCTCAAGACATGCTTCCCCACCTTTCAAAAGAGCTTGGTCGAGTTATGATCCGGATTTATGCAGGAATGCAACAAAATACACATATAACCATAAATAAAAAGATGTAGTGGAAATAACACTTCATTTCATTAATATCAAAGAACTGAATTTTTCTTACAGACAGAATGGAAATAAACTAGCTAGGGCATTGATAGCTTATCTCTGAGAAGAGATCTAGCAGCTACAGGCCTATGAACTGTGTTACAATGAGGCTCAAGGGCCTATTTATTATAGATAAATAATGGAAAACACTAAACATCCAAAAACCTAACCCTAGGAGATGAAGCGCCAAAACTATGGGCCCCGTTTCTGTAAATTGGTGTTTCAACTTCCCATGGTCGTAACTTTGGCATACTATCTCCGAACACACATGATACATTGTTAGGAATATCTATCTAAGGACTACAATTTATAATCATGAATATCAATTCTAGAATAGAATTATATTGGTTGGAGAATCGATACCCCAAAAACGTCATTTAGGGCCTCAAAACGACTCTGGAAGTTTAGGACCCGAAAAAATACTAAAAATAGTAAGTTGTGCCAAAACTGAAAAACTGAAAGAGACAATGGTGGGGCCCCAAGTGGAATAGGCGGGTGGCCACCAATATCCACATGGATCATTCCTCCCCCCTTAGGAAGTAATGGTCCCCATTGCGTTGAGTTCCTCCATGAGATGAGGAAAATTTTGTTGAACTTGGTACCTGGTGAACCACTTGCCTTGGTGCAAGAGTTGGCCAGCTTTAAAAACCTGATATAGTTGGATCTTCTATTGGCGAGTGTTCTTGATTTGCATGTCCATGATACAATATATGGTGGCCTATTCCATGCAATCTGGGTTTAACTTTGTTGGTGTGAGTTGTTCTGCAATGTCATAGGTGTCCAGTAGAGGTGGGAAGTAGGGACAAATGCGGTCCACATTGAATACTGGGTGCAGACCAAGGAATGGTGGAATACTGAGCTCGAAGGCATTGTTTCCTACAACCTTGGTGATGGTGTATGGCCCATATCGGAGTGAGCGAAGCTTGTGGTGGGGTCGAGTGAGGTACTCCTTCTGCAAATGTAGCCACACTTTGTCGCCCACCTGGAAATTTTTTGGCACCCAATGTTGATCATGTCATTGCTTTTACTTAACATTGGCTCTATCTAATATGTCAAGAAGATGTTGGCATATGTGCTGAATGTGCTCGATGAAGATGGTCGCTTTGTCAGCTTCAGACTGGACGTGAGCCGAATCGGCCTGAGTAGCTGCAAATGGAATGGCTACGCCAATGGGACATAACAGATTGAATCCCAAGCCCATGTGAAAGGGGCTGTAGCTGGTTGAGCTGTGGAGATCCCAATTATAACTATGTTGTACATAGGGGAGGCTCTCATCCCATGTGCTTGGATGCTTTGAATTGTACATGCGAATAATGTGTACAATCATCATGTTGACGACCTTTGTCTGGCCATCAGTTTGGGGATGGAAAGCTGTGGAATTGGTGAGCTTGGTGTCCAGAATTGACTAGAGGTTGGACCAAAATGTGTTGAGGAACCCGTTGTCCTGATCTAATATGATAGACTGTTTAGTGCACCCACACTCGTTCAAAGAAGAGTTTAGTAGTGGCTTTTGCTTTGATATTCTTCTTACAGGCCGCCATAATTTCCATCTTCGAGAATCTGTCGATGACCATGAAAACATAGTCATTTCCATGCTTATTTGAAGGAAGGTTTGACATGTAATCCATGGTGATGGATTCCAAAGGTCGACTAGGGGTAGGCAATGGAGTATAAAGGCCTTTCTTCTTGATGGTTAGTTTGGCAATGGCGCAAGCAGTGCATGATCTGATGTACTTCTCGACATCCTATCGAAGGTTCAGCCAATAGAAATGCTTATGCAATACTTCCACTATTTTCCTGACCCCGAAATGCCCAGTGACTTGACTATAGTGTGCTTCCCATATCATCTTGGCACGCTTGCTTGAAGGAACACAAAGGTGTCCGAGGTGACATAAAATTGCATCTTGGACGTGAAAATTTGGAACTTGCGTACCCCCCAAGAGTTCCTTGTATGTGTGGCCATATTCTAGATCGCTCTTGTAGAGAAGCGGCCAATCAGAAGTCTCATGCCCACAAGAGTTAAGAACAGTGGTTAGCACCACGATCGGTGGTCGGCTGAGGCAGTATGCAACATTATTGGTGCTACCCTTCTTGTACTTGATTTTCAAATGAAACTGTTGTAGATATGTGGACCACTTTTGATGGCGATCGTGTTGAAACTTCCTTTATGTCTGTATGAACTGCAGGGGTCAGTGGTCTGCGTGGATGATTTTTCCTTTCACAAAATGTAATGCTTCCATTTTCGACAAGCCTGCACAATGGAATACATTTCTTTGTCATAAGTGGGATACTTGCGAACTGTGTCGGATAATGTCTCACTGTGATATGCCACTAGATGACCCTATTGAGTAAGAACTGCCCCAATAGCATAGTCAGAGGCATCTATCTCGATCTCAAATGGTTGCTGCAAGTTTGGTAATGTAAGCACTGGGGTAGAATAGAGGCAATGTTTCAATTCTATGAACACCTTTTGTTGAGATTCCGAACAAAAGAAATTTTATTTCGCTCCTCCCTTGGTGACTTGACTCAAGGGCCAAGTGATATGAGAGAATCCCAACATGAACCTGCGGTAGAAATTAGCAAGACCCAAAAAGCTGCGAAGCTCTGTTAGAGTGGTTGGGGCTGGCCAATCCCAAATGACTTGTATTTTTGCTGGATGCATATTTACCCCCCTTTCATCAATAATGTATCCCAGATATTGAACCTGAGTCATGCCAAAAGTGCACTTCTCCAAATTGGCACACAACTTGTGTTGTCGCAGTGTTTGGAGGACTTGTCAAATGTGGTGGAGGTGCTTTTCCCAAGTCTGGCTGAAGATTAGAATGTCATCAAAGTACACCACTACAAATGAGTTGGTGAATGACCACAAGATTTCATCCATCAACCTCATGAAGGTTGCGGGAGCATTTGCCAACTCAAAAGGCATGATTAGCCATTCGAAAAGGCCGTCCTTGGATTTGAAGACAGTTCTCCACACATCGGAGGGTTCGATTGGTACCTGGTGATACCTAGAATTCAAGTTGATCTTGCTAAAATATTTTGCCCCTTTGAGTTGGTCTAGAAGGTCATCAATCCATGGGATCAGGTACCTATTTCGGATCATGATCACATGCACAGATGGAAGCCATGTGTTGCCTCCTCGGACGTCAGATCTGGTCCACTGGGTAGCGGTGCACCCAGGGTAAGATCAGTGGGGTGCTTGACTTGACAGTGCAGAGGAACCCCTATGGGTGAGGTGAAGATGTCCCCATACTTGTCCACAACATTTTCCATTTGTTTTTTTCGTGCAGAGGAGCCCTGTCTGGAGGTCATGGCCACAATATTCTTCTTGCCCTGGGGGTGGATCATCAGGAAAACAAATTTCCTGGTTTGGGAAACGATCTTAATGCATTTTTTTTCAGTAACCAAAGAGATAGCAACATTCGGTGGTACCTTTGGTATCTTGTACAACTTATTTCCCAAAGTAAAAATAACAACACGAGGCCGAGACTCATACACAACATGTCACTTCAAAAATTATGGTTGGCCTAATAATACGTTAGAAACATCAAGAGGAGCAATGTCACATAATACCTCATCTATGAAGGGCTTGATGCTATAGGGAAGGCGACACTGCTGGCTGACGTGGAGATCCCGTCCTTGGTGAAGCCACTTGATGGTGTATGCTTTTGGGTTTGCTGTGGTTAGCAAGCCCAATCGCTTCACGACGTCTGCTGAAATGAGGTTCTTTGGCTCCCATTATCGAAATTGAACTGTAGCGGGCAACCCTTTATCCACATCTGGGAGTGGAAGAAACGCTCCTCCTCCTCTGGATCTTTCGGTTCCTCCTTCTGGATATTCGCAGTGGCAACAATGGCATTGGGCTCCAAATCAATAATTTGTTTCCCTTTTTCATTCCCCTTGTTAGGTTCTGATTCAGAGTCGAAGCATGAATTTGATTTAGAAGCCCTCATCTTGGCCACCATCGACTGCTTGGCTCAACACTCACTTGTGTTGTGAGTGAAGCTCTTATGGAACTCAAACCATTTTCCTGTGTCCTTCTTTGCCTTCACGGTGTTGTTATTTTCTTGTGGCTTTGGCAAGTTTTCTTGGGCTGCCATGCCTTGGATTTTTCCTTTGTTCTACAATTTTTGGGCACCTTTCCCTTGTTTTTGATTCACAAATCCAAAGTCTCTCTTCCTTTGTTTGACTTTCTAATCAATCTTGCCAGCATACTGGTATGTTGTACCAAGTGAGGAGATGTCAAGGAATTCCATTTCCTTCTAAATGTATCTGTGCAGGCAACTACGATACTTTATCACCAAATGTTTCTCCAAATATTTGATACCCAACTTTGTGCGCAGGGTATGGAACATATTCATCAGCTCATGCACATCTTGATCCCTTTGTTTCCGCAGCGTGGTCCATTGTATGTACTTGTCCTCATAGCTCCCCACAGGATAGTATTGTTCCTTGATGGTGTCTCAGAAATAATTCCAAGTGGGTGTGACTGAGAACAAAGAGGGTTTTTTCTCATCCTTTTTCTCATAGTAGTTTTCCCACCAGTCCTTGACATGGTGGGTAGCTTTGAGGAGTGCAAAAATAATCTTCTCCCAGTCGAAAAAATCATGAACTGAGAAATTTCCTTCTAATAGATTCAACCATCTATCTACGTCATTTTCATCTATTTGACCCTCAAATATGGGAATTTCAAAGTTTGCTTGTACCTTAAAGGAAGTCATGCCTCTAGAGTGGTTGTTGGATGTAGATGCGCCGCCAGTGGGCAGTCATTGAAGGATCTGTGCAAAGTTATCCATCATCTGTTCCTTTGTTTTTTGAGGGCCTCCTCAAGCAATATTTTGATAGGATATCCTCCTCCCTCATCTTTCTTTTCTTCCCCCATGGGCGGCCTTCGGGGTTTGCGAGGATGATCTTGCAAAGGTTCAACCAAATCGAGCCCTAACTCCTTATACCCCGACCTCGTTGGGGACATGCAAAGAATGATCGAGAAAAAATAGAAAACTATGATACCACTGATTCGGATTTATGCATGAACTCAACAGAATAGATATATAACCATAAATACAAAGATGAAATGTAAATAACACTTCATTTCATTAATATCAAAGAACTAAAATTTTCTTACAGACAGAATGGAAATAAACTAGCTAGGACACTGGTAGCTTATCTGTGAGAATAGATGTGGTGGCTACAGGCCTATGAACTATGTTAAAATGAGGCTCAAGGGCCTATTTATTATAGAGAAAAAATGGAAAACTGTAAACATCCAAAAACCTAACCCTAGGAGATGAAGGGCCAAATCTATGGGCCCCGTTTGGGTAAATTGGTGTTTCAACTTCCCAAGGTCGTAACTTTGGCATACTATCTCCATTTGACACACATGATACATCATTAGAAATATATATCCGAGGACTACAACTTCTAATTATGAATATCAAATTCAAAACAGAATCATATTCGCTGAAGAAGAGATGCCCAAAAAATGTTGTTTAGGGCCTCAAAACGGCTTCAGAAGTTTAGGACCCGAAAATCTGCTAAAAATAGTAAGTTGTGCCAAAAATGAAAAACTGAAAGAGATAATGGTGGGGCCCCAAGTGGAATAGGTGGGTGGCCACCAATATACACCTAGATCAGCTTAACCATAGCTTGAATCAGCTGGTTAACTGCGTAGCAAATGTTTGTTCTAGTATTCACCAAGTACATCAGTGAACCCACTAACTTCCTGTAGACAATAGTGTCCACTACTTCTCCTGAAGTAGCATCCTCTTTCCTCCAATTTCCTAGAAGAGGAGTCTCCATGGGTTTACATCTCTCCATGTGAAACTTACCTAGAATCTCTTTGACATACTTTCCTTGAGAAACAAAAATTTCACCATCCCGCTGCCATATTTCCAAACCAAGGAAATAGTCAAGGAGTACCATGTCCTTCATTTCGAACTCTCTTGCAAGATCCTCCTTGCAAGAATGTATCATCTGCTCATCACCTGTCAAAGATCATATACGTAAATTATGATAATCAATATGTTACCATCAACCACAATCTAGTATAGGTTTGCATCCGCTTCACTTTTGGTGAAGCCCAACCCAGTGAAATAGCTGTCAATCTGAGTGTACCAAGCACGAGGTGCTTGCTTCAGCCCATAGAGTGCTCTCTTGAGTCGGCACACATGCGACTCACTATCAAATATATTGAAACCTTCTGGCTACCCTATGTACATTTCTTCCTCAATAAATCCATTGAGAAACACAATTTTCACATCCATCTGATGAATGCGCCACCCCATTTGCATTGTGAGTGCAATGATAGATCTAATGGAAGTGTACCTCGTGACTGGTGTGAAAGTATCCTCATATTCAATCCCCTAAACTTGTGAGAATCCCCAGGCCAAAAATCTGGCCTTGTACTTCTCCACACTCCCATCCACTGCTTTCTTCACCTTATAGATCCATCTAGATCCAACCACTGATTTTCTGACCAGTCTTGGGACAACTTCCCATGCACTATTCTTGACGATGAAGTCATAATCCTCTACTATAGCATCAACCCAAATTTTTTGTTGCATTTCTTCCTCAAAGGAAGATGGTTCTGTTACAATACACTTTCTCATAAGAGCCATGTATCCAGTAAACCTGTCTGGAGACTGTCTCTATCTGCGCAGTGAAGTAGGTGCTCCTACATTATCTACCACATCAAATCTCAATCTATCAGCTTCCGTGGTGCACCTTCTACCATTTCTTGTGGATGGATCTTCATGAGTGTTTTCTGCCACTCCATGATCCTTTGCATGTGGATAATCCACATCTTGAGGCTCATCCTTTAGAACGAAGAGTTCCTCCTCTGCATGCAAATCCAACTCCCTCTCAAGGGAAAATCGCATGGATTTCTCCTCATCAAATTTTATATGTCGTCTCACAACAGTCATCCTACTATTTGGAAAATACACCCGATAGTTGTGGGGAGTATCAGTGTACCCCACAAATGTCCTCGTCTCATTTGTTGGTTCAATATTCTTCTTGGTGTCTTTGGTCACATGCACATAAACAGATGAGCCAAAAATATTAAAATGTGTAACATCAGGTTTCTCACTAGTAAAAGCCTCCTTTGGTACTCATGCCAAGTATCTGATGAGGACAATGGTTTTGCACAAATACCATTGTGTTGCATGCCTTTGCCTAGAGATGCAACGGTAGGAACTGATCATGCAACATTTCTCGTGCTGCACCTACAATTGTTCTATTATTTCTTTTTGTGACCCCATTCTTCTGTGGATTATGAGGCACAATCAACTCTCTCTGAATTCCTTCTTTGCTGCATAATTTATTGAATTCATTGGAGATATACTCACGACCATTTTTGCTCCTAAGAGCCTTCACTTGCTTCCCCGTGTCTTTCTCCACTAGTGCTTTTAAATTAAGAAATTTTGAGAACGTCTCATCTTTCTTCTGCATGAAGTAGATCCAACACTTTCTAGAAAATCCATCAACAAATATCACATAGTACTTATGCTTTCCTGTCGAAGCAGTAGAGAATGGTCCACACACGTCTGAGTGAACTCTCTCAAGGATTTATGAAGCTCCGTTCTCCTTCTCGTGAAAGTGGCCTTTGCATACTTTCCCATAGTACATCCTTTTCATGTTTCTAACTGCATAAGAGTACCCTTGGGAAGTCCCATAGAAATTTGCTACATGACCTTCAATGCTCAATGGTGTAGATGGCCCAATCTCCCATGCCATAACTCACCCTCATCTCGGCTCACCACTTTGTTCAGCTTACCCATCAATGTTGCACAACCATCTACATCAAGTTTATAGAGATTCTTCACATGAATCCCAATCTTCTTGGCTTGTCCTCTTTCTTTGTGTCGAAGAAAAGATTTCCCCTCATTGAAAACAACATCATAGCCTCTATCCTCCAACATTGCGACTGAGACCAAATTTTTCTTCAAGCTTGGTACATGCATTACGTATTTTAATAGAAAGGGTTTACCCGACTATATTTGGAAGGTAACTTTACCAATCCTGGTAGCACTGTACCGCCCGTCATCACCCATTTAGATATGCATTTGAAGGTCCTTCTCCTCCAAGCTACTGAAAAGTTCTTTGTCTCCCGTCATGTGAAAGGAAGCACCACTATCTAAGTACCACACCGATCCCATTACACTTGACACCATGCATGCAATGAGTGAGAAGTAAAGCTCAAATAGCGAGGCCAAAGCCTCACCATCTACAGATCCTGAAACCTTCTTGTTCTTCTTCTTTTTTGGACAATTAGTGGCATAATGTCCATGCTTGTGATAGTGAAAACACTTCACTCTGGACATGTCGAGATTCTTTCCATATTTGTTGGACTCAGATTTGGAATGGAATTTATTTCCTTTCCCCTTCTTTGGCTTGGTAGCAAAACACAATATTCTTCATCATCATTCTTAGATGAAGATCCATCCCTGGTATTTCACCTGAATTATTCTTACACCAAATCCGACCAAAGTCATTCTCAATCTGGAAATTTTTCCCTCCCATTGACGGAGTCCTAATAACTATGCCAACTCTTGGGAAGTCCTAGAAGAGCTAGGCTCACCAAGTCATCATCCTCTACAGTAATTTCGACGCTCCCAAGCTCATCTCGACATTGGAAAAACTTTGTTAAATATTTTGGAATGGTGCCGCCTTTCTCCATTTTGATTTTCCCGAGCTTATCCTTCAGTGCCAATTTTCTATGATTATTTTTGCTTTGAAACAGATCTGTCAAATCTTTCCACATTGCATATGGTGTCGCTTTTCCATGGATACTTGAGACAATGTGGTCTCGTACTCCCTCCAGTAATATCCTCCCCGCCTTTGAAACCTTCTTTTTCCAAGCATCAAGATTTGTGGCATGTAGAAATTTATTAATACTGATATGATTATTGGATCCGCTTGATCTCACAATATTTATCTTCTTGCAAAATACATAATCCTTCCACTGTTAAACTTGCAGAAATTTAAAACTCAATTGCAAACACGTGAATAAATTCAATCGCATATAACACATTTGTTTAACAGGAAGGATTAAAGCTAAAAACCCCAATTATCATATATTATGTATATCAATGGAATCATGTAATAATATCATACAAAGCTTAGTACATCAAGCTCTTAGTACAATGTAGATTCATTATAAACTGTCATGTAGAAATTTGCATATCTATGCACCAATTTCTTGCCTCTTGACAGCCTGCCTCCACTGCGCAATCCCTGCTGAAGAAGACCCCTGAATGAATTCGAATTGGCCTTGCCTTGACTATGAAATCCTCATTGGCAACTCCAATGTGTGTCAAATGCATTGAATGCATCACTATAGTCACAACGGATAGTCCATCTTACCCTTTCATCTATCTCTCCACTGGAAATGACATGTATTGTAGTTAAATGTTGTTTCTGTTCAGTTGTTAGTGGGTTATTAGTTGCAAATTAATTAACTAATTAATTCACTTAACTCTCACTAGTGTATCTTTCAGTTAGACTAGATACAACTAGCTCAACTGAGTTTAACTCACTTAATTGAGTTAAACTAAATAACAACTCCATAAACTACTCTTCCAACTGCAGTATAACTGTACTTTAGTTCTAAGCGAGTCACTCCAGCCTCATGAGCCACCAATAACCCTAGGAATTGCGTAATTCCTTCAACCCACTGATTTTCTAAATCTGTTCACTGAAATAAAGTGCTCCAAGAGAATAAGAGAATAAGTTTATGTTTATTGTCGGATTATTATTAAGAGCTAATAATAATCAACATGCATCTATTTTTAGATCGACGATCTATAAATAGACTTTGCCCAATATTCTAAAAATAGAATTTCATCTATTTTTCACATTTTACCAACCATCTACAAATAGCATCCTGCAACTTATAGAATATGCTCACCATGTCTAAAAATAGACATACACCTAAAAATAGTCTGCGGGCCCCACTTAATGAAGGTGTTTAATTTTCACTAAGCTCATCATCTTGTTGAATCTCAACATAGCATCTGCTACAGTGGGTTTTGGAATGTCATTGTCGATGAATTATTTCAACCCATTGTTCTCGATTATTGCCTCCATTTTTTATTTCCACACAATATAGTTAGAGCTGCCCTCAAGTGCATACTCCAATCTCAAGCCATTGAAAGCCATTTCGATCATGATCCACTTGTCGCACCAAGAATAATTTTACAAATTCGAATTCTATTTAGTCACAAAATCAGCTTCTCCTCCACTATAGTGATTTCCTGTGCTCTGATACCATGTAGAAATTATAAAAACATATGTATATCAATAGATTCAATCCAATCAAGCAATGTACTAAATCTAAATATTGAGTCCTTCTACAAATCAATTGCAGAAAATAAACACAATCGCCAATCACAATAAATAACGAAGGAATCAAATCAAATCACAACATAGATAATTTCCCGGGGAAAGCTTGCTGCTCAAAACACTACTATCTTCTATTGTATATTCAACATGGAATCATGAAACAATTACAATTCACTCTTGTCACAAGAGTATCTTTCATTCTCACAACTGTCTCACACTGTCCCAGAAAAAATCGACCAACACTTAGCCAATTCTCAGCCTCTAAACAACTTGCCTTTCTTGTGCAATTCCTGATGAATGCAATCCCTATTATTTAGGAATTTTGGGCTTCCAAAATTGCGAAAGCATCATGGGCAATCCAATGTGTGTTTGGTTGCATGTGTGCAACCCATTAATGCTACAAAATATAGTTAACATCCCTTTAAGCTTTGTTTCAACTGGGTCTCCACTAGAACTGACATGCATGCAACTATTAATAGTAAATAATCAGTTGCATGGTAGATCACTAATTGTGAATTAAATAATATTTAATTCACTTGATCTCTCACTAGTGCAACAATCAGTTACAACTAGCTCAATTGATATTAACTCACCTAGATTGAGTTAATTGATTTCTCATGCATTAACTAATGAACCAACTTCAATTCGAACTCCATAACTAATAGAATCACTTTCCATGCCTCACCAACTACCCTCAACTCGAAATTCATGAGATAACTAAGTTTATCACACTTAGTTAAATTTTACAAGCGATTTTGAGATAAGATTACAAATTATTGTCCAACTTAATTAAGGGAAAAATAAATTATACACTGCACCAATTTAATTAATTAAATTGGCCTTCACACTAATGTATCTCTAGGACCTATTGGTCCCACACTAGTGTGTGTGCTGCAATTTCTTGTTGCACTTCAACAATAGGCTCAGATGCCTCAACTTATAACATTATGTTTGAATTGAGTTGATTTGTAAAGGTTGTATGGTTTATCCCATTGCAGGTGAGATCTAGAGAAGCCACTTTCTAGCCATTGTGGTTAAAGGAATATATTGGTTAGTTCGAGACACGACATCCCAAAGGCATAGGTTTTCCAAGCCATAAGGAAGCAAAGGCAAGACAGGCAATGTTATACCCAATACCAGTTGACCAAGTGAATGCAGAGCAAATAAGCAGGTTGATAGCTTGAACTGTGTCATTTATCCTCCACTAGTAGTGGCTTAAAAAATAACAAAAATGTGGCTCTCACGTGAGGTCCCACACCACTCTCGTTTGGCATGTACCCATCAAATAAAAACAAGGTAAATTAGGATAAAATAAAATGACATGCACATGCATTACACTTTGTCATAACATAAAGTTGCAAATTGATTTGTCGAGCAAGCTATGAAAATTAGCTACGGGAGGGTAAACCATTGAAAATTTCCTCGTTAGTTATTTCTCTGATGACGTTAATGGCCTCTTAGATTATAATTTTAGAGAACAATATTGCAATGGGTTGTAAGCTTGTGCTTCAATATGGCATTATAAACGATGGACTCTTCTATAAACAGTTGGTTCATGGCACCATTTCTTCTATTCAATATGTAAACCCAGTGATTTGGCCCAAATCCCCCTCGCACATTCTCTAGGTTAATGTTCATGGTAATATCCTTGTAAAATTTTTATTTTTCCTTCTCGGAACACCATTTATTTTAGATAGCTTAGTGTGTTTTTTAGAAATCTTAAAGAGGCACTTTCTATTCCTGAGTGTAATTCTATACCTGAAAGACCAATGTCGATGGCACATGCTCTTTTCACTGCATCTAACAATGTAAACTATCAAATGAGAACTGTAACGAATACTCATTTTTTAGGTAGCAAAAAGTCATCCGATTTTGGAAAGTGTTGATTCAGAATACCCCATTTTTTAAACATATTTGTGACACTTTAAATTTTCTTATGTATCGAGTATGAACATTTTTTTAAATGTTAGTGATTTTCATGCTAATTTTGAAAAGTGTTGATGTAGCATCAACCCATTTTTTTAGAGGGCTTATTTTTGACACTTTAAATTTTCTAGTGTATTAAATGTGAATATATTTCTGGTTTTTAAACTTCCATGGTTATAGTTATTGTAATCAGAAATCGGATTATCCACGGTATTATGGAAGACTTGTCGACGTTTCGAATCCCAACAGGGATCCATCTTCAGGAGGAGAAAGAATGAAAAAATTGAGAGAAAGAAGCAGGAGGAACAAGGTATAAATAGTGATGATAATGAGAGAGGAACCGACAACAAACTAAGATTTATTAAAAATATATAAAAATTTTATTCTAAAAACTCTACTTTTTAATTTACATTCTAATTTTCATAAAGTAATTATATTAAAATATTTTCTAATTACAACTTTCCGCCTAAGTTCTAAAACAAAATTATTTCTATTATTATATTTTAATAAATCATTTGAAAATCCTATTAATATTCTTATTAAAATTTTTATTTAGAAACTAAATTAAGAAAATAACCTAAACTAAATTTTAATACATATAAATTTATCTAAATTTATTTATTTATTTTATTTTATTTTATTTTTTCAAAAAAAAAAAAAAAATTTAAAAATTTTTAGAGCTAAATTTTTATAATAATCCCACAAGATCTATCTATAAAATGTACGTACTAACTATGCTTAGCTTAATAATTAAATATATAATAATTAATAAAACCCTATCAAAACTATTAAACAAATTTCTATATACTTACGTTAAAACTTAAAATCCTATAACTGAAATTAAAATGAAAACCCTATTTTACTTCTTATTATTTAATTTACTAAAAAAACCCTAGAATTTATAAAAGTAACTTGAAATTTTATACTAAATGACATAAACTAGAGAAACTAAATCTTATAAACTAATCTAAAGGGCTTAACCCTAAAAAGCAATAAACTATGAGGAATTAATTTAAAACTTGACTAAACCCTAATAAACTTTAATAATAAAATTTTTTCAACTAACCCTAAATTAAAACAATTAATAATAAAGATTTAATCTTGATACCAAACTAAACCTTCATAGATTTTCAATATAAAAATATATACTTAATGACTAAACCCCCTCTAGATTCTTAATTTTTAGGCTATATTTTAATAAAAGTTAGAATTGAAAATTACAATTAGCACTCACTTACTGATAATAAATATTAATTATTAATTGATTAATTTTTATTTAAAATAAAAATTAAAAAATAATAATATAAATATATATTACGAGTGAGGAAAAAAGTTTTAACCTGACCCTAAACTAGCTTACTAAAAATGAAGAGAAGAAAACCTACCACCTCATACCTGAGAAGTGGATGATCTTCTGTCGCAAATTGTCTAAAGAGGGGTCTCCAGTTATCATTGATCTCGTATCCTCCGTCCTTGAGAAGTGGATGATCTTCTGTCGCAAATTTGTCTAATGAGGGGTCTCCAGCTATCACTGATCTCGTATCCTCCATCCCTGTTGATGTTATCCGGGTGTTTTATAATTTCTAGCGCTTCTCTAACCTTACGTCTTAGATAGTGTTCCTCCCTTGCAATGATTTTCGCATCTTCAAGACGCAAGTGATGCTTTGTCTTCAAGGAGTGATCAGCAAGGGCAGAGGTTCGTGATCGCTCATGCTTAATATCAGCAACATGCTCTTTCAGACGCTTTTGAGGAGAGTGTCCTGTTTCACCAATGTAACTCTTTCCACATGAGCAGTCGATTTTGTAAACACCTTTAAGTTGTCCCTCACTAATGCTTCCTTTAACAGAGCGCATCTTTTGTCTAATGGTTCCAGTTGCTGAGAATTGAGTAAAAATGTTACTTCTTCCTAGCACCTTGGAGATCTTATCTGTTACCCCCTTGATGTATGGTAGAAAAACTCTTCCACGGCTTTCTTGTGGATCCCGACGTCTCTTGGATATGATGGTGCTTCTTGCTCTATTTATGGCCTTCATAATTTCCCTTTCCTTATATCCTAAACCCAGGAAAATAGATGTCAAATGAGAGATTTCTTCTTCCAGGTGTTCTTTATCAAATATTCTAAGAGCTCTAATGGCAAGAGTGTTTAGGACCCCAGATTTCTGAATATATTTTTTTAAATATTAGTGACTTTCAAGCAGATTTTTTAAAACATCAACACATTTTTTTTAAGGTATGTTTTTGACATTTTAAATTTTCTTATATATGAAGTATGAACATTTTTTTTTTAAAGTTAGTATTTTTCATGCTAATATTAAAAAGTGTTGATACAACATCAACCCTTTTCTTTAGAGGGCTTATTTTTTATACTTTAAATTTTCTAATGTATTAAGTGTGGATAATTTTTTTTAAATGTTGATGATTTTCATGCGGATTTTGAAAACAACAAATTTTTTTAGGGCATATTTTTGACACTTAACATTTTCTTATGTCCTAAGTATACACATTTTTTTTAAATGTTGATTATTTAACCATTTTTCAAGTTGTCTTATTCTTCTTCGTGATTTTCATCTTAAGATATTTGTTTTTTAAGGTTTTCTAATTTTTTGTGTTTTGTTTTCCTTTCCAATGTTTTATTTATAATGAATTTTTTTTTTTTTTTTTTGCAATATATAAAAATAATAATAAAATTAATATTTTGAGGTTAGGATTATTTTTATATTTATATATCGTTAATTAGTATTTCAATACACAAATTATTTTTCCCTAAATATTACTAATTTTAAAAACTCTACAAAAAATACACATTCTACATATAAATATAATTAAAAAATACGTATTTTGGGACCTTTTCGCTAAAATTGACATGTTAAATAAAAAAAAAATATGAAAAATTTAAATAAAAATGTTGGAAAAATAACAACTTTTATGAATTTTATATAAAAAAAAATGATGACATTTAGAAAGAAAAATGAAAAGAAAAAACTCATATAAAATTTTAAATAAAAATAACCATTAAAAAAAGTATACAAATATAAAAAAAATAAAAAAATAAAAAAAAATAAAAACATAAAAATAAAATAAAATAAAATAAAACAAATGGATACGTTAAAAAAATTCATTTTAAAAACCAAAAAACATTAAAATAAGAAACTAAAACACATTAAAAAAATTTAAAGAGAAATTAAAAAAAAGAAATAAAAACGAAAAGAAAAAGAAAAAAAAATTAAAAAAAAATATTATAAAAATAAAAATAAAAAAAAACTCTAAGAAAAAGAATTATAAGGAAAATTCAAGCAGATTTAAAAAATAAAAATAAAAAAATATTATGACCCCTTGGCCCTTGGGTGGGCCTTGGACGATTCCTGGAATTGACTAATGCTCACCTCTAGGCCCGAGGAGTCGTGGGCCTGGGCAAGGGAAGCTGCACATGAGGAAGCTCTCCCCGCCCAGGCCTGCGATCCATCAAGCCCTTAGGCGGGGCTTGGTCGATTCCGTGGAGCTCCCCCGCTCAGGTCTGCCTCCCCTTGGGCCCCTGGGCGGGGCTTGGTTGATTCTGCAAATCGACAAAGCCCTTGGATGGGCCACAAGCCTGGGTGAGGCTTAGCTGATTCCCAGAATTGGCCAAGCCCTGACCAAAAGCAAGGGGCCTGTTTTTTTTCAAATGTTCTTTATAGTTGTTTGTTTTTTTAATTGTGTTAATTACTTCTTATTTTTATTTTTTAATGTCTTTTTTGCTTTTTATTTTATTTTTTTATTTCTTATATTTTTAAATTGTTATGTTTTTTTTCTATGTTTTAAAATGCTTTTATAATTTTATTAAAATGTTTTTTTATTTATATTTTTTATTTTGAATTCCTTTTATTATTTTGTTTTTAAATTTTATTATTTTTTAAACTTTTTATTTTAATTATTTTTGTCATGTATTATTTATTTATTTATTTTGTTTGTGTTTTTTAATGGTCTAATAAGATATTATTTATTTGTTTTTAATTTTTTTCTTTAATTATGTTTTTTTTTTTTTTTTCTCTGGTGTATATATATAAAAGGTTAATTTTTTCTTTCGACATTTTTATGTTTGAATTTTTTTGTGTTTTTTTATATTTGTTTTTTATTTTTATTTTTTATTCTAATATATATTTATATTCACTTGCTATTATTTTTTAATTTTAATTTTTTTTTTAATGTTTTAATTTATGTTTTCTTTTGTATTTGTCATATTTATTGATTTGTATATTTATTTATTATTATTTTTTTCTTCTACAGGATCCATGTTAATCTTTGACTAGCTACCCAATCCCATTATGTGTCAATTTCATAGTTTATTTTAAGGTTTTCTTTACAATGGATCGAATTCACCTCCCCAATGTTTTCATTTCATGGTAGGTTTTTAAGTTTACATTGCAATGATTCAAGTTCGTCTACACTGCGTGTCAATTTGATGGTTGATTTTTATTTTTTTGTTGGAATATGTCAAGTTGTCTTAGGCTAAGATTTTAAAATAGTTATACTTTTAGCATTTAAAAAAGAAATTATACTTGGTATATTGACTCTTTCATTCGGGTGTTCATTTTTAAAGTTTTCCTAGTCATAAAAAATTTCCATGATGCCATGGTTGAAATATGTTGAAAACTTGAGATTTTTTGTAGTCATGATCTTTGGTTTTAATTCCATAGTTGATAAGTTATTAAAATTGTTTAATCAACTCTTCCGGAAAAATCACAATATCATTTAGAGGACCGATGCGTTTCTAACTACCTAGTGTAGTTCATCATCGGCAAAGTCCTGATGATGAACTACAATGGGTAGTTTGAAACGCGTCGGCCCTCCAAATGATATTGTGATTTTTCTCGAAGAGTTGATTAAACAATTATGGATGAAAGAAGTTTACAATCTGGAAAATAATAATAATAATAATAATAATAATAATAAGGTTTTTCTAAGTCATGATATTTTATCTTTAATGCTATGGTTGAAAAAAGTGATAAGTATTTTTTCTTTAACACCATGGCTGAAAATTGTTGGAATTTTCAGCCTTTTCAGAGACACGGTATTTTATCTTTAATTTCATGCTTGAAAATCATTAAAATTTTAAGGTTCTTCAAAGATGTGATATTTTATCTTTAATATCATGTCTGAAAATCGTTGGAATTTTAAAGTTTGTCAGAGTCATGATATTTTATCTTTAATGTCATTATTGAAAAATGTTGAAACTTTATATAAAAAAAACGTTATTCTAGCATCAACACTTTTTCGTTGTCAAGGTGTTTTTTGCAAAAAAAAAATGGTTTTCACTGCCATTTTTAAAAAATGTTGAAAATTTACCTCCAAAAAAAAAAGAAAAAAGAAAAAGCAAAAAAGAAAAAAGAAAAAAAAGTGGTATTCTAACATCAACACTTTTTGTTTTTGAGTTGTTTTTTCATGTTTTTGAGGGATTTTTTGACTAGAGTTCTAGTTTTGAGTTTATAGTTCCTATTTGATAGTTTACATTGTTATCTCCTTTCTCTTTGTTAAATGCTATTACTGCATTAAAAAACCTTTCCGAGGGTCCTACCTATGGAAATATCCGGGATATATTTTAGAAATATTTCTAATGCATTCTTTAAATATTTCCTTTATAAAAAACAATACTCATATTGGAAGTTATAGTTTTGTGCATGTTTGGTTTGGTTGTAAGCAATTTTATTGGTGAATGATCTCTTTAGCTGGAGAATTGTGAGCCATGTTTCCATATGCTGTATTAAATTGTTATAGCATGCAAACTAAGTAGGAAAAAAAGGTGGTTCAATATTTCCTATCTGTAGGTTGTGAAATGCACGTAGTCGATCATGTTCATCAACAGGCTGTGAAATGCATGTAGTAGATCACATTCATCAACATGTTGTGGAATGCATGTATTTGATCATGTTCTTGGTCCCCCTCTTCAACCTGTTATCTTACTGGACGTGGGTGAGTGCAAGTCCCTGATGTAGTTTGGTTTTTCCTTTCATAAGTTTTGTGGTTTTAAAAGGTGGGTTATCCTTATTATTATTTCCATATTACTTAAAAATGCCTCACACTTGGTATAGGATCATGTTCTTTCCTTTTTGTGGATTATGTCGAATCTACCGTTCTTTATTTTATCTCTTTTTTTAAAAAATATGCGTGGACAATTTTTTAATGCAAATAATTAACTTAAGGCATCAAAAATTACAAAGTGTGTTAATCAAGTTTGCACAACCAAGGTCACACGTACTTTTGGATAGATTCCAAAATAGGGTACCTTCCACAAAATGAGACAAGTATTAGTTATAAATACATGTATGATTGATAATGATAAAAGGAAAATCCAACATTTGGTAATGATTACATTGACAAATACCTATGTGCATTGAATTACAGTTGAATAGATTCAGGTAGTAGTTGAATTGGTACCCATCCAATCCGTATAAAAATCTTACCAACATTTGTGTCAACCTAATGTCAGGAATATGATATCTTTAAGAAAATTTATCAAAGGTAACATCAATTCTTATTCCATTTGTAAAATCACTCTAGATTTCCTACTGAAATTTACATTTTACTGGTTGAGCATGTTTCCCAAGCTTGAATAACGCATTTATAACATCACTTGGATTGTCATGAGTTATGGGCACTGTGAAAAATAACCGATAGAAGAACATGCATTTGGGAAGCTTCAAGAAAAGTAGTTGGATGTCAATTATGTAACATGCTAGCTTTTAATTTTTAGAAATTTGATAGAAATTGCAACTTCTCAAGATTTCAAACTAAAAACAAGAGACACAATTTTACTCTACTTATTTGTGGAATGGAAATTAGATTTTAGAAAAACATGCATAGACATGCAATAATAAAAACCACAAATACACAATGATTTCTAGGGGAACCCAACTTGGAAAAACCCCTCAAGCCTTTTTTCATTAATCATTTGAATAGAGAAAATATTACAATTGGCTGCTCCAACTTTGACCACAACCTATAAAAGAATAATTGTTCTCTTTGCTCAATGAAAAACTTTGGCCAACACTTATCCAATTATTTTCTCATCAATCCTCCTATTTCTTTGTGCAAATATTGAGGAAATTAACCCCTAAAAGATAGGAATTTCCTCCTAATTGATTTTTCAATTCCCAAGAATGAATCACTTGACCTCATGCAACACCTATACACTCAAACTAGTTCACAACTAATTTTACACTGCCTTGTCATCTACACTTCAGTTGAGGAATTCGAATTCCTTGCATGCATTAGTTATTTTTGGTCGATTGATCATGTAACTAACAAATCTATGAGTTAGATTATCCCACTGCACCATTGACCTTCCACTAACTCTATCAATAGTTAGAGGTCAGTTAACTAAATACAAATGAAAATAACTGAACTAGATTGATAAAATTTAGCAATCACACATGCATAACGTAAATCCAAGCTCTCTAACTTGAATTTACTAAGCTAACTAAGTGACAAGAGCCATGTCACACTAGTTAGCTGCCTCCAAGTTGTCCTGCTGATGTGGAAATTTGATTTACACAATTTGACTAATGCTAAAGTAAAATTAAGCATTTATTCCTACAACATAATTTGTGACAATTGACCAAACATAACAGTATTTGAATTTGTAAGTGACAACATGTCAAGGTAACTATTGGTATGCTTTAATTTTCATGCCTAATTCTTCCTTTGCAAGGTTAGATCTAGTTCAAGATCATTAAGTTTATTGTTATATGTGGAAAACCACCTAAGAAGAATATAACTCTGGAGGCACCCAACTTAGATAACATCTACAAGCAGGATGATAATGGTATTAACTCAAATTTGATGTTTTGTTAACCTTGTAGGTGATCCGGGTCTGTCAGCTACCAAATTTACCCATGATCTTTTACTTATGTGATGTGATTGGAATTGCATTTAAAAAGAGCATAAAAGAACACATGTACATTCTTAAGCAATAGGGAACATGAATACAATAAAAAACTCAAGAACACGAGACATTTGATAACGAAGTTCACCCAGTGTGGGCTATGTCTCTGTGTTTGGTGTCAAGATAGTGGCAGGCACTTCATAAAATTTTGGAAGAGATGATGATGTAAATATAACACTCTTTGTCATAGCAATGACATACACCCTCAAACACGAGTGGCTTGTCTCTCCGCGAGATGTTTCACTTACATGAATTCTCACTCAAGAAGGCTACCTCTCAGCATGACAAACTAAGATGTTTTCACGCAATGTGGCAATGAGTATGCCTTAAACATAGTTACATAGGGATCTAAACAACAATACATATCATGAAACGCTAAATACTTCTCATATAATGTAGCAAAAGCGATCCCGCAACATAACATCAAACAAGGATCTCAAAACAATTTACATCATCTAAGAAATTATGAAGCAAAACTTATAAACATGACTGATTCATGTACTTTCACCTCTAAAGTTGGTCGAAAAATAGAAGGCTCAGTAACAAAAACTGACTACACCACTGAATTTCTGGCGTCGAATGGTGTAAAATCAACTATCCATTCATCAAATTCTAACACCATCAAAATATGGGCCTACAAGAATATTTTAGATTCCTCCGTGATTCTCCAAAGATTCTACTCCATTGGTTGACTGAAAATCCATTGCCCAAAATGGTGAATCTGATATCAACATTGCGTATCGACCTGTGAAATTTTGTCAAATTTGACTATAAATTTGACACCATTTTGATAAAATTCATTTTTACCTCCTTGGGAAACTTCTCCAGCTCAGGGTTCCACTACCACTTTGCCTAAGCAAGGTTCCACCTTGGTCACAGTTCCGTCATCTCTGGGTTTCGCCACCGCTCATGGTTCTGCTATAAATCATGTTTCCGTAGTCTCGATCTTCGTTCCTCTGCTCGTGGCCCCTCCCAAATGGAAAAAAATGGGTTTAAATAAAGTTGGGTTGAGAAAATGACCCTGTGGGCCGTTGGCGCATGGGAAAATTTGGATTGGGCAGGTCAGGGTTCAAGCCCCACCGACCCCCCATACTTGGCATCTGTTTTAATAAATCAGCATAGTGTTTGATTTATTTGGTTAAGTTTTTGATTAAGTTTGGAGTGTGGGTGGTGGGATGGGGCGGGTCTAATGGAGGTGGCCCGCCCACCCACTTAATATAACATTTGTTTGTATATTTTTAAACCCATGCATTGACTCCTTTATAAAAAATAACAAGTCCCCCTCACCATATTGTATGGTTTATAAAAACCACTTTTGATTTTTAAATATTCGTTGGATTTTGCCATTTTTTTGTTTGATTTTTGAGGTTATTAATAAATAAAGTTTGTTTCATATTTTATTTAATAACCATATAGATATTTTATAAAATTCTTTGCCTTATATGGGTTTTGTTTTTTTTTTCATGGAATTTTTAATATATATATTTTTTCTTTTCGTAGGTGCAAGAGGTCAGTGATGGAATGACATGTGTCAATGGCTATGGGCTTCCATGTGGGTCCCACTTGCTCACTGGGATGCCACATGGCATACTGTGGGCCCCGCTTTTTCCTTGTCTTGCCAAATTTTAAAGAGCTCTATCTCCCTCATACGAGCTCAGATTTGAGTATTGTTTGTATCGTTTAAATCGGGGCAATGAGAAATTCGATTTGGGCCTAGTTCAAGAGCAATCCAACCACTTTGAATTTTGACCTATCATCAATCCTCTTTGAACACTGAGTGTGTCTAGAGCCACTTGAATCAGTAGGTAAGATATTTCAGTAGTTAAAATCAATTATATATTTCAATTGTGCATTTATTAATTATTCAATAGATATGCCAATGCCTTGCAATCTTTTTTAATTGGGTGGAAGTGGAAAATGTGAATATTGTTGGGCATATACTCTAAAATCTCAACCCTTTTTAGCATTTAACAACAACTTTGGGGGGGCTAGTTGAGCACTTTCCACAAGCAACCTGGAGGTGGCCAAAATCACCCATTGATTGCCACATTACCTTTTTCTAAATTAGTGACCTTTTTGTTTTCTAAATTTTGGGACCCCATTTTTATAAACTATGTGGGGGGCTGAAATAAATCGAGTTGTAATTCCTCCTTTATCTTATTATGCTAAGTTAGGTTTTTAATTTACATGCTGATATATTGTTTGATGTGATAGAGCATTGTTAGTATTATTATTATATGTACGAGGTATGTGTATGCTAGTTACATACCCATATCTCTGAGGAAGATGCTAGTATTCTATAACCTATTATTCTAGATAATTAATTAATAGTTAAACTTGATTAATGATCAGGTTATGATTGTATAAGCATGATTGACAGTCAAAACTTATGATTAGCTTTCGCTTGGTTAATGGTTAAACAATTAATCAATTAATAATTGATTAGTTCTTCATCCTAATAATTAATTAATTAATTAATTATATTTATCATGATTAATTTAATATTTTAACTTTAATAGATTTTTTTTAAAATTCTAGTTATAATATGACATAAAATGTTTATTATTTTATTGATTGAAAGAGAGGCGGTACAGCAACGAATCAACCACCCAAGGAATTAACTAAGGATGGTGAGATAAATTGAAAGGACAAGGTGGGGGTGGAGTCGAGCATGGTGTTAAATTGTATACACATGATAAGGAAGAAGTCTAAGGGAGGAGCATGAGAGAGAACTTTTTTTTTAATTTTGGAGGAGAAGTCATCTTTGTCATGGGAAGTGGGAAAAGATGAGACCGAGAGAAAGACCAAAGGAAGCTTTGGACAATGAGGTGGATTTGAGGAACATTGAAAAGGTATTTAATTGAGAAAACAAAACCACACTATGGCTAAGGTTTGGATTTGGGCTCGAAGGGCTAGAGAACTTGTGGAGGTTTCCTAGGTTAGGAAGCTAGATATGGTGTTCCTAGTTGGTAGGGTGGCATATTTAGTTGAGAGGTTCTAGGAGAAGAACCAAAATTGAGCCACCATAACCAACTATTTTATTGTTAATTTTTATTGTCAAACTATTTGAATTTCTCATGCATCAAATTTTGCTTGTTTAAAATAAGATAAGGAAAAAAAAATGTGAAATTAATTTTAAAGATGATTTAGTATTAATAAACAAAAAAAAATTGTTTTTTTTAGAGAGTTTTTTTTATACAAACTCTAGACCCAAGAATGGGATCTCACACGTGGTATCAAAGTCCAAATTCCAAATCTAGGAAAAACCCAATTTGTACACTCATGCACCATGAAACAACCCACAAACAAATTTATTATATTATATATTTCTTTATTTCTTTCTTCCACCTCGGGTGCACCTATAGATGATCCTTAAATGTTGATCCAAAAATAAAAAAACCAATCTTTGCAAGATAGGATTGTTGAAGCATGAATGAACAATTTTCCTGTTGTTAAATTAAACATACTAAACTGGCAATTTCAAGGATGAATAAATAGGAATTGAAGAATGTCAAATTTTCTTATATCATGCATACTAGGATAGAAGTCACATGGTTTATAAAGTCATATATTTCTGACACAACAAATATTCCACCAATTGAGCTAGACATGGTGAATATAATCCAAAAATCATAGCCTCTTTGTATCTTTGCAAGGACTATTTTCCTTTGTAAATAATAAATTGTGGATTTCAATAATGGGCCAACTATTGAAAGACAAACATATTTTATTGCTAAACTACAATTACATATCGAGGAATTGCAACAAAAATTAAAAACCACAAGTATATATACTTTTATATTTTCGTTTAGTCTAGCTCAATTCTTGAGACATCCATCAAAATCTTTTCATTCTCTAAGAGAGAGATACATAAGTCATATAATACCTTATTACTTTATTTGGTTTCAACAACATGTTTCCAGGCACTCCCTTTCCTTCCACAAGGCTACTAGTGATTGGAATTGGTCTGTGGATGGAACCTCAAACTTCTTTAATATATATCCAGAGATTTAGTAGAAAATCACTTTACTTTTAATTTATTTTGTGGATTTTGGAGCAGTGGTAGGTCAAATGCACTATCTACATCACATGAAGCAAAAGTATAATTGCAAATTGTAGAAAAATGATGAAACCATTACCAGAATTAGAAGTGTGTGTGCTTTCAAAACAAAATGTAAGCATAAGAAATTCATGGGATGTCATCGTTACCCCATATATATATTTATTCAAATGAGGACTAGCAATCAAAATAGGAGTAATTAAAGAGACTAACAAAGTAATGAGGATGGTTTTGTTTACAGAGAGAAAGAGGTTTCCATGTCAAAAGACCATACCTTGTCCATAAATAATTCTCTGAATTTTTTCAATGAAATTTCATACAACTTGTAAAGCTGATGTTAAATGTGAAGCCCACTTACGAATTATTGAGAGTTTGGTTGAATTATGGGTAATAAATAGTACACGTGCATCTTCCCATAGTTTATCCAATTTTGATTCACCAAGAAAATAAACAAAAATTCAATTTTCAAATTATCTTTAAGGAAGTTGTCCCCTTATTATGAAGAAAATATATCACATTCAAATAGCTATTTTTTTGTTGTTTACATATGGTTCACTTTTCCTTGCTATTCTTGGCAATTAGTCCTTGATTTTTTTTTCAACGAAATGGTTAGGGGACTACCCATTAGAATTCCTTTATACGACCTTTTTCAAAATTTTCACCATGTAGAGCATGTCTATGGAGATTTGAACCCACCATGCCCAGAAACACAATATGTTCTACTTCTTGAGCTCAAGTCCTTTGACTATCAATATTTTTTTTCAACGAAATGGTTGTGGCATTACCTAGTAAAACTCAATTATACAGATTTTTTCACAATTTTCACCAAGTAGAGCACGTATCCAAAGATTTTAACCCACCAAAGTTAGAAACACAATATGCTCCTCTACCACTTGAGCTCGGCTCCTTTGAAAATAAATTAGTCCTATATTAAATAGATAAGTAAGAAGGAAATTTCTCAACGGCTAGTTAGTGATGGATATTAAAGTCTGGAATTGTCTTTTTATATTATATATGAGTCAAAATGTGTATTCCCATTTGGAACCAACATAGATTTGGATTTTTCTATCCATCCCTATTCTTTATTGTTAGCTTAATGACCAAATTACAACTCAAACTAGCTTCCTTCCTAGTTGAATATTTATGATTATAGAAGTTTGGAATTTATCTCAATGCAAAATTTCAATGTACAATTGGTAATTGATCCATAAGGAATAGAAAAATAGCCACTGAGATAGAACATAGGGTTAACCACCGAACAAACAACTAAAATCCAGTTTAGCGAAATGGTTTCTAGGGCCCATAAACAATTTAAGTTTTAAAGAGACTAGGAATGATATAATGGCTCACAAATGAGCATTGATCATGTAGAGTACCAAAGATAATTTGTCCATAAGAGTAAATAGTTGAGGTAGAAAGACTTATGGAGTGGTCTATAAGACAAAGACTTGAAACCTGTAGGGTTTGCTAACACTTCAAAGCTCATCAAATCAAACGCGGTGGAATCTATTGTGGATAGAAGAATATACGTAGAGTAGAAATTCCAATATTAAGAAAAAGTAACATATGTAAACTCTCCACTTTGAAGCAGAAGACAACACAACAAATGTATTGTATAATAAGTGCATAAATTTATGAAGTGTATTTCTTTGCATTGAACTATTATATTCAAATGAATTCTAGACATATTTATTCAACAAAAAATTCAAAAATTTCATCCTCCAGCTTATTCTCTCTCTATTTAAATGCATCGATATCAATAAGGGAAATATTGTTCACTCAACCAAAAGAAATTTGAAAAAGGTAAAAGCGTTAAACAAAGGAAAAAGAAAACAAGTTTGGGATTCATGTGCTACGGGAACCTCTATGATAAATTAGATATGGTTAATTATATTCTTGAATTATAGTTGAAAATATAATTCCTTTATTACCTTAGAATATAGCTACATATATGTATGACCTCATCAAGTATGTTGTAGTTGGCTCTACAAGATTGTTCTTGGTAGGGGGTATTGGTACACTTGGCTTGAGAACTATTAGAATGAGTTATCATATTGTAGCTTATATTTTCCTTTCATGTTACAATAAGGCTCCATGATTTCAAGCTTTGCAATGATTTTTTTGATGCATCCTTTCAAAACGCTGTTGAGATACATCGTGGGTCTTCCAAATTAGCTAGACTCTTCATCAACTTGAAATATTCTTGCACATATGAGTGATAAGATGAATTCCATAATCCATTATAACTAATTGTCTTTAATATCTTAGTTTTGAAAAATCCATCCATCGAAACCCTTGTAATTGTTTATAGGCATGATGCTAGATACAATGGAAATTTTATATTAATTTGTTAGTAGTAATTTACAAACCCAGTATATGTATTTGTCATAGAATAAGTGTATAATAATTAAATCTACACATGAAATTACCTTCACTTATTTCCAAGTAGAAAAAGGTCATTTTGATAATATTTCTCATTGGCTTTGATGTTATCATTATTGCAAGACCAATGTTGTAACTCAAAGAGTCTTTGCTTTAATTATTAGCTTTCGGGTTTCATATAAAATTTAGATGGGTTAATGTTTTATGTGCATAAGACACTATTTTTTCCTCTTCTAATTCTTATACGGGTGAGTAGTGTTGTGGTGTAGGCTAGATGAACATAATCCAGGTTAATTTATCAAAAAAAATGTGCTACTTCTTTGAGAAATTAAAACACACTTTGCTTGGAAATAAGTTGAAACTTGAAACCTATGTTGTAGGAAACAAAAATCATAAGGCATTTAGTAAAAACATGTCTTAAAAGGAAAATTTGTAAGATTTCTATGCTTCTAAACTCCACCATCAACTTCCCATACATATCCCAATACATTAAGGAGACTAAACCAGGGTTTATTTACGAATCGGGAGAAAAAAATGAATTATTTGTGGACTAATACAAGATTCCTTAGTTCTTGCAGAGGAAGAACCCAACGAGCTAGTAAAATGGTTTGGAATGAAAACATAAAGGAAAGGGATAGAATGATGAGAATGAGACATTCAATTGGTAATGGCATGGAAACATAATCCAAGTTTTATCATCACAAAATCAAACTTTGTCTATCCCTTTGTAACCATAATATTAGTTGTACAACAAAACAAACAATAAAGGGGATGAAATGGAAAAAGACTTGAAGATGCATGGATAAGTGATATGAATGATCAACAAGGCTAACAAATTATATAAATTACCAGCAAAGAATATTAGCTCAAGAAACTACCTACTTAACCATGCATAAAGCTATCAAATTGTATTTTTTATGTGAAGTTAATTTAAAAGGTAAACAGCACATATGAAAAGCATTAAAATAATATCAACACAATTAAAATAGGACTCTAAAGCTCTTGGCATGGGCTAAACCCAAGGATGCTTAGAGTCCTTGAAGAGAACTAAGCTAAGGACAAAAATGAGGAACTTCTTTCCTTAGCTGAAATATTTCTTATATTATAACGCTACAAAATTTGCTCAAAAGTCTAATTTTCCTCTTTTGTCTTCTTATAGTACAATCTATAGGGCCAATTCGAGTATCTTACTTATACATCAAGTGGCCAGACCTCCTTAACATGAGTGCCACATTTCCCTCTAAAAAAATCCTAAAAAAAATTGATTGCCACATTACCTTTTCTAAATTATTGCTTTTTGTTTTCTAAATTTTGGGACCCCATTTTTATAAACTATGTGTGGGGGGCTGAAATAAATCGAGTTGTAATTCCTCCTTTATCTTATTATACTAAGTTAGGTTTTTAACTTACATGCTGATATATTGTTTGATGTGATAGAGCATTGTTAGTATTATTATTATATATCTTGAGTTATGTGTATGCTAGTTACATACCCATATCTACGAGAAGATACTAGTATTCTATAACCTATTATTCTAGATAATTAATTAATAGTTAAACTTGATTAATAATCAAGTTATGATTAACCCTTAAACTTGATTTAATAGTCAAACTTATGATTAACATAAACTTGATTAATGGTTAGCTTGATAATCAATTAATAATTGATTAGTTCTTTCATCTAATAATTAATTAATTAATTAATTATGTTTATCATGATTAATTTAATATTTAAATTTAATAGATTTTTTGGAATTCAACGATTATAATGACCCTTAAAATATTTTATTATTTTATTGATTGAAGAAATGACTGTGTGAATCAACCACCCAAGGAATTAACTAAGGATGGTGAGATAGGTGAAAGGACAAGGTGGGGGTGGGGTCAAGGATGGTGTTGGTGGCACCAAATGATAAAGGGAAAGAAGTCTAAGGGAGGAGCATGAGGGGGGACTTTTTTTTTTCTTGAAATTTTTTGGAGGAGATCATCTTTGGCCATGGGAAGTGGGAAAAGATGATTGAGAGAAGGCCAAAGTAAGCTTTGGACAATGAGGTGGATTGGAAGGGAGACATTGAAAAGGTATTTAATTGAAAGAGAAACAAAACCACACTATGGCTAAGGTTTGGATTTGGGCTCGAAGAGAGCTAGAGAACTTATGGAGGTTTCCTAGGTTAGGAAGCTAGATATGGTGTTCCTAGTTGGTAGGGTGGCATATTTGTTGAGGTTCAGGTTCTGGAAGAACCAAAATTGAGCCACCATAACCAACTATTTTATTGTTAATTTTTATTGTCAAATTATTTGAATTTCTCATGCATCAAATTTTTTCTTGTTTAAAATAAGATAAGGAAAAAAAAATGTGAAATTAATTTTAAAAGATGATTTAGTAATAAACAAAAAAAATTGTTTTTTTTAGAGTTTTTTTATACAAACTCTAGACCCAAGAATGGGATCTCTCACCGTGGTATCAAAGTCCAAATTCCAAATCTAGGCAAAACCAATTTGTACACTCATGCGCCATAGAAACAACCCACAAACAAATTTATTATATTATATATTTCTTTATTTCTTTTCTTTTACCTCGGGTGCACCTATAGATGATCCTTAAACGTTGATCCAAAAATAAAAAAACCAATCTTTGCAAGATAAGATTGTTGAAGCATGAATGAACAATTTTCTGTTGTTAAATTAAACATACTATGTCTTTGGCAATTTCAAGGATGAATAAACAAGAATTGAAAATCATCAATTTTCTTATATCATGCATACTAGGATAGAAGTCACATAGTTTATAAAGTCATATATTTCGACACAACAAATATTCCACCAATTGAAATAGACATGGTGAATATAATCCAAAATCTTAACTCTTTGTATCTTTAGATTCCTGTTTCCTTTGTAAATAATAAATTGTGGATTTCAATAATGAACGACTATTGAAAGACAAACATGTTTTATTGCTAAACTACAATTACATATGAGGGGTTACAACAAAAATTAAAAACCACAGTATACTTTTATATTTTCGTTTAGTCTAGTTCAATTCTTGAGACATCCATCAAAAAATCTTTTCATTCTCTAAGAGAATGCATAAGTCATATAATACCTTATTACTTTATTTGGTTTCAACTGCTTGTTCCAGGCCTCCCTTTTTCTTTCCACAAGGCTACTAGTGATTGAGTTGATGTGATGGAACCTCAAACTTCTTTAATATATCCGGGAATTTGAGAAAATCACTTTACTTTTAATTTATTTTGTGGATTTTGGAGCAGTGGTAGGTCAAATGCACTATCTACATCACATGAAGCAAAAGTATAATTGCAAGTGTGAAAATCAATGAAACCATTACGGAAATTTGAAGTGTGTGCTTTCAAAACAAAATGTAAGCATAAGAAATTCATGGGATGTCATCGTTACCCCATATATATATTTATTCAAATAGAGGACTAGCAATCAAAATAGGAGTAATTCAGGAACTAATAAAGTAATGAGGATGGTTTTGTTTACGAGAGAGAAAAGGGTTTCCATGTCAAAAGATATACCTTGTCCATAAATAATTCTCAGATTTTTTCAATGAAATTTCATACAACTTGTAAAGCTGATGTTAAATGTGAAGCCCACTTACGAATTATTGAGAGTTTGGTTGAATTATGGGTAATAAATAGTACACGTGCATCTTCCCATAGTTTATCCAATTTTGATTCACGAAAATAAACAAAAATTCAATTTTCAAATTATCTTTAAGGAAGTTGTCCCCTTATTATGAAGAAAATATATCACATTCAAATAGCTATTTTTTTGTTGTTTACATATGGTTCACTTTTCCTTGTTACTGTTGGCAATTAGTCCTTTGATAAGTTTTCAACGAAATGGTTATGGGACTACCCATTAGAATCTGCTCCTTTATCGACCTTTTTCAAAAAATTTTCACCATGTAGAGCATGTCTCTGGAGATTTGAACCCACCATGCTAAACACAATATGTTCTACTTCTTGAGCTCAAGTCCTTTGACTATCAATATTTTTTTCAACGAAATGGTTGTGGCATTACCCGAGTAAAACTCCTTATACAAATTTTTTCACAATTTTCACGAACAATAGCACGTATCCAAAAAGATTTGAACCCACCACGATTAGAAAACCTGATATGCTCTCTACCACTTGAGCTCGACTCCTTTGAAAATAAATTAGTCCTATATTAAATAGATAAGTAAGAAGGAAATTTCTCAACGGCTAGTTAGTGATGGATATTAAAGTCTGGAATTGTCTTTTTATATTATATATGAGTCAACATGTGTGTATTCCCATTTGGAACCAACATAGATTTGGATTTTTCTATCCATCCCTATTCTTTATTGTTAGCTTAATGACCAAATTACAACTCAAACTAGCTTCCTTCCTAGTTGAATATTTATGATTATAGAATTTTGGAATTTATCTCAATGCAAAATTTCAATGTATAGTTGGTAATTGATCCATAAGGAATAGGAAAAATAGCCACTGAGACACAACATAGGGTTAACCACCAAGAAAAAACACTAAAATCCAGTTTAGCGAAATGGTTTCTAGGGCCCATAAACAATTTAAGTTTTAAAGAGACCTGAATGATATAATGGCTCACAAATAGGCAAATGAGCATTGATCATGTAGAGTACCAAAGATAATTTGTCCATAAGAGTAAATAGTTGAGGTAGAAAGACTTATGAGTGGTCTATAAAACAAGGAGCTTGAAACTTTTGTAGGGTTTGCTAACACTTCAAAGCTCATCAAATCAAACGGTGGAATCTATTGTGGATAGAAGAATATACGCTAAGAGTAGAAATTCCAATATTAAGAAAAGTAACATATGTAAACTCCACTTTTGAAACAGAAACTGAAACAGAAGACAACACAACAAATGTATTGTATAATAAGTGCATAAATTTATGAAGTGTATTTCTTTGCATTGAACTATTATATTCAAATGAATTCTGAACATCATTATTCAACAAAAAATTCAAAAATTTCATCCTCAAAACATTCTCTCTATTTAAATCATCGATATCAATAAGAAATATTGATTTCACTCAACCAAAAAAGAAATTTGAAAAAGACAAGGAAGTAAACAAGGAAAAAACAAGTTTTGGGATTCATGTGCTACAAGAACCTCTATGATAAATTATATATGGTTAATTGTATTCTTGAATTATAGTTGAAAATATAATTCGCACACCTAGTCGAATATAGCTACATATATGTATGACCCTCATCAAGTATGTTGTAGTTGGCTCTACAAGATTGCTCTTGCCGGGGTAATGGTACACTTGGCTTCGGCATGAGTTATCATATTGTAGCTTATATTTCCTTTCATGTTACAATAAGGCTACATGATTTCAAGCTTTACAATGATTTTTTTGATGCATCCTTTCAAAACGCTATTGAGATACATCGTGGGTGTCTACAAATTAGCTAGACTCTTAATTGACTTGAATATTCTTGCACATATGAGTGATAAGATGAATTCCATAATCCATTATAACTTAATTGTCTTTAATATCTTAGTTTTGAAAAAATCCATCCATACGAAGGAAACCCTTGTAATTGTTTATAGGCATGATGTATAGATACAATGGAAATTTTATATTAATTTGTTAGTAGTAATTTACAAACTTCAAGTATATGTATTTGTCATAGAATAAGTGTATAATAATTAAATCTACACATGAAATTACCTTCAACAATTTCCAAGTAGAAAAAGGTCATTTTGATAATATTTCTCATTGGCACCTAATGGCCCCTCATTATTGCAAGACCAATGTTGTAACTCAAAGAGTCTTTGCTTTAATTATTAACTCGGGTTTCATATAAAATTTAGATGGGTTAGTACTATATGTGCATAAGACACTATTTTTTTCCTCTTCTAATTCTTATACGGGTGAGTAGTGTTGTGGTGTAGGCTAGATGAACATAATCCAGGTTAATTTATCAAAAAAAATGTGCTACTTGCGAGAAATTAAAGCACACTTTGCTTGGAAATAGAGGATTTGAGAACTTGAAACCTATGTTGTAGGAAACAAAAATCATAAGGCATTTAGTAAAAGCATATAAAGGAAAATTTGTAAGATTTCTATGCTTCTAAACTCCACCATCAACTTCCCATACATATCCCAATACATTAAGGAGACTAAACCAAGAGTTTATTTCTGAATCAGGGGAGAAAAATGAATTATTTGTGGACTAATACAAGATTCCTTGGTTTACTAGAGGAAGAACCCAACGAGCTAGTAAAATAGTTGGAATGAAAACATAAGGAAAGGGATAGGAATGATAGAGAATGGAGACATTCAATTGGTAATGGCATGGGGAAACATAATCCAAGTTTTATCATCACAAAATCAAACTTTGTCTATCCCCTGTAACCATAATATTAGTTGTACAACAAAACAACAACAACAAAGGGGATGAAATGGAAAAAGACTTGAAGATGCATGGATAAGTGATATGAATGATCAACAAGGCTAACAAATTATATAAATTACCAGCAAAGAATATTAGCTCAAGAAACTACCTACTTAACCATGCATAAAGCTATCAAATTGTATTTTTTGTAAACGTTAATTTAAAAGGTAAACAACACATATGAAAAGCATTAAAATAATATCAACACAAGTAAAATAGGACTCTAAAGCTCTTGGCATGGGCTAAACCCAAGGATGCTTAGAGTCCTTGAAGAAGAACTAAGCTAAGGACAAAAATGAGGAACTTCTTTCCTTAACTGGAAATATTTCTTATATTATAACGCTACAAAATTTGCTCAAAAAGTCTAATTTTCCTCTTTTGTCTTCTTATAGTACAATCTATAGGGCCAATTCGAGTATCTTACTTATACATCAAGTGGCAAACCTCCTTAACATGAGTGCCACATTTCCCTCTAAAAATCCTAAAAAATTGATTGCCACATTACCTTTTTCTAAATTAGTGACCTTTTTGTTTTCTAAATTTTGGGACCCCATTTTTATAAACTATGTGGGGGGCTGAAATAAATCGAGTTGTAATTCCTCCTTTATCTTATTATGCTAAGTTAGGTTTTTAACTTACATGCTGATATATTGTTTGATGTGATAGAGCATTGTTAGTATTATTATTATATGTACGAGTTATGTGTATGCTAGTTACATACCCATATCTCTGAGGAAGATGCTAGTATTCTATAACCTATTATTCTAGATAATTAATTAATAGTTAAACTTGATTAATAATCAAGTTATGATTAACCTTAAACTTGGTTAATGATCAAACTTATGATTAGCTTTAAACTTGATTAATGGTTAAGCTTGATAATCAATTAATAATTGATTAGTTCTTCATCCTAATAATTAATTAATTAATTAATTATATTTTATCATGATTAATTTAATATTTAAATTTAATAGATTTTTTTGGAATTCACTGATTATAATGACCCTTAAAATATTTTATTATTTTATTGATTGAAGGGCGGCTGTGTGAATCAACCACCCAAGGAATTAACTAAGGATGGTGAGATAGGTGAAAGGACAAGGTGGGGGTGGGGTCAAGGATGGTGTTAGGTGGCACCAAATGATAAAGGGAAAGAAGTCTAAGGGAGGAGCATGAGGGGGGACTTTTTTTTTTCTTGGAAATTTTTTGGAGGAGAGATCATCTTTGTCATGGGAAGTGGGAAAAGATGATTGAGAGAAGGCCAAAGTAAGCTTTGGACAATGAGGTGGATTGGAAGGGAGACATTGAAAAGGTATTTAATTGAGAAAACAAAACCACACTATGGCTAAGGTTTGGATTTGGGCTCGAAGGGCTAGAGAACTTGTGGAGGTTTCCTAGGTTAGGAAGCTAGATATGGTGTTCCTAGTTGGTAGGGTGGCATATTTAGTTGAGAGGTTCTAGGAGAAGAACCAAAATTGAGCCACCATAACCAACTATTTTATTGTTAATTTTTATTGTCAAATTATTTGAATTTCTCATGCATCAAATTTTTCTTGTTTAAAATAAGATAAGGAAAAAAAAATGTGAAATTAATTTTAAAGATGATTTAGTATTAATAAACAAAAAAAAATTGTTTTTTTTAGAGAGTTTTTTTTATACAAACTCTAGACCCAAGAATGGGATCTCACACGTGGTATCAAAGTCCAAATTCCAAATCTAGGAAAAACCCAATTTGTACACTCATGCACCATGAAACAACCCACAAACAAATTTATTATATTATATATTTCTTTATTTCTTTCTTCCACCTCGGGTGCACCTATAGATGATCCTTAAACGTTGATCCAAAAATAAAAAAACCAATCTTTGCAAGATAAGATTGTTGAAGCATGAATGAACAATTTTCCTGTTGTTAAATTAAACATACTAAACTGGCAATTTCAAGGATGAATAAATAGGAATTGAAGAATGTCAATTTTTCTTATATCATGCATACTAGGATAGAAGTCACATGGTTTATAAAGTCATATATTTCTGACACAACAAATATTCCACCAATTGAGCTAGACATGGTGAATATAATCCAAAAATCATAGCCTCTTTGTATCTTTGCAAGGACTATTTTCCTTTGTAAATAATAAATTGTGGATTTCAATAATGGGCCAACTATTGAAAGACAAACATATTTTATTGCTAAACTACAATTACATATCGAGGAATTGCAACAAAAATTAAAAACCACAAGTATATATACTTTTATATTTTCGTTTAGTCTAGTTCAATTCTTGAGACATCCATCAAAATCTTTTCATTCTCTAAGAGAGAGATACATAAGTCATATAATACCTTATTACTTTATTTGGTTTCAACAACATGTTTCCAGGCACTCCCTTTCCTTCCACAAGGCTACTAGTGATTGGAATTGGTCTGTGGATGGAACCTCAAACTTCTTTAATATATATCCAGAGATTTAGTAGAAAATCACTTTACTTTTAATTTATTTTGTGGATTTTGGAGCAGTGGTAGGTCAAATGCACTATCTACATCACATGAAGCAAAAGTATAATTGCAAATTGTAGAAAAATGATGAAACCATTACCAGAATTAGAAGTGTGTGTGCTTTCAAAACAAAATGTAAGCATAAGAAATTCATGGGATGTCATCGTTACCCCATATATATATTTATTCAAATGAGGACTAGCAATCAAAATAGGAGTAATTAAAGAGACTAACAAAGTAATGAGGATGGTTTTGTTTACAGAGAGAAAGAGGTTTCCATGTCAAAAGACCATACCTTGTCCATAAATAATTCTCTGAATTTTTTCAATGAAATTTCATACAACTTGTAAAGCTGATGTTAAATGTGAAGCCCACTTACGAATTATTGAGAGTTTGGTTGAATTATGGGTAATAAATAGTACACGTGCATCTTCCCATAGTTTATCCAATTTTGATTCACCAAGAAAATAAACAAAAATTCAATTTTCAAATTATCTTTAAGGAAGTTGTCCCCTTATTATGAAGAAAATATATCACATTCAAATAGCTATTTTTTTGTTGTTTACATATGGTTCACTTTTCCTTGCTATTCTTGGCAATTAGTCCTTGATTTTCAGCAGAAATGGTTGGGGACTACCCATTAGAATTCCTTTATACGACCTTTTTCCAAAATTTTCACCATGTAGAGCATGTCTATGGAGATTTGAACCCACCATGCCCAGACCCACCATGGCCCGAAACACAATATGTTCTACTTCTTGAGCTCAAGTCCTTTGACTATCAATATTTTTTTCAGCGAAATGGTTGTGGCATTACCTAGTAAAACTCAATTATTCACAGTTTTTTCACAATTTTCACCCAGTAGAGCACGTCCAAAGATTTTAACCCACCAAAGTTAGAAACACAATATGCTCCTCTACCACTTGAGCTCGCTCCTTTGAAAATAAATTAGTCCTATATTAAATAGATAAGTAGAAGAAATTTCTCAACGGCTAGTTAGTGATGGATATTAAAGTGCGGAATTGTCTTGTTTTTTATGTATATATAGTCAAAATGTGTATTCCCATTTGGAACCAACATAGATTTGGATTTTTCTATCCATCCTATTCTTATTGTTAGCTTAATGACCAAATTACAACACAGGCAGCTTCCTTCTAGTTGAATATTTATGATTATAGAAGTTTGGAATTTATCTCGATGCAAAATTTCAATGTACAATTGGTAATTGATCCATAAGGAATAGAAAAATAGCCAGAGATAGAATGATAGAACATAGGGTTAACCACCACAAACAACTAAAATCCGGTTTAGCGAAATGGTTTCTAGGGCCATAAACAATTTAAGTTTTAAAGAGACTAGGAATGATATAATGGCTCACAAATGAGCATTGATCATGTAGAGTACCAAAGATAATTTGTCCATAAGAGTAAATAGTTGAGGTAGAAAGACTTATGGAGTGGTCTATAGAACAAGGAGCTTGAAACCTGTAGGGTTTGCTAACACTTCAAAGCTCATCAAATCAAACAGGTGGAATCTATTGTGGATAGAAGAATATCTGTAAGAGTAGAAATTCCAATATTAAGAAAAGTAACATATGTAAACTCCACTTTGGAAAACGAAGACAACACAACAAATGTATTGTATAATAAGTGCATAAATTTATGAAGTGTATTTCTTTGCATTGAACTATTATATTCAAATGAATTCTGAACATCATTATTCAACAAAAAAATTCAAAAAATTTCATCCCTCAAAACATTCTCTCTATTTAAATCTGTCAATATCAATAAGGAAATATTGATTTCACTCAACCAAAAAAGAAATTTGAAAAAGACAAAGGCAGTAAACAAGGAAAAGAAAACAAGTTTTGGGATTCATGTGCTACAGGAACCTCTATGATAAATTAGATATGGTTAATTGTATTCTTGAATTATAGTTGAAAATATAATTCCTTTATTACCTTAGAATATAGCTACATATATGTATGACCTCATCAAGTATGTTGTAGTTGGCTCTACAAGATTGTTCTTGCTAGGGGTAATGGTACACTTGGCTTCAGAATGAGTTATCATATTGTAGCTTATATTTCCTTTCATGTTACAATAAGGCTCCATGATTTCAAGCTTTGCAATGATTTTTTTGATGCATCCTTTCAAAACGCTATTGAGATACATCGTGGGTGTCTTCCAAATTAGCTAGACTCTTCATCAACTTGAATATTCTTGCACATATGAGTGATAAGATGAATTCCATAATCCATTATAACTTAATTGTCTTTAATATCTTAGTTTTGAAAAATCCATCCATACGAAGGAAACCCTTGTAATTGTTTATAGGCATGATGCTAGATACAATGGGAAATTTTATATTAATTTGTTAGTAGTAATTTACAAACTTCAAGTATATGTATTTGTCATAGAATAAGTGTATAATAATTAAATCTACACATGAAATTACCTTCATAATTTCAAGTAGAAAAAGGTCATTTTGATAATATTTCTCATTGGCACCTGATGGCCCTCATTATTGCAAGACCAATGTTGTAACTCAAAGAGTCTTTGCTTTAATTATTAACTCGGGTTTCATATAAAATTTAGATGGGTTAGTACTATATGTGCATAAGACACTATTTTTTTCCTCTTCTAATTCTTATACGGGTGAGTAGTGTTGTGGTGTAGGCTAGATGAACATAATCCAGGTTAATTTATCAAAAAAAATGTGCTACTTGCGAGAAATTAAAGCACACTTTGCTTGGAAATAGAGGATTTGAGAACTTGAAACCTATGTTGTAGGAAACAAAAATCATAAGGCATTTAGTAAAAGCATATAAAGGAAAATTTGTAAGATTTCTATGCTTCTAAACTCCACCATCAACTTCCCATACATATCCCAATACATTAAGGAGACTAAACCAAGAGTTTATTTCTGAATCAGGGGAGAAAAATGAATTATTTGTGGACTAATACAAGATTCCTTGGTTTACTAGAGGAAGAACCCAACGAGCTAGTAAAATAGTTGGAATGAAAACATAAGGAAAGGGATAGGAATGATAGAGAATGGAGACATTCAATTGGTAATGGCATGGGGAAACATAATCCAAGTTTTATCATCACAAAATCAAACTTTGTCTATCCCCTGTAACCATAATATTAGTTGTACAACAAAACAACAACAACAAAGGGGATGAAATGGAAAAAGACTTGAAGATGCATGGATAAGTGATATGAATGATCAACAAGGCTAACAAATTATATAAATTACCAGCAAAGAATATTAGCTCAAGAAACTACCTACTTAACCATGCATAAAGCTATCAAATTGTATTTTTTGTAAACGTTAATTTAAAAGGTAAACAACACATATGAAAAGCATTAAAATAATATCAACACAAGTAAAATAGGACTCTAAAGCTCTTGGCATGGGCTAAACCCAAGGATGCTTAGAGTCCTTGAAGAAGAACTAAGCTAAGGACAAAAATGAGGAACTTCTTTCCTTAACTGGAAATATTTCTTATATTATAACGCTACAAAATTTGCTCAAAAAGTCTAATTTTCCTCTTTTGTCTTCTTATAGTACAATCTATAGGGCCAATTCGAGTATCTTACTTATACATCAAGTGGCAAACCTCCTTAACATGAGTGCCACATTTCCCTCTAAAAATCCTAAAAAATTGATTGCCACATTACCTTTTTCTAAATTAGTGACCTTTTTGTTTTCTAAATTTTGGGACCCCATTTTTATAAACTATGTGGGGGGCTGAAATAAATCGAGTTGTAATTCCTCCTTTATCTTATTATGCTAAGTTAGGTTTTTAACTTACATGCTGATATATTGTTTGATGTGATAGAGCATTGTTAGTATTATTATTATATGTACGAGTTATGTGTATGCTAGTTACATACCCATATCTCTGAGGAAGATGCTAGTATTCTATAACCTATTATTCTAGATAATTAATTAATAGTTAAACTTGATTAATAATCAAGTTATGATTAACCTTAAACTTGGTTAATGATCAAACTTATGATTAGCTTTAAACTTGATTAATGGTTAAGCTTGATAATCAATTAATAATTGATTAGTTCTTCATCCTAATAATTAATTAATTAATTAATTATATTTTATCATGATTAATTTAATATTTAACTTTAATAGATTTTTTTGGAATTCACTGATTATAATGACCCTTAAAATATTTTATTATTTTATTGATTGAAGGGCGGCTGTGTGAATCAACCACCCAAGGAATTAACTAAGGATGGTGAGATAGGTGAAAGGACAAGGTGGGGGTGGGGTCAAGGATGGTGTTAGGTGGCACCAAATGATAAAGGGAAAGAAGTCTAAGGGAGGAGCATGAGGGGGGACTTTTTTTTTTCTTGGAAATTTTTTGGAGGAGAGATCATCTTTGTCATGGGAAGTGGGAAAAGATGATTGAGAGAAGGCCAAAGTAAGCTTTGGACAATGAGGTGGATTGGAAGGGAGACATTGAAAAGGTATTTAATTGAGAAAACAAAACCACACTATGGCTAAGGTTTGGATTTGGGCTCGAAGGGCTAGAGAACTTGTGGAGGTTTCCTAGGTTAGGAAGCTAGATATGGTGTTCCTAGTTGGTAGGGTGGCATATTTAGTTGAGAGGTTCTAGGAGAAGAACCAAAATTGAGCCACCATAACCAACTATTTTATTGTTAATTTTTATTGTCAAATTATTTGAATTTCTCATGCATCAAATTTTTCTTGTTTAAAATAAGATAAGGAAAAAAAAATGTGAAATTAATTTTAAAGATGATTTAGTATTAATAAACAAAAAAAAATTGTTTTTTTTAGAGAGTTTTTTTTATACAAACTCTAGACCCAAGAATGGGATCTCACACGTGGTATCAAAGTCCAAATTCCAAATCTAGGAAAAACCCAATTTGTACACTCATGCACCATGAAACAACCCACAAACAAATTTATTATATTATATATTTCTTTATTTCTTTCTTCCACCTCGGGTGCACCTATAGATGATCCTTAAACGTTGATCCAAAAATAAAAAAACCAATCTTTGCAAGATAAGATTGTTGAAGCATGAATGAACAATTTTCCTGTTGTTAAATTAAACATACTAAACTGGCAATTTCAAGGATGAATAAATAGGAATTGAAGAATGTCAATTTTTCTTATATCATGCATACTAGGATAGAAGTCACATGGTTTATAAAGTCATATATTTCTGACACAACAAATATTCCACCAATTGAGCTAGACATGGTGAATATAATCCAAAAATCATAGCCTCTTTGTATCTTTGCAAGGACTATTTTCCTTTGTAAATAATAAATTGTGGATTTCAATAATGGGCCAACTATTGAAAGACAAACATATTTTATTGCTAAACTACAATTACATATCGAGGAATTGCAACAAAAATTAAAAACCACAAGTATATATACTTTTATATTTTCGTTTAGTCTAGTTCAATTCTTGAGACATCCATCAAAATCTTTTCATTCTCTAAGAGAGAGATACATAAGTCATATAATACCTTATTACTTTATTTGGTTCCATAAACATGTTTCGAGGCACTCCCCTTTCCTTCCACAAGGCTACTGATGATTGGAATTTTGGAATTGGTCTGTGGATGGAACCTCAGAAACTCTTTAATATATATCCGGAGATTTAGCGAAGAAAATCACTTTACTTTTAATTTATTTTGTGGATTTTGGAGCAGTGGTAGGTCAAATGCACTATCTACATCACATGAAGCAAAAGTATAATTGCAAATTGTAGAAAAATGATGAAACCATTACCAGAATTAGAAGTGTGTGTGCTTTCAAAACAAAATGTAAGCATAAGAAATTCATGGGATGTCATCGTTACCCCATATATATATTTATTCAAATGAGGACTAGCAATCAAAATAGGAGTAATTAAAGAGACTAACAAAGTAATGAGGATGGTTTTGTTTACAGAGAGAAAGAGGTTTCCATGTCAAAAGACCATACCTTGTCCATAAATAATTCTCTGAATTTTTTCAATGAAATTTCATACAACTTGTAAAGCTGATGTTAAATGTGAAGCCCACTTACGAATTATTGAGAGTTTGGTTGAATTATGGGTAATAAATAGTACACGTGCATCTTCCCATAGTTTATCCAATTTTGATTCACCAAGAAAATAAACAAAAATTCAATTTTCAAATTATCTTTAAGGAAGTTGTCCCCTTATTATGAAGAAAATATATCACATTCAAATAGCTATTTTTTTGTTGTTTACATATGGTTCACTTTTCCTTGCTATTCTTGGCAATTAGTCCTTGATTTTTTTTTCAACGAAATGGTTAGGGGACTACCCATTAGAATTCCTTTATACGACCTTTTTCAAAATTTTCACCATGTAGAGCATGTCTATGGAGATTTGAACCCACCATGCCCAGAAACACAATATGTTCTACTTCTTGAGCTCAAGTCCTTTGACTATCAATATTTTTTTTCAACGAAATGGTTGTGGCATTACCTAGTAAAACTCAATTATACAGATTTTTTCACAATTTTCACCAAGTAGAGCACGTATCCAAAGATTTTAACCCACCAAAGTTAGAAACACAATATGCTCCTCTACCACTTGAGCTCGGCTCCTTTGAAAATAAATTAGTCCTATATTAAATAGATAAGTAAGAAGGAAATTTCTCAACGGCTAGTTAGTGATGGATATTAAAGTCTGGAATTGTCTTTTTATATTATATATGAGTCAACATGTGTATTCCCATTTGGAACCAACATAGATTTGGATTTTTCTATCCATCCCTATTCTTTATTGTTAGCTTAATGACCAAATTACAACTCAAACTAGCTTCCTTCCTAGTTGAATATTTATGATTATAGAATTTTGGAATTTATCTCAATGCAAAATTTCAATGTATAGTTGGTAATTGATCCATAAGGAATAGAAAAATAGCCACTGAGACACAACATAGGGTTAACCACCGAAAAAACCACTAAAATCCAGTTTAGCGAAATGGTTTCTAGGGCCCATAAACAATTTAAGTTTTAAAGAGACTAGGAATGATATAATGGCTCACAAATGAGCATTGATCATGTAGAGTACCAAAGATAATTTGTCCATAAGAGTAAATAGTTGAGGTAGAAAGACTTATGGAGTGGTCTATAAAACAAGGAGCTTGAAACCTGTAGGGTTTGCTAACACTTCAAAGCTCATCAAATCAAACAGGTGGAATCTATTGTGGATAGAAGAATATCTGTAAGAGTAGAAATTCCAATATTAAGAAAAGTAACATATGTAAACTCCACTTTGGAAAACGAAGACAACACAACAAATGTATTGTATAATAAGTGCATAAATTTATGAAGTGTATTTCTTTGCATTGAACTATTATATTCAAATGAATTCTGAACATCATTATTCAACAAAAAAATTCAAAAAATTTCATCCCTCAAAACATTCTCTCTATTTAAATCTGTCAATATCAATAAGGAAATATTGATTTCACTCAACCAAAAAAGAAATTTGAAAAAGACAAAGGAAGTAAACAAGGAAAAGAAAACAAGTTTTGGGATTCATGTGCTACAAGAACCTCTATGATAAATTATATATGGTTAATTGTATTCTTGAATTATAGTTGAAAATATAATTCCTTTATTACCTCAGAATATAGCTACATATATGTATGACCTCATCAAGTATGTTGTAGTTGGCTCTACAAGATTGCTCTTGCCAGGGGTAATGGTACACTTGGCTTCAGCATGAGTTATCATATTGTAGCTTATATTTCCTTTCATGCAATAAGGCTACATGATTTCAAGCTTTCACAAATGATTTTTTTTTTGATGCATCCTTTCAAAACGCTATTGAGTCATCGTGGGTGTCTTCCAAATTAGCTAGACTCTTCATCAACTTGAAATATTCTTGCACATATGAGTGATAAGATGATTCCATAATCCATTATAACTTAATTGTCTTTAATATCTTAGTTTGAAATCCATCCATACGAAGGAAACCCTTGTAATTGTTTATAGGCATGATGCTAGATACAATGGGAAATTTTATATTAATTTTGTTAGTAGTAATTTACAAACTTCAAGTATATGTATTTGTCATAGAATAAGTGTATAATAATTAATCTACCACATGATACCTTCATAATTTCAAGTAGAAAAAGGTCATTTTGATAAAATTTCTCATTTAGCACCTAATAGGCCCTCATTATTACAAGACCAATGTTGTAACTCAAAGAGTCTTTGCTTTAATTATTAACTTCCGTTCATATAAAATTTAGATGGGTTAGTACTATATGTGCATAAGACACTATTTTTTTCCTCTTCTAATTCTTATACGGGTGAGTAGTGTTTGGGGTGTTGACTAGATGATAGACATAATCCAGGTTAATTTATCAAAAAAAATGTGCTACTTGCGAGAAATTAAAGCACACTTTGCTTGGAAATAGAGGATTTGAGAACTTGAAACCTATGTTGTAGGAAACAAAAATCATAAGGCATTTAGTAAAAGCATATAAAGGAAAATTTGTAATATTTCTATGCTTCTAAACTCCACCATCAACTTCCCATACATATCCCAATACATTAAGGAGACTAAACCAAGAGTTTATTTCTGAATCAGGGGAGAAAAATGAATTATTTGTGGACTAATACAAGATTCCTTGGTTTACTAAAGGAAGAACCCAACGAGCTATTAAAATAGTTGGAATGCAAACATAAGGAAAGGGATAGGAATGCTAGAGAATGGAGACATTCAATTGGTAATGGCATGGGGAAACATAATCCAAGTTTTATCATCACAAAATCAAACTTTGTCTATCCCCTGTAACCATAATATTAGTTGTACAACAAAACAACAACAACAAAGGGGATGAAATGGAAAATGACTTGAAGATGCATGGATAAGTGATATGAATGATCAACAAGGCTAACAAATTATATAAATTACCAGCAAAGAATATTAGCTCAAGAAACTACCTACTTAACCATGCATAAAGCTATCAAATTGTATTTTTTGTAAACGTTAATTTAAAAGGTAAAAAACACATATGAAAAGCATTAAAATAATATCAACACACGTAAAATAGGACTCTAAAGCTCTTGGCATGGGCCAAAGCCAAGGATGCTTAGAGTCCTTGAAGAAGAACTAAGCTAAGGACAAAAATGAGGAACTTCTTTCCTTAACTGGAAATATTTCTTATATTATAACGCTACAAAATTTGCTCAAAAAGACTAATTTTCCTCTTTTGTCTTCTTATAGTACAATATATAGGGCCAATTCGAGTATCTTACTTATACATCAAGTTGCAAACCTCCTTAACATGAGTGCCACATTTCCCTCTAAAAATCCTAAAAAATTGATTGCCACATTACCTTTTTCTAAATTAGTGACCTTTTTGTTTTCTAAATTTTGGGACCCCATTTTTATTAACTATGTGGGGGGCTGAAATAAATCGAGTTGTAATTCCTCCTTTATCTTATTATGCTAAGTTAGGTTTTTAACTTACATGCTGATATATTGTTTGATGTGATAGAGCATTGTTAGTATTATTATTATATGTACGAGGTATGTGTATGCTAGTTACATACCCATATCTCTGAGGAAGATGCTAGTATTCTATAACCTATTATTCTAGATAATTAATTAATAGTTAAACTTGATTAATGATCAAGTTATGATTAACCTTAAACTTGGTTAATGATCAAACTTATGATTAGATTTAAACTTGATTAATGGTTAAGCTTGATAATCAATTAATAATTGATTAGTTCTTAATCCTAATAATTAATTAATTAATTAATTATATTTTATCATGATTAATTTAATATTTAACTTTAATAGATTTTTTTGGAATTCACTGATTATAATGACCCTTAAAATATTTTATTATTTTATTGATTGAAGGGCGGTTGTGTGAATCAACCACCCAAGGAATTAACTAAGGATGGTGAGATAGGTGAAAGGACAAGGTGGGGGTGGGGTCAAGGATGGTGTTAGGTGGCACCAAATGATAAAGGGAAAGAAGTCTAAGGGAGGAGCATGAGGGGGGACTTTTTTTTTCTTGGAAATTTTTTGGAGGAGAGATCATCTTTGTCATGGGAAGTGGGAAAAGATGATTGAGAGAAGGCCAAAGGAAGCTTTGGACAATGAGGTGGATTTGAAGGGAGACATTGAAAAGGTATTTAATTGAGAAAACAAAACCACACTATGGCTAAGGTTTGGATTTGGGCTCGAAGGGCTAGAGAACTTGTGGAGGTTTCCTAGGTTAGGAAGCTAGATATGACTTTCCGAGTTGGTAGGGTGGCATATTTAGTTGAGAGGTTCTAGGAGAAGAACCAAAATTGAGCCACCATAACCAACTATTTTATTGTTAATTTTTATTGTCAAATTATTTGAATTTCTCATGCATCAAATTTTTCTTGTTTAAAATAAGATAAGGAAAAACAAATGTGAAATTAATTTTAAAAATGATTTAGTATTAATAAACAAAAAAAAATTGTTTTTTTTAGAGAGTTTTTTTTATACAAACTCTAGACCCAAGAATGGGATCTCACACGTGGTATCAAAGTCCAAATTCCAAATCTAGGAAAAACCCAATTTGTACACTCATGCACCATGAAACAACCCACAAACAAATTTATTATATTATATATTTCTTTATTTCTTTCTTCCTCCTCGGGTGCACCTATAGATGATCCTTAAACGTTTATCCAAAAATAAAAAAACCAATCTTTGCAAGATAGGATTGTTGAAGCATGAATGAACAATTTTCCTGTTGTTAAATTAAACATACTAAACTGGCAATTTCAAGGATGAATAAATAGGAATTGAATAATGTCAATTTTTCTTATATCATGCATACTAGGATAGAAGTCACATGGTTTATAAAGTCATATATTTCTGACACAACAAATATTCCACCAATTGAGCTAGACATGGTGAATATAATCCAAAAATCATAGCCTCTTTGTATCTTTGCAAGGACTATTTTCTTTTGTAAATAATAAATTGTGGATTTCAATAATGGGCCAACTATTGAAAGACAAACATATTTTATTGCTAAACTACAATTACATATCGAGGAATTGCAACAAAAATTAAAAACCACAAGTATATATATTTTTATATTTTCGTTTAGTCTAGCTCAATTCTTGAGACATCGATCAAAATCTTTTCATTCTCTAAGAGAGAGATACATAAGTCATATAATACCTTATTACTTTATTTGGTTTCAACAACATGTTTCCAGGCACTCCCTTTCCTTCCACAAGGCTACTAGTGATTGGAATTGGTCTGTGGATGGAACCTCAAACTTCTTTAATATATATCCAGAGATTTAGCAGAAAATCACTTTACTTTTAATTTATTTTGTGGATTTTGGAGCAGTGGTAGGTCAAATGCACTATCTACATCACATGAAGCAAAATTATAATTGCAAATTGTAGAAAAATGATGAAACCATTACCAAAATTAGAAGTGTGTGTGCTTTCAAAACAAAATGTAAGCATAAGAAATTCATGGGATGTCATCGTTACCCCATATATATATTTATTCAAATGAGGACTAGCAATCAAAATAGGAGTAATTAAAGAGACTAACAAAGTAATGAGGATGGTTTTGTTTACAGAGAGAAAGAGGTTTCCATGTCAAAAGACCATACCTTGTCCATAAATAATTCTCTGAATTTTTTCAATGAAATTTCATACAACTTGTAAAGCTGATGTTAAATGTGAAGCCCACTTACGAATTATTGAGAGTTTGGTTGAATTATGGGTAATAAATAGTACACGTGCATCTTCCCATAGTTTATCCAATTTTGATTCACCAAGAAAATAAACAAAAATTCAATTTTCAAATTATCTTTAAGGAAGTTGTCCCCTTATTATGAAGAAAATATATCACATTAAAATAGCTATTTCTTTGTTGTTTACATATGGTTCACTTTTCCTTGCTATTCTTGGCAATTAGTCCTTGATTTTTTTTTCAACGAAATGGTTATGGGACTACCCATTAGAATTCCTTTATACGACCTTTTTCAAAATTTTCACCATGTAGAGCATGTCTCTGGAGATTTGAACCCACCATGCCCAGAAACACAATATGTTCTACTTCTTGAGCTCAAGTCCTTTGACTATCAATATTTTTTTTCAACGAAATGGTTGTGGCATTACCCAGTAAAACTCACTTATACAGATTTTTTCACAATTTTCACCAAGTAGAGCACGTATCCAAAGATTTGAACCCACCACAGTTAGAAACACAATATGCTCCTCTACCACTTGAGCTCAACTCCTTTGAAAATAAATTAGTCCTATATTAAATAGATAAGTAAGAAGGAAATTTCTCAACGGCTAGTTAGTGATGGATATTAAAGTCTGGAATTGTCTTTTTATATTATATATGAGTCAACATGTGTATTCCCATTTGGAACCAACATAGATTTGGATTTTTCTATCCATCCCTATTCTTTATTGTTAGCTTAATGACCAAATTACAACTCAAACTAGCTTCCTTCCTAGTTGAATATTTATGATTATAGAAGTTTGGAATTTATCTCAATGCAAAATTTCAATGTACAGTTGGTAATTGATCCATAAGGAATAGAAAAATAGCCACTGAGACACAACATAGGGTTAACCACTGAACAAACAACTAAAATCTAGTTTAGCGAAATGGTTTCTAGGGCCCATAAACAATTTAAGTTTTAAAGAGACTAGGAATGATATAATGGCTCACAAATGAGCATTGATCATGTAGAGTACCAAAGATAATTTGTCCATAAGAGTAAATAGTTGAGGTAGAAAGACTTATGGAGTGGTCTATAAAACAAGGAGCTTGAAACCTGTAGGGTTTTCTAACACTTCAAAGCTCATCAAATCAAACAGGTGGAATCTATTGTGGATAGAAGAATATCTGTAAGAGTAGAAATTCCAATATTAAGAAAAGTAACATATGTAAACTCCACTTTGGAAAACGAAGACAACACAACAAATGTATTGTATAATAAGTGCATAAATTTATGAAGTGTATTTCTTTGCATTGAACTATTATATTCAAATGAATTCTGAACATCATTATTCAACAAAAAAATTCAAAAAATTTCATCCCTCAAAACATTCTCTCTATTTAAATCTGTCAATATCAATAAGGAAATATTGATTTCACTCAACCAAAAAAGAAATTTGAAAAAGACAAAGGCAGTAAACAAGGAAAAGAAAACAAGTTTTGGGATTCATGTGCTACAGGAACCTCTATGATAAATTAGATATGGTTAATTGTATTCTTGAATTATAGTTGAAAATATAATTCCTTTATTACCTCAGAATATAGCTACATATATGTATGACCTCATCAAGTATGTTGTAGTTGGCTCTACAAGATTGCTCTTGCCAGGGGTAATGGTACACTTGGCTTCAGCATGAGTTATCATATTGTATCTTATATTTCCTTTCATGTTACAATAAGGCTCCATGATTTCAAGCTTTGCAATGATTTTTTTGATGCATCCTTTCAAAACGCTATTGAGATACATCGTGGGTGTCTTCCAAATTAGCTAGACTCTTCATCAACTTGAATATTCTTGCACATATGAGTGATAAGATGAATTCCATAATCCATTATAACTTAATTGTCTTTAATATCTTAGTTTTGAAAAATCCATCCATACGAAGGAAACCCTTGTAATTGTTTATAGGCATGATGCTAGATACAATGGGAAATTTTATATTAATTTGTTAGTAGTAATTTACAAACTTCAAGTATATGTATTTGTCATAGAATAAGTGTATAATAATTAAATCTACACATGAAATTACCTTCATAATTTCAAGTAGAAAAAGGTCATTTTGATAATATTTCTCATTGGCACCTAATGGCCCTCATTATTGCAAGACCAATGTTGTAACTCAAAGAGTCTTTGCTTTAATTATTAACTCGGGTTTCATATAAAATTTAGATGGGTTAGTACTATATGTGCATAAGACACTATTTTTTTCCTCTTCTAATTCTTATATGGGTGAGTAGTGTTGGGGTGTAGGCTAGATGAACATAATCCAGGTTAATTTATCAAAAAAAATGTGCTACTTGCGAGAAATTAAAGCACACTTTGCTTGGAAATAGAGGATTTGAGAACTTGAAACCTATGTTGTAGGAAAAAAAAATCATAAGGCATTTAGTAAAAGCATATAAAGGAAAATTTGTAAGATCTCTATGCTTCTAAACTCCACCATCAACTTCCCATACATATCCCAATACATTAAGGAGACTAAACCAAGAGTTTATTTCTGAATCAGGGGAGAAAAATGAATTATTTGTGGACTAATACAATATTCCTTGGTTTACTAGAGGAAGAACCCAACGAGCTAGTAAAATAGTTGGAATGCAAACATAAGGAAAGGGATAGGAATGCTATAGAATGGAGACATTCAATTGGTAATGGCATGGGGAAACATAATCCAAGTTTTATCATCACAAAATCAAACTTTGTCTATCCCCTATAACCATAATATTAGTTGTACAACAAAACAACAACAACAAAGGGGATGAAATGGAAAAATACTTGAAGATGCATGGATAAGTGATATGAATGATCAACAAGGCTAACAAATTATATAAATTACCAGCAAAGAATATTAGCTCAAGAAACTACCTACTTAACCATGCATAAAGCTATCAAATTGTATTTTTTGTAAACGTTAATTTAAAAGGTAAACAACACATATGAAAAGCATTAAAATAATATCAACACAAGTAAAATAGGACTCTAAAGATCTTGGCATGGGCCAAACCCAAGGATGCTTAGAGTCCTTGAAGAAGAACTAAGCTAAGGACAAAAATGAGGAACTTCTTTCCTTAACTGGAAATATTTCTTATATTATAACGCTACAAAATTTGCTCAAAAAGCCTAATTTTCCTCTTTTTTCTTCTTATAGTACAATCTATAGGGCCAATTCGAGTATCTTACTTATACATCAAGTGGCAAACCTCCTTAACATGAGTGCCACATTTCCCTCTAAAAATCCTAAAAAATTGGATCTTGTCCCAAATCCAACTCATATCAATAGGCCGAAGCTTTAAATCCTCTAATCCAACTAAATTTGAGTCTTCTTGTTGTAGGGAGTAAGTATCTAGAATCTCTCTAGCACTCAATTCCTTAGAATATACCTAATATCTTTGTAAATATTGTATGAAATAAACTTATAAAGGCACATAAAGCATGCCAACCACATTGAATCCTCTAGGAACTCATTAAGCTAGGAAAATATACAATTAAGTGCAAAGTGTGGGGTCAAACATCATTCTATGTGCTTAAGAGTGGATTGATGGGCCTTATAATTAACCTATTTTGGAGGTCCATCATACCCCCTTAGTGGAACTATTTCTAATCCTTGAGAAACTCAATCTTTTTCTCTTCTTAATGCTCATGTTGATTTGGCTCTCTGATTGTTTGCTTGGTGTCCCAGGTTGAGTTGGTTATGGCTACCTCTGCTATATAGAATCCTACATTTTCTTATATATCCTTCCACACTCATGATTATTCTTCATGGATTTGATGCTATTGTATCCCTAGCAACATAGGTGGATTAAGCTTGAGTCTTATCCATTTAATATCAAGCTTCTCGATGATCCTCTTACGTAGAGGATTCTTGCTAGTGTTGCTTATAGCTTATCAGGAGAGTGATACTCCCTCATCTTCACGTTGTGTGACAAGCCTTAAAATATTCTTTGGTAGGCTTGTGAAATTTATTTTCCAAATAGTCTGAAGGTGTCCTTAAAATTTAGGTAGCTTCAACTTGTCTTTGCTTCCAAATAGTTTCTACCTTAGGGTCTTATGCAATAATAACATGGGATTATGCAAGCACTGGAGGATCACTAAGTTCCGTCAATCAGGTTTTAGAAATAAATTTGAAACCGTGTTTCAATGATCTTGTAGTAAACCCCTATAGACATTTAGTTTCCTATAACAACTTGTGATAACTCCTGTAGCATCCTGAGGTTTTTGCATACATTTTTTCAACGACGGATATTATTGTTGTTTTGATTTCACAATGATATTGAACATAGAGTATAACATAATGAGGGGGTGGTAGGGATGGGACTCAAATTTCAACACTTAGATGTCCCATCTACCACTCCACTCTTGACATTATTCTCAGTCATACTCCCACTTTAACCTTTACATCATAAGAAGATAATTACCACCCTTTTTAATAAGTCCAAGAGAATAACCCATTTCTTTTTACTTTCCTCTCACACATGGAAAGAAATATTTTAGAAAAGTGGGCGTTGATTGTTGGTTAGATTTCAGTTGCTAGTTAGTTAAATGTCGGTGGCTAGTCTATTTGAACCCCATTTTGCACAACAGGAAATTTTCACTACGTTTAAATTAATTTAGGGAGATATTTTTGGGGTTCCATACCTCATGTTTACCTTTTGGATGCTCAGTGTTAATGTATGCCATCATTTGATGTGTTTTTAAGGTGTTGGTTGTAGTGTATAGTTCATCCTACAACTTTCTAAAGGGGGTCACGTAGCTTCTCACGACCACTTTATCACTCCTAGAGGGTGTTTCTAGAGTTTTGAATTTTATTAGATAGTATAGTCCCCTTAGAGGGCTCGTTGTGTGTTAAAAAAGTTGGTCCATTAGAGTCTTTGCAACTTGCTACAATATTATGTAGTTTCCTGTAGCAAGCATAGATGCCCTTCAAGCTCAATACAAAATATCTTCAAGTGATGTATTTGACTTGATAATTCATAGGGATGGAGGAATTGTGGGTATAAAATGTTTTGAGTCTGATTGTGATAAAAAAGTGAAATAAATGGGTTGCTACGGGGTGGAATGGGATGAACAGAATGAGAAGAACTCATTTGTGAAGCTTGTTCATGGAAAAGGAAATTATTAGGACACTTATGGTGCACTTTCTTGGACCAAATACTTAAATAAAAATGGATCTTAACATTTTCATTAATTGTTCCTTCTTGTACAAGTTATGGACTTTCCTATAGAATTTCAGGAAATTTGTGGAAAACCTATGAAAATTCAGTGATATGAGATGGATAATGTTGGGAACAATGTAAAGGAGTAGAAAATTAGTACAAGAATGTCAACTGGGCCAACCTTGGGGAAATATGTGATGATGAATTGAAATGGGTAACCACCCCTCCCATATCTACCCAGTTTCACCAGCCTAACAAGGTAAACATGAGAGGAAGAGTTACTATGACATGAATCAACCTCCTAGATAGTATTAAGGAAGTGGAGTTGACAAAACAAGACCTTACTGACTTTCCTTAGGTGTTGCAAGACCCCCAAGGGTTAAACCACCCTTGTAGGTGCATAAACCATGAGTTAACTTGATTTTCCACTGATCTTGAGCCCTGGACGATGGAATAACACTGCCTAAATTTGACTGTAGCCCTCTATTCAAATGCACAAGCCTGTAAGGTAGCGACTGCACTCTTTTTCACCCAGTTCTGTGCCAACGACTACAAGATCTAAGCCACTTTTTCGGGGATAGTCTCCAAACCACTGCCTAGAAATTGAAAAACATTTCCAGAATGATAAATGACACAAGGATAAAGCCTCTAATTCAAAACATAATCAAGGACTTGACCTGACCTAGTCTAACCATGATAGTCGTTCCGTTAAACACATGAGAACATGAAATCTATAGGTCATGAATGCATATATGAACATAGAGATCTAAAACGTATGTGAGAAACATCAAGAAGGTCTAATGACCTCTCACAACAATTGAAATAACATATATTAGGTGATGCATTCATTAACCACTCGTTTACAAGTAAAAACATGATAAGAGCCATAACTTGAATGTGTCACAAAACCATGATTATAACCATCATATAAAAAAATAAATAACAATGATATAAAAACCATTAAATACACATAATAACAAGTATAATTACTCATTCATTACAAGGGGAATGAGTTTTTATCATTCATATGCAAAAGCCAACCAAGTCAGGGACTTCTACGTACCGCCCAACCATAGATTGAGTTGAACCAAATCTTTCTTTCAGTCAATCACCCTCGTGTCATGATCCAAGCATGAATGTGATATCTCATGGGATAAACCAATAGATAAACAACCAAAGGATTCTGGAGGTTAAACCAACTCCATCCTCATATTACCGTGATCCCACCTAAACCTATCTTGAGATCAAAAAATCAAACCAAGCTTGGATACCTCATAATTCCTTAACCATCCCTTGAGGAATTTTCCTATCTCCACCCACTTGTTGAGGGCTTCCTATAGAAGACCATATCCACCCCCAACCCTTGGGATTTTATTGATACCACCTCACCCAGATCCAAAACCTTCCAGTAATCCAAATCTCAACCAAGAATGAATCCCGTCACATCATGGCTATCCAGAAATGGAAAGGTAAGGATAAAACCACTTTCAAACATGACAAAACTCATGCCAATGACAACAACTGAACCAAATGCACACATTCATATATCATGCATAGAAAAACCGGCTAGGAAACCATACATGCAACTTGTTACCTGTAATTATTCTCATTGAAGCCACTTGATCCAAAATTTCCTTGATTGATCCTTGCTTTCCTTATCCTTCCTTTGCTTTCTTGCTTTATTTCTCCTCTTGGTGCCCTTCTCCTCTCTGAGACCAATTCCAAAAATAAAATGAAAAAAGGCTCTAAACTTATGTTCTAAATCCTTTTTTATTATTGATGCCTCTAATTTCTTGATTTGTTCTCTATTTTCCTTCAATTTCCTCCTCAAATGCAGCCTTTTACCTTCCACCTTCCTTTTCTCCTATTTTCCTTTATTTTCATAAATAAAATGCCAATTAATGCCTCTTTTCCTTTTTAAGCCTTTTCCAATTTCCTTATCGATAAATGAACCAAGTGAAAACCCATTATGATGTTTTTCCCAACATTTAGCTTGGAATACATGTCCCATGACCTTGGTCTTATTTTTCATTTATTAACTTTATTACATGAAATTTTAACCCGGGGTTGTTACAGATGCCTCCCCCTTAGGGGAACATCATCCTCGGTTTTTTATGACACCTACAACCAGCAAAACCACTGAACACCAAAATATACTGCCCATGGAGCTTTATAACTTAACTCGTTGTAGTATTTACAATGAAAAACCACATATACTCTTATGCACATTTGATTCAACCCAAAAATAATCATATTGTTCATGGAGCTTTATAAATCCAACTCGATACAATATTTACAATAATATACACACACATATATATGAACATTTTCTCTAATTGACAAATAAAAGGATACAATGCATGCATCCATAACAAGGTAATCCATAGGATCACACCTTTACCCTCAAATTAATACCAGGATTCACCTCCTTCCTAGGAATTCCAAAATCCACTGCCAAAGTCAAACCTTCATCTTGTGTCCAACGCTATGATATTTGTGCTACTTGTTCCCTTCAGTGGATATTTATCGGCTCGTTGTACCTGGACACACTCCAAATGTGCATCTGATTCCATATGGAAATGATAATTACCAAAACAAATCCATCCACTAACCTTCCCTTCTCTGCTACATAGTACCTCGGGAAATTAGATCACCCCCTTCCATACAATCACTCACCTTCCAAGTTCCACAACAACCCATTTTCCAAGTGATCCATCTCTTGGAAAGGTTTCCTCGCATCGGAAGGTCCAAAAAACAAGGTATATCCCTACCTCAAAACCATCATTTTGGTCATAACATGCTCATGGAAATCAATGGACACTATTGGGTACTAGTGTCCCAAAATGGTCCTCCTCTTGAATGCTTTACCAACACACTACTACCTATTCCAATCCTTTTTTTGTTGCTGCTAATTATTGCAGCCAGTTTCGACCATGCAAACCAGGAATTTCCATCCTTTCTTATACCAAGCACATAATTCCCATTAGAGTCAAAATAAATTAAAATCATTAAAATCATACCTCATTGATGTCCCATAAATAAGGTACACTTGCAATTATGTTTAATTCCTATCACAACAAGTCAAAGTAACTCTTTGACGAAATCATCATGTATAAACATATCACATCTAGTTAACTCAAAACTTAACCATCATAAATAAAATAATATATCACACGTAACCATCATAAATCGAATTCATATATCACCTGTATAATTAAAACCAAAATAAAATACATATATTTATCTTTCAAATGGTTCTTTTGCTTATGCCTTTATTATTTCTCCTTTCTATACAAACACTAAATCGGTTGCCAAACTCAGCAAGCACCCAGTGCCTTCTCTTCTCTTTAAGAAATAAGGGAATCCCAAGATAAAACCACCTCCTCCCTCAATATCAGCAACAAGGCTATCCTAAGACTAAACTGCCTTGACCCTCAGTATCAACAACAATGGCATTGAGAGACTAAGTAGCCTCAACCCTAAATAGCAACAAGGGTATCCCAAGAATAAACTGCCGCAATCCTAAACAAAAAAAACAAAGGTACCCTGAGACTAAACCATCTCTACCCTCAACACCAACAATAAGGGTATATAAAGATCAAATCATCTCAACCCTCAACAACAACAACAAGGGTATCCCGAGACTAAACTACCTCAACCATCAACAACATAAACATGGGCATCTAGAGACTGAACCACCTCAACCCTAAATAATGAAAACAAGGGTATCCTGAGACTAAACTGCCTCAACCCTCAATAACAACAACAACAGTTTGAAAATATCGTACCCGTCTTTCCCATCACACTATATAACACATACACATACACAATGTACAACACAACACATACACTAGAACTCGGTGTACAACATGACACATACGCCTACTCTTGGTGTATAATATGACACATACACCTACACCTAGTGTACAATTCCACACATACACCTACACCCAGTGTACAACACGACACATATAGTACACCTACATACAAGAAACCTTGCTTCTAATGTCTTTCCACTATCCATTCTCATCACAGGATGTCGCATATCATAGTGCTTTCATTTCGCTGATGTATCCCTCAACATAAACTATCCATAACATAAACATAGGCATAGTATAATCACATAATATCAATTCATATCCACATAATAATGACCTCATAGATCTATTAGGGCTACTCTTACCACTTGATTCCTCATAACCAGGAACTTCTTCATGCCATTCACTTGCATAAGTAATCATTCCTCCACAAGAATGATCCTTGACGATCTTGTCAGACAACGACATACATATATATAAACATTAGCATAAAAAAATCATGATCCCTGACGACCTTTTCAGATAATAACATACGTACATACATGTATATACTTATATAGACATCAACATAATCATAATCACAACAAAATTACCAGATATCATAAGGTTAAGGTTAAGAGAAATTCCTTTATCCATGTAAAACATGAAAAACATTGAGAACAACAATTCCCAACATAGCCGAGGCATCTGAAGCCTTGGATCCATTTACTTGACCTTTCTTGTTATGTTTATCATGGTTATCCTATCACTTTACATTTATCCCAATGGACCTAACGAATCCAATTGATTGTCATACTCTTTCCTTCAGTTGTAATTTAATCATGCATTGGGATTCATCTAGGCCTTACATTACCTGTTGGGTTTCATTCAGCTCTCCCCAAGCTCTATTAAATTTCTTATTCCCCACACCAATTCTAAATACCCTCAAAACATAAAAGGTAAGAACAAGAAACAAACAAGAATAAATCCATGGAAAACCAATAGCAATACAACACCATAAAAAAGTGGCATGGCCATGCCCCAGACAGAAGTAACTGCAAATAAAAAAAAGCAAATCACAAAGCACTGAAAGCACAAAACTAGAAACATACACCATGACTCAATCCCCATGGTTCCCAATTCCTCCAAGGGAAATCTCAACCTGAGCCTTCTTCAAGATTTCATGGCAGTCTCTTTCGCCATGCAACCCCCTGCATTGTAACTAAGATGCTGCCTTGTGATTGAACATGTACATATATCATCTCTCAAAGGACTCCAATTCCTTGATGAATCCAACCATAACTAGAAACTATTTGTTGTACCTATCAAATACATGTTCATGAATATAGCACATATCCACATAATGTCAGGAAAATCAAGGTTATGAAGACTTCCTGTATTCATGCAAAGCACTCATTCATTTAGAATTGTGGTTTCCAAACATAGCCAAAGGAATTCTCATACAATTCCCTTATTTTACCTTTTATCTTGCTGCAATTGAATCTTATTATGCGTTATCACATCACCCAGCTATTATTTATATAAACAAAAAATTGTTACCTTTTCATGCTAATATCAAGCATGTTTTCCTGCAACTGTTCACGCATGTCAACCACATTTTCCAAATTTCAAGGCATCATGTCTATTAATTTTAAATCAACCTTTACCAAGAATAACAACCATGTCATAATTTACAATTAAATTACAATCGTTAGTCATAATACTACCACTAGAACCTACTTTCATTCAAATACATATCAACTATCTTAGCACATAATGTGTTAGTACCACCATCTTAAAACAAGATCATTCCTTCATGCAATATTATAAACCCATACTCATATCATGCAATTGACCGAATACTCAAACAATAGATAGACAAAATAATAGACACCAAAAACTCAACACAAAATAGATTACATAGTCAAACACCTAAACACTAAATAGATAACATAACAAAATTCATACCCTAATGTATCTCAAGGGAGGCTATCACATTTGCACAAATCATTCCATAATAGTACGACACAATATCACAAATATATTGACTCATATATGAATATCATAACCATAACCATCTACACAGGACGATCCAGATTAGTAAGATACATATAACATCAAGATAATAAATGAAATGACCATAATCATCATGTGTAGGACCACAATAAATATAACAAAATATACTACAATACATGACTAACAAACACACATTCATATGACGACACTGATCAAATAGAATCTATCATGCATGTAACCATAAAAACAATTAAATGATAAGCATGCATATAACCATAATTGGTATAACAACCATTAACCAACATACCTACATTCCCAACATACAAACTTGTATGACGATTTTATCTTACCTTGAGGCTAGTGTTGCAACCTCGCTCTGATGATCTGCATCTCCTGCTCTATCTCGGAAAAAAACGTCAACCTCATAACATACCAATGGCATAATTATGACATAAACTACATGAAATGAATATCACAATGCATGCCTAACAATCACATAGACAACTAATATGCATGCATGAAAAACACATTTTTCCCATCTAGTCCAAGTGTTGAACTTGGGAGCTCTTTTACCACTCTGTAACCACCCCTCCCATATCTATTGAGCTTCACCATCCTGCCAGGGTAAACATGACAAGAAGAGTTACTATGACATGAATCAACCTCCTAGATAACCTTAAGGAAAAGGAGTCAACAAAACAAGACGTTACTGACTGTCCCCGGGTGTTATAATACCCCCAAGAGTTAAACCACCCTTCCAGGTGCCCAAACCTCGAGTTAACTTGATTTTTCATTGATCTAGAGCCTTGGACGCTAGCATAAGACTACCTAAATTAGATTGTAACCATCCAGTAACATGCACAAGATTGCAAGGGAACGATTGCAATCTTTTTCACCTAGTTCTGTGCCAGCGACCGTGAGATCTAAGCCGCTTTTTCAAGGATAGTCTCCAGACCACTTCCCAGAACTTGAAAAAACTTTCTAGAATGATAAATGACACAAGGAAAAAGCCTCTAACACAGATATTAATCAAGGAATTGACGTAACTTGGTCTAATCATGACAGTCATTCCATCAAACACATGGCGAACACGAAATCTACATGTCATGAATGCATATCTGAACATATAGATCTAAAAATTATATAAGAAACATCAAGAAATTAATATTCCCTCTCATAAAAACTACAATAACATCTATTAGGTCATGCATTCATTAACCAATCATTTACAAGTAAAAACATGATAAGAGCCATAACTTGAATCTGTCGTAAAATCATGCTTATATCCAACATATAACGAGATAAATAACAATGATAGAATAGTCATTAAAGCCACATAATAACAAGTATAATTACTCATGAATTACAAGGGGAAAGAGCTCTTATCATTCATATGCAAAATTGAACCAAGTCAGGGACTTACATGTACCACCCAACCATAGATTGAGCTGAACCAAATCTTTCTTTCAACCAATCACCCCCATGCCATATTCCAAGCATGAATGTTGGATATCATGGGATAAACCATTACATAAAAAACTAAGGGAATACAAAGGTTAAAACATCTCCACCCTCATATTACTGTGATCTCACCTAAACTAGTCCCGATATCACAAAACCAAATCAAGCTTGGATTCTGCAAAATTCCTTCACCATCCATTGAGGAATTTTCCTGTCTCCACCCACCTATGCTTCCCAAAGAAGACCATCTCCACCCCAAACCATCAAGATTTTCCTGAGACCACCTCACCTAGAACCAAAGCCTTTTGGAAATCCAAAGCTTAACCAATAATGAATCCCATCACACCATGGCTATCCAAAAATGGAAAGGTAAGGCTAAAACCATTGTCAACCCCGTCAAAAACCGCGTCAATGACAAAAAATGAACAAAATACACACATGCATATACCTTGCATGCCAAAACCAGTTAAGAAATCATACATGATACCTTTTACCTACAATTATTCTTGCTGAAGTCACTTGATCCATCCTTTCCTTGCTTGATCCTTTATTTCCTTATCCTTCCTTTTCTTTACTTTGTTTTCATTTCCCTTCCTTAGCTTGATTTATTGATTTCTCCTCTTGGTTCCCTTATCCTATCTAAGACAAATTGCAAAATTAAATTGACAAAAGGCTCCAAGCTAACGTTTTGAATCCTTTTTATTATTGATGCCTCTAATTTCTTCATTTTCCATCTATTTTCTTTCTATTTCATCCTCACGTGTAACCTGTGACCTTTCACCTTCCTTTTCTCCTATTTTCCTTTATTTTCATAAACAAAATGTCAATTAATGCCTCTTTTCCTTTATTTTCATAAATAAAATGTCAACTAATTCCTCTTTTCCTTTTGTAAAGCCTTTGTTAATGCCTTTTATAATTTCCTTAGCCATAAATAAACCGAAGTGAATACCCATTAGGATGTTTTTCCCAACATTCAGCTTGGAATACATGTCCCATGAACTTGGTCAAATTTTTCCTTTATTAACTTTATTACATGAATTTTTAACATGGGGATGTTACAAAATGGGTGTTGGATTTTCCCTCTTGGTGACCTAATTGTCATGTCTTATTCTATTGTAGGTAAATTGTTCCTACATAAAAATCAATGTGAGAGATCAATATGTTTTTCCTTTTTTCTCCTATTTTTTTCTTTAAGCTCACTGATTTTCTCATCGAGGTTTTCAACAAATGATCCTATCTCAAGCACCTCAAAGGGTATTTTCACTTGAGATTTTTTGTTATTATTTTTTCCTCTTTTTATTTTTGTTAATTAGGAGTTGGATGGATTGGGATCTCTAGTTTTCTCAATCACATTCAGTTTATTTCCTATTGAAACTGCAGATTCAACCTTTGAAGTGGGCTTCCTATAAATCTTCATCCTATACACCTTCAACATGTAACCATTTACTAATAGTGGTATTTACTCCTCATTTATGGTTCTTATTCTAACAACGACATTATCATATCACTTTTTTAGTAGTCAAGGTCCCAACCATCTAGTCATGAGTTTGTATTTTTAAGTCCTTAAAGCCAGATTCATACAAGTGAACTGGATCACCCTCTTGGATGGAAATGGTTCTGATGTATCTAACATGCCATATTTTCTTTTGTAGTTAGAAACCTTAGTGTGCAACAAGGCCCACATCTTGTACTTTTCCAAGGAAATTAGTTCATGTATGCTATCAGCCTCTGCCTTGTTCAAATCCATGTCTAGTTGAGAATCCATCCTCAAAGTGTTTTATTGAAATTAAATGGGTAACAAAGCCTTATTTCCATAAAATAGCTCATAGGGGGTGAAACCAAGGTGATTTTCCAAGTAGTGTTGTAGGTCCAAGTAGCTTAAAAAAGCATATTTTCCCAATCTTTATTGCTACCACTAATTTCCTTAGTATAAGTGTTTTCAAATTCTCTATTAGTGACCTCTAATTTCCAATTTTTTTGGGGATATTAGGGAGTGGAGTTTAAATTGTGAATGTGATGTTAATTCATTATCCCCTCAATCAAGTTGGAAGTAAATTGGGTGCCTTGATATGTTACTAACTCTCTTAGAAAACCAAACTTGTTGAAGATATTCTCTCTTAAGAACTCAACTACCTTTTTCTTTGTGATTTCCTTAACTGATTTCACTTTTTTAGGGTCCTATGATTCATAGGATCAATTGATGATTGTATGTTGATTTTCATATGATAATATTGTAAATAATGTTTTACTTTGCAAATTATTTCCAAGAAAGAAAGAAAAAGGCTTGTAAATCAAAATGTGTCATTATAGATTAATGAATAGTGTTTAGAATAATTAATTGCATATATTTAATGATTATTTAAAGTTGTAATAAAGTTTTTGGACACTACATTTTTTCTCTATGTAATAAACGATGTGCGTTAAGGAACGGTCACAATCCAACCCGCTCGGATCAACGACAGAGGATCATCTTCGACCCCCAAAGCCCCTCCATTGTTTAATCACTGGGGGGGTGGGGCGGGGGGGGGGGGGGTCCAAAAAGGCAGAATCATTCAACTACATGGTGGCTTCTCATCACTTTACAACACCACCCACTCCCTCCCCCTCCCCAAAATTGTTTGCAACCCAAACCCCCTTCCTAAATACCTTTTCCTGCTCCTGCATACCGCTCCATTCTCGCGCCTTCCTCCCTCATTCACATGTCAATTATATCCACCAACCATGTGCATCCACATCATTCCCCGCCTCCACTTAATATATCTATTTCATCCCACTCCTGCCAAATCAACAATGAACATTGGCAATTAAAGTTAGCACTGAGTTGGAAAATTGTTAGTTAAAACTATGTTTTTTTTTCCTACACAATACGGTAATTTCAAGCATGGTTTACAAACAAATGATAATGGATTTCTCAAAATTGAAAGAGTTGTTTGTCTAGAACTGACCCATTTAAGAAAACCTCTCTCAGTTTTCTAACAAATATTATGGTTTGGGAGATTCGAATGAACCTTTGAAGGCATATTTTCCAGAAATTTTATGTTTTAGCCACTCTTTTATAAAATGTGGTTTCCGAACAGGTGGAAATCACTTTTAAAAAAATGAAAGAGGTTTTTGTTGGTAACATACTCATTTATAAAAAAATCTCTTAGTTTTTTCACTGCTATCATGGATTGAGATATTCAAAGGGATCACTGAAGCCTATTTTTCAGAATTTCGTGAGGAAAAATATCATGGACAGTAAGTGACTTGGATGCCACCTCATAAAATTAGAATTGCTATCAAATTTGAATTTATCTTCCTTATCACCAAAAAGCCTCAAATATAGTGCTAGGAAGCTTCAACAGTTTAGATGCCCTATATTTTTGTTCTATTTTTACAAATAGTTTAGGATATTTTGTAAAATATTTTGAGGTTTTCACTCAAGATATTTTTTTTATAATTTTGTATAAATACTTCATAATTCGTAGTAATAATGGTCGGGACTTGTATGAAGAAGTAGAATTCTGATGTAAAGTTGTTCCCTAAGCTCAAGTGGACAAATTTCCAGTAATACAGAAATATTTTTTAGGATTCCAGTGTTAGACTTATTGGTGAAGTTATCTTCTCTTGTTAATGTGTTCTTCCCTGTCAATTCATATGTTTCTCTTATATGTTTTTTTCAAAGAAAAATAAGAATCTGAATTTGTTTAAGTAAACTCAGTTATTGGTTATGAACAAAGTTAATGTTTTGAACTGAAATTAAACACTATAATTCTTAATTTCTCTATGTTTAATGGATCATTAAACTTTCCATATTTACAATCTCACAAAGCTCATAAGATCTAATAAGTTTTCCTACCTTGCCCTGTTAAACTTATATGTCACTGCTAAAATTGATTAACTTGAAATTTAATTGACTCCATTAGCTAATGGATTTTACTTTTTGTTCCAACCAAACCATTTTAAAAACAAAACTCTAAACTTTTACATCTAGCCAAAAATCCTACAAATAAAACAAAGATAAATCTGACAGAGAGATCCCTCTTTGAGTTTAGAAGGGCTAGCTTCTAAACTTAAAAGCAGTTTTGTGGTTACCTCTGGGTTTCTTTCGCAGCCTTAAGAAATTATGGAGTGCTAACATTCTGGTGACCATACCGGGGATGAAAGGTTTAATATTCCTCAGAAAAGAATATAAAGTTTCAGACCTAATTGTTGATGGTGGACATAAGTCAGACACAGTAAGGCTGAATTTTTCACCTCACGACTCAATGTTCAGGAATCTGGAGCTCAAATATTTCATGGCAATTCCATTGCTAAATAATCCATATTGTAGAACACTCATGGCAACTCCATTGATCGAAGAATATAGAGATTAAATTGCACAGTTTGTTGCCACATTAGTCACGATTTTAGGGTATGTAAAAGTTTCTCTTTCGATTGAAATTTTAAAAGAATTATGGGACTTTTTTGTGGATTATCAAATTGATGAAGTTTTTTCAATGACCGTGTTTTATTGTTTGATATCATGTAAATTTTTGTCGGAAATTAAAGTTTGCTTTCTTGAGTCATTTGTTGAAAGACTTGAGAAGGATATTGAACTCTTAGATACTCAGATTCAGTCCTACAATTTCCAAGATCCGAAATAGTTCTTTGAAAATATTCAATCACCAAAATGAGTGGAGATTGTACTGCCCTTTGATTTTCATATTGATGGATGTTTGATTTTTTAACACAAAAATGGCACTGTATAGTTTAAATTGTGGTTTATTATTGATAAAAAAAATGGAAAACTCATCCATGTTAAATTAAACATTGAATACCTGGAGGGTAAACTAACAAATCATGTCTTTATGATCTTGTATCAAACTACATGGATGGTTTTTTCAGTTTGAGTTTTCAGCCATGTTTTCACTGTAAGAACCAAATCCATCACCAGTTGTTGTTGTTATGAGGGGTCCTGACCCAGGTTCGAGGTTATGGCACAACCAAAAAAACCCTTCAACTACCGGCCCTTTCGGTAGTGATCCTCTTGCACATACCAAAGTCTCACCCGAAGCAGTATGGGGAGGTGCTGGAGCCAATATTCTGCACCCTGAGGGAGATTTTGATGTGGCAGATCTAATCAGACTTACTATAGATAATAGAACAGATTTTCACACTACCAGTCAATGGTAAATAGATTTAACCCTTTTGTAGATTGTCACAAAGTAATTCAATATTATTTATTCACAATAGCTAATTGTACTTCATTCAGATATATTTATCTAACATCAACTAATTCTTGTGCATCGATGCAATTAACAGGAGTAAATATGAAACAACATAATAGATTCAGATTGATAAAAAATAACAGATAATATAAATAGTAAATCACATAAGAATCTAGGTTTGCCAAAAATGCCTTCTTTATTAAGAGATTTTCAATTCAATACAATCTATCTTCTGCACAAATTGCAGCAAAGTTCGCACATAGCTCAGGACTGAGGTCTCCATGCACATAGCCAGCAGGAGCCTTTCTACCCAGGAAAAAACTAAGACTAACAAAACTAATCAAGATTTGATTTGTTCATGTCTATCCTCGATCGACTCTTAGATATTTATATTATAAAAAACACACACATACCATGGTCTCAAACCATGGTTTAAGACTCATGGTTTTTTCCTTTAACCCTTTACAATAATTAAGGGACTTTGACCCACCCCAAAGCCCCTTTGACCATCTACGCGCAGTGCGTACAAAAAATTTAAACAAAATTAACCCAAAAAAGTACCCCGGGGGGTGTCTCTCCAACATCCCCCCAACACAATCTCATGACTCGTCTCGAGTCACTGCAGGGTAGTCGCCTTCATCTTTTCCTTTAATGTGTTGACACAACTTCTCAGTGGCATGATGACTTCGATGCTCTGTGTGGTGAAAATTTGTGCTTCATCTACCAACTAGGTTGTTTTCGGCCCCTCATCTACTAGGTTGATGTTGCATTGAGTCTGTTGCGGCCTATTGAGGGCATTGTTAAGGTTCTGTGAGAGCTGCAAGGCTTCCTCAGCCCAAGGTTGCATCAACGTCTCCATCAAATTTTCGTGGAGCTGCAGGTCCTCAATATTTGTCTGAATGACCTTACCTTCATGAAGTCTGGAAAGCCTCTGTGATGTCACCAAGGTTTGCGCCGCCATTTTGATTTTTGTAAACTGCTTCTCTTTAATATGGAGCTCATTACTTAACCGCTGGACCATTAGGTCATTCTGAACAGAAGTAAAAACACCCATGGCCTAATCTAGAAGTGTGCCACATTCAACAACTATTGATGCTACATTGTTAGTGATTTCATTTAATTCATCTGCACGATGCGCTCAGACCTCCTGTGGTGTTTTTAGTTGGAGCTTCATCTGCATCTCGACTATCTGCTATTCAAATTTGATGTAGACAGTCTGTATCTCGTGCTTGATGCTTTGAGCGCGACGACCAGGATTTCTAGCTTTGTTGTTGGCGTGGCTGAGGCAGGGACATTGACCTCTTATAGGTCATTGCATAAACTATCAGTCATAGTTTCTAATGTGATGCGTCAATCCTCAGTTGCGCCATGTGCTTCCTCTACATTATGTTGCTCTTTCTACAACATTGCTTCTTGCTTCTGAGACTCTACGACGGCTTAGAATGCATGAGCCTCCCTATACTGAAACTCATCCACAATCATGGTGTGGATAGATTGGATTATTCCTCTATTTAACATCATGAGGTAGATCCTAACCTCTCCACAGGCTTTCACATGAGCGTGTAAGGCCATCAGCTCGACTGTAATGGCAAGTCCCAGAACCTGAATCATTCGGTTGTCCAAGGGGGATGGCAGCACGATGATGATGGGCTACGCACTTTTTTTTCAGATGTTGGAAGCTAGTATGCTCGATTTATTCATGCTCTCTTGAATCGTGCTAAATTTCATTTTTAACTCCTGAAGGCCTGACTGCATGCCCTCAAGGATTGATTTGTATTGCGCCTCCATATCACTCAAGATGTCCTCCGTGGTAGACTTGACCGTGTTCTCAATTTTGGTGAAGTCATATTTTTTGAGGGTGAGGTCCTTTATTCATGCCAACTTGGAACCCTTCCTCTTTTTGCACGGGCCCAAATAGGCCTGAGAGCCTCTCTTATTTCCTTTAGTTTTCTGTGTCGTAGGGGCCTCGATACCTTTACCATCTTACCATCTTTCTCTTTTGCTTCCTTCTCTAGATCAATCATTTATCCCGTCGTGGTAGGCTCGGGCTCTGCCTCTGTGTCCTTACCTTTCTGTTGAGTTTCATTGGTTGTGCGTTGCTTGGTTGGAGTCTTCAGCACAGCCGAAGAGGCACCCCAATGGTGTGTGGCTCTAACCAGGCAGGCGACCATTTTGCTGTTATGCGCACTAGGTCGTCCTCCATGACTAGGTATGGTAGGTCATACCATATTCCTTCTAAAATGGCCTTCGCGCAGATATGCATGTTGTGGAACATGGCATTAAAATTTGCAATCTTTTTCTACTATTCATAGAGGGTCGACGACAACCACGACTTTGAATGAATCGTCTGGAATAAAGTAGAATCAAACAACACTCAAAAAATTTTGTTCTTCGTGATTCTGTAGGGGATCTTATAGTTCCATAAAGTGGTGTAGTGCACAGCTTCACACATATTTGGCTTAATGTCAGGGAATTGGGTATCCTATGGTGTCTTCCACCTGATTAGTGCGATGAGGAGTGAGTTTGTGTGTTTGGCACATGAATGTACAAAATCACACCTTCTTAAGAGGGGTGTTTTTTCCCTCTTAAGTTCTTAGTCACAGGCAGAAAATAGATGGAGTCAAGCGAGTTAGTGGAACATGCTAAAACATAAACATAATACATAGAGAAATAGCATGCATATTCAAACATTAAAACTAAACTAAAACAAATAATACAAAAGCTCTAAATAGAGTCAAAGAACTTCAATAATCCAAATGATGGTGCTTATGTCCCCTCTTATTGAGTGCTAGTAGGAATGAAGGATGAAACTTTTACCCACTTGCCAAGGGGCCCTTAGAACTAGGGATTCTAAGTACCAATGCAAGGATATATTTACTTCCGAGCTACCTTGGCGCAAAGTATCCCTTTCCCTACTATGGTGGACTGGAGTTGTTGGATGGCCAACAACTGAGTTCCCTCTATCTTTGCTCCGGATCACACACTGTTGGTATTGCTTGGGGCAATTCTTGCCAGCCTAACAATGTGTTCTCTAATTTTTCATCTCTTGGTGGCCTTTTATAGGAGAATTAAAATCCTCCTTCCCTCTCTTGGTACATTGTGGATGGTGACCCAAGAGAAGAGGGTGATTCAATTGTGTGCCACATTTATTCCATTGTGTGCTCCCTTGAGGTTCTAAGGAGGCTTGGGTAGCTGTCCTTAGGTGGCCTCAAGTGTGGGATCAATGTCCAGGAGTGTGCCTTGTGGTTCTAGAAAGTTACTTTCGCCACTCTCAGGACCGCACAAATTTTTGAGGAAAAGTCACGCAAAGGCGCACTTATCGAAGAATAGTGCACGCAAAGTCACATTTAGGTGGTTCCTTCAGTGCGAAATTTTATTTTTCCTCTTAGACTTTAGATTTTTTTAAATACTTCAGATTCTCTAATTTCTTTCAGCCCTGTAAATCCTTCTATCTAACATTTGATAACATCATCTTTTCTTGTCCAATTTTCCAGTGATAACAGTTTCCCTCTAATGTGTGAGGTCTAGGAAGAATTGTATAAGCCGAAATACATTACAGTTTCTATTCTATGTACTGCGTGGAGAGAGAGAGAGAGACCTGCGTGTAGCCCGGAGTTGGAGACACCCTGCACCAGGTCGAAGAGCAACCATGTCCCATGGGATCCATGCAAGCAATGGTGTAATACAATATATACAATTTTTCTACGAGGTGGGCATGTCCCATGCTCATGATGCTTTGGCTAGTTAAAGAAATCTACTTGACAGATATAAATTATGTCTGTGTCACTAGTTTGGTAGTGATTTGCTGGTTGATGTCAATGACTGTTGATGCCCTCAAGGGTGTTTTTTCTTTGATAATAGGTGGAATTTGGTACCCATATGCATAAAAATTGTTATGGCATATAAATTCAAATTGTACACATAGGTGTATGGCATAGGTGTATGGTTGGGACCTTCCTGTGTAAGCATTGTTGAAAGAGACGCTTACAAAGGCACAAGTCTTCAATGAATTTGATCAAAGTGAAATGGTTGTAAGGTATGATACCATATTGACTTGAAAGCTTGTGCTATAGTCGAATTCAGGAGGATCAATGACATTTGTGGGAAATGATGTCTCCCACAGTGCCATCTGAGGATTTCCCTTTTGTGGAGAGGGGTGATCCAAGGTACTGCTTCCTTTTTGGAAAACTGGTGTTGATGGCGACAAAAAGGAAGCCTCAACCAAACTAGGGAGTCACTAATACAGGGGATCAGGATCCTCGATGTGATGGGTTTAACATAGGCATGATGGTGAGGGGTGACTGAAAACTGATGATTGGGATTCAGTGGCCCAAGGTCAGAGTATAAAAAGTAGCTTGGCGGTAGTCATAACTATTTATGATGGGGAAATCCCTGGAGTTGGGTGATTATATATTGGTTATGAATGTCATGGTGGCTTATGCGTGAGGGTGTGATATCCGACCAAGGGTGACCAGGGACTACTGCCATGGGAGAAAAAATGGATGGGTGGGTGGGGGACATAGTGCACTGTTTGCGGTCTTTGTACACTTACCAAAAGAATAAAGTAATGGGGTTTGGTTTGTACAAAACACAGAGACGGGTGCCCCATAACATGAAAGTGTTTGCTCACTGATGATGTGAGGAAGGTGTTTTTGTTGAGGGTGGGGGCCCCATTGGTAGGTCTCATGTGTGAGGCTGATGAATCAGATGGAAAATGTCGTAGATGGGATATGCTGATGGAGGTATGGTAGGCCAAATGCGAGGTGCAGTAGTGCGCTTTCGATCTTCTTGCAAAACCTAGTCGTTCGAGAAAGGGGTTTTATTTTGATATGCTAAGACTTGACTTGATGCATGGCAGGTGAATGGGAATGAGGTGCTTCCTAGAATATAGTGGTATGGCCATGGCGTCAATATTTTTGTGATATATGGTCTATTTTGAGTGACGAGTGCCATGGAGGGGAGGCTCTACCGACCAAAAAGGGTTTTTATCATGTGAAAAAAATGGGGTGATGATAAACATGGTCGGGTGTTTGGAACCTATGGTTAATTTCTGATGGAGAAATGATGTCAGGATATGCAGAGTTTTTTTGGGACTCTATCATGATGAGGGTAGAAAGATACTTGCTCTGGAACTTTCAGTGGGGCGGTGAATGGTTTTCCTACTACCTGCAAAAACAAATACCCTAAGTGAAAGCATATTCTTTATTCAAATATTATTGAAAGGCATGTGCTTTACAAAATAAGATAAGAGAGGGCATACCTGTTGGCACTGAAAATTTATTTTTTCAAGGGTGCAACTATGTGGCACTGCCCTTGGGCGTTATGGAGTGCTGATCACAGCGCTGCTTTCGGTCCAGTGATTGGGCCTTGTGAGATCTCGTTATGGTCCTACAAAGTTTCTAAAAAGGGCATCATATAGGCGAATATGGCTCAATTCAGTTCATTTGTGTTGTTGAGAATTCGAGGTTTTGAGAGGTTAGAGGATTCTACGGAGTAGTTTCTGTTGCGGTTAGCATGAGCACCAGGGATTAGCAATTTTTTAGCCAGGTAATATCCATGACATCCTGTATTTTAATTTTTTTAGTGTACTGGTGCCGAGGTCTGTACAAGATGGGTTTGTATGGATCCTAGGCTAGTTTTTACCTTGACCGCGTGGGCGATCAAGTTACAAGCACGCAATTTGTGCACAAAAATAAGGTTTGCGCACATTTAGCATGCCTATCCTAGCTTTGTGCACGCCTTTGGTGCATCTATGAGAAGGACATACGCGCCCCCCTCGCGCCTGTCTGAGGAACAAATGCACGGAGATCCACAACTATTTTTTGCCAAAATTTTGGAAATTTTGTCTGACTTTCAGTGTGACTGATGTGTTCCTATTTTGATGAAAGAATGTTGTGGAGGGAGAGGGATTGGCCTGATCTCCATGCTTCCTTGGCTGCTGATGGGCATGCGCGCCAACAATTGGTGCACTGGGTCTTCTCAAATTCATGGAGAATGACCTGCTATGATCACAAGATCGTCTTTTGCGCTACTTGGTTTGTTGTTGGAACATGCGACGCAAGGTGATGGTGTTGTGGTGGTGTGACCTTGTTATCTGTCCAGAGACGAATATTTATTTTGTGATCTGGTTGCTACCTCAAGGTGAAGTGCTTCGGTATCCACTTCCTTCTGGGAGAGTGGATCTTGAGATATTATCAACAGGCCATTGTGGCGGGGCACCCCTTACGAAGGGGTGTATAGCGATTGCTATAGTGATAGACTTGGATGCGCGGTGTGCTCTAGTGGCCATTGTGAAATTGGCGGGGTTGTCTGCTCCTCATCAGGCATCGGGTCCACAGATCGGTATCTTGTGCCCGCTGAGGGCTGGGCACTTTTTTACTTTGCCCATTTTTGTTACGATGGGATGATGGCACAACTTTCCAAGGTCCGAGATGGATCAAATCTATTTAGTTATGCCATCATATTATGTAGCATCATGTATGAGCGGGTGGTGCTACTGAGGCCTGCGGTGGCAGTGCCAGCTGGGGGGCCATAGGAGGTGGGCCCCTGTGCTGCCTCGAGGAGGTGGAGGTAGGGTGGGGTGTTATTGGAATGCCACCACGAAGGTGATCCAGGTGGATATTGGTGGTCACCCGCCTATTCCACTTGGGGCTCCACCATTGTCTATTTCAGTTTTTCAGTTTCGGCACAGTTTACTATTTTTAGCAGTTTTTCGGGTCCTAAACTTCCGGAGCCGTTTTGAGGCCCTAAACGACGTTTTTTGGGAAAATGGAGGGCAACATGGGTCCATGGACTGATGTTGCCCGTTCCAAATTTGTAGTCCTCGGATAGATATTTCCAACGAGGTATGGTACGCGTCAAACGGAGATCGTATGCCAAAGTTACGCCCCTGGGAAGTTGAAACACCAATTTACCCAAACGGGGCCCATAATTTTGGCGCTTCATCTCCTAGGGTTAGGGTTTTGGCTGTTTAGGATTTCCCATTGTTTCTAAATGATAAATAGGCCCTCGAGCCTCATTGTAACACGGTTCAGAGGCCTGTAGCCGCCACATCTCTTCTCAGAGATAGCTACCAGCGCCCTAGCTAGTTTTATTTCCATTCTGTCTGTAAGCAAATTTCAGTTCTTTGATATTAATGAAATGAAGTGTTATTTCCGTTGCATCTCTGTCTTTATGTTTATATGTTTATTCTGTTGCGTTCCTGCATAAATCCGGATCAGTGGTATCAGAGCGGTCTGCTTTTTCTCTATCCTTTTTTGCATGTCCCCAACGAGGTCGGGGTATAAGGAGCTAGGGCTCGATCTGGTGGAACCTTTGCAAGATCAGCCTCGCAAACCTCGACGGACGCCCATGGGGGACGAAAAGAAAGATGAGGGAGCAGGAGATCCTATCAAAATATTGCTCGAGGAGGCTCTCGAAAGACAAAGGAACGTGTTGATGGATAACTTTGCTCAGATCCTTCAACGGCTACCCACCGGCGGCGCATCTGCATCTAGCAGCCACTCTGGAGGCGCGACTCCTTTTAAGGTACAAGTAAATTTTGAAATTCCCATATTTGAGGGTCAAATAGATGCAGATGCCATAGATAGATGGTTGAATTTGTTAGAAGGATATTTCTCGGTTCATGACTTTTCAGACCGGGAAAAGATTATTTTTGCACTCCTCAAAGCTACCCCGCATGTTAAGGACTGGTGGGAAACCTACTTTGAGAACAAGGACTAGATAGAACCCTCTCTGTTCTCGGCCGTACCAACTTGGAATTCTTTCCGAGACGCCGTCAAGGAACAGTACTATCCTGTGGGGAGCTATGAGGACAAGTACATACAATGGACCACGCTGCGACAACAAAGGGATCAAGATGTGCATGAGCTGACGAATCTGTTCCATACCCTGCGCACAAAGTTGGGTATCAAAGATTCGGAGAAACATTTGGTGCTAAAGTATCGCAGCTGTCTGCACAGATACATTCAGGAGGAAATGGAGTTCCTCGACATCTCCTCGCTTGGTACGGCATACCGGTATGCTGCCAAGATTGAGCAGAAATTCAAAGAGAAGAAGCGAGACTTTGGATCTGTGAATCAAAAGCAAGGAAAAGGTGCTTCCAAACCGCAGAACAAAGGACAGAGCATGGCGGCTAAAGACAACCCGTCAAAGCCACAAGAAAAGAACAACACCATAAAGCCAAAGAGGGACACGGGAAAGTGGTGTGAGTTCCATAAGAGCTCCACTCACAACACAAGTGAGTGTCGGGCCAAGCAGTCGCTAGTGGCCGAGATGAGAGCTTCTGAGTCAGATGCATGCTCCGACTCTGAATCAGAACCTGAAAAGGCGAATGAAAAAGGGAAACAGATTATTGATGCGGAGCCCAACGCCACTGTTGCCACTGCAAAGATCCAAAAGGAGGAACCGGAAGATCCAGAGGAGGAGGAACGTCTCTTCCACTCCCGGATGTGGGTAAAGGGCTCCCCGGTACAGTTCATTGTCGACAATGGGAGCCAAAAGAACCTCATTTCAGCAGACGCCGTGAAGCGGTTGGGCTTGCCGACCACGGCTCACCCACATCCATACACCATCGGGTGGCTTCACCAAGGACGAGATCTCCGCGTCAGCCAGCAGTGCCGCCTTCCCTATAGCATCAAGCCCTTCACGGATGAGGTATTATGTGACGTTGCTCCTATTGATGTTTCTGATGTATTAGTAGGACAACCATACTTGTGGAAGCGTCATGCTGTGTATGAGTCTCGGCCTCGTGCTGTTATTGTTACTTTGGGAAATAAGTTGTACAGGATACCAGAGGTACCACCTCCTGCCGCTATCTCTTTGGTTACTGCAAAACAATGCAGTAAGCTCATTTCCCAAACCGGGAAATTCGTTTTCCTGATGATCCGCCCCCAGGGCAAGAAGAAGACTGTGGCCACGACCTCTAGACAGAGCTCCTCTGCACAACAACAACAAATGGATAAGGTTGTGGAGGAGTACGGGGACATATTCACCTCACCCACAGGGGTTCCTCTGCACTGTCAGGTCAAGCACCCGATTGATCTGACCCCCGGTGCGCCGCTACCTAATGGACCGATCTATCGACGCTCTATTCTGGAGAATGATGAAATCAAGAGGCAGATTCAGGAGCTGTTGCAGAAAGGTCACATTAGACCAAGTTCATCGCCCTGTGGGAGCCCGATCGTGTTGGTACAGAAGAAGGATGGGACGTGGAGACTCTGTATTGACTATCGGGCGCTGAACAAGATCACTGTCCGGAATAGGTATCCAATCCCACGGATTGATGACCTTCTGGACCAACTCAAAGGTGCAAAATATTTCAGCAAGATCGACCTGAAGTCTGGGTATCACCAGGTACCAATTGAACCCTCCGATGTGTGGAAGACTGCCTTCAAAGCCAAGGAAGGCCTTTTCAAATGGCTGGTCATGCCTTTCGGGTTGACGAATGCTCCCACCACCTTCATGAGGATGATGGATGACATCTTGCAGCCATTCACCAACTCATTTGTAGTGGTGTACTTGGATGATATTCTGATCTTCAGCCAGACTTGGGAAGAGCACCTTCACCACATCCGACAAGTCCTCCAAACACTGCGGCAACAAAATTTGTGTGCCAATTTGGAGAAGTGCACTTTTGGCATGACCCGGGTTCAATATCTGGGATACATTATTGATGAAAGGGGGGTGCATGTGGATCCAGCCAAGATCCAAGTCATTCGGGATTGACCAGCCCCAACCACTATAACAGAGCTTCGCAGCTTTCTGGGTCTTGCTAATTTCTATCGGAGGTTCGTGTTGGGATTCTCTCATATCACTTGGCCCTTGAGTCAAGTCACCAAGGGAGGAGCGAGAAAAAAATTTGGTCGAGAACCTCAACGAGAAGGCGTTCACGGAGCGAAAAAGAGCACCTGCAATGCCTTTGATGCTCACTTTACCCGAGACTTGCAACCAACCATTTGAGATCGAGACGAGATGCCTCACATTATGCTATTGGGCGATTCTTACTCAGCAAAAGGGACATCCAGTGGCATTTCACAGTGAGACCTTGTCTGACACAGTTCGCAAGTACCCCACATATGACAAAGAAATGTGCTCCATTGTGCAAGCTTGTCGACAATGGAAGCATTACATTTTGGGGAAGGAAACAATCATCCATACAGACCACAGGCCCCTGCAGTTCATACAGACACAAGGGAAGTTGCAGAATGATCGCCATCAGAAGTGGTCTACATATCTGCAACAATTTCATTTGAACATAAAGTATAAGAAGGGTAGCACCAATCATGTTGCAGACTGCCTCAGCCGACCACCGATCGTGGCGCTCACCACTGTACTCAACGCTTGTGGGCACGAGACTTTTGATTGGCCGCTTCTCTATGAGAGTGACCCAGAATTCGGCCAAACTTACAAGGCACTCCTGGGGGGTACGCAAGTTCCAAATTTTCACCTCCAAGATGCACTTTTGTGTCACATGGGACACCTTTGTGTTCCTTCAAGCGAGCGTGCCAAGATGATATGGGAAGCACACTACAGTCGAGTCGCTGGGCATTTCGGGGTCGAGAAAACAGTAGCAATCCTGTAGAAGTATTTCTATTGGTCGAACCTTCGAAAGGATGTCGAGAAGCACATCAGATCCTGCACTGCTTGTGCCATTGCCAAACCGACCATCAAGAAGCAAGGCCTATATACTCCTCTACCTACCCCTATTCGACCTTGGGAATCCATCTCCATGGATTACATGTCGGGCTTGCCTTCTACTAAGCAGGGAAATGACTGTGTTTTTGTGGTCGTCGACAAATTCTCGAAGATGGCCATTATGGCGGCCTGCAAGAAGAATATCACAGCAGAAGCCACTGCTAAACTCTTCTTTGAACGAGTGTGGGTGCACTTTAGGATCCCACAGTCTATCATATCAGATCGGGATAGCAGGTTCCTCAGCACATTTTGGTCCAGCCTCTGGTCGATGTTGGATACCAAGCTCACCAAGTCCACGGCTTTCCATCCCCAAACAGATGGCCAGACAGAGGTCGTCAATAGAATGATTGTACACATTCTGCGCATGTACAATTCAAAGCATCCTCGCACATGGGACGAGAGCCTCCCTTATGTACAACATAGTTATAATCGAGCTCTCCATAGTTCAATCGGCCATAGCCCCTTTCAGGTGGGCTTGGGATTCCAGCCACTATGCCCCATTGACGAAGCCATGCCATTTGCAGCTGCTCAGGCCAATTCAGCTCATGTCCAGTCTGAAGTTGACAAAGCCAGTAGCTTCATCGAGCGCATTCAACACATCCGCCAACAGGTTCATGATATATTGGACAGAGCTAATGCCAAGTACAAGCAATGCCATGATCAACACCGGGTGCCACACAACTTCCAGGTGGGTGACAAAGTATGGCTACATTTGCAGAAGGAGCGCCTCACTGGACCCCACCGCAAGCTTCGCCCGCTCCGATACGGGCCGTACACCATAACCAAGGCTGTAGGGAACAATGCATTCGAGCTCAATATTCCACCATTCCTTGGTCTGCACCCATTCTTCAATGTGGATCGCCTTCGTCCTTACTTCCCACCTCTACTGGACACCTCGGACATTGCAGAACAACTCACACCAACTGAGTTAAATCCAGACTGCATGGAACAGGCCACCACAGATTGCATCATGGACATGCAAATCAAGAACACTCGCCATCAGAAGATCCAACTATATCGGGTTGTCAAAGCTGGCCAACTCCTGCACCAAGGAAAGTGGTTCACCAGGGACCAAGTTCAGCAGAAATTTCCTCATCTCATGGAGGAACTTAACGCAATGGGAACCATTGCTTCCTAAGGGGGGAGGAATGATCCAGGTGGATATTGGTGGTCACCCGCCTATTCCACTTGGGGCTCCACCATTGTCTATTTCAGTTTTTCAGTTTCGGCACAGTTTACTATTTTTAGCAGTTTTTCGGGTCCTAAACTTCCGGAGCCGTTTTGAGGCCCTAAACGACGTTTTTTGGGAAAACGGAGGGCAACATGAGTCCATGGACCAATGTTGCCCGTTCCAAATTTGTAGTCCTCGGATAGATCTTTCTAACGAGGTATGGTACGCGTCAAACGGAGATCGTATGCCAAAGTTACGCCCCTGGGAAGTTGAAACACCAATTTACCCAAACGGGGCCGATAGTTTTGGCGCTTCATCTCCTAGGGTTAGGGTTTTGGCTGTTTAGGATTTCCCATTGTTTCTAAATGATAAATAGGCCCTCGAGCCTCATTGTAACTCAGTTCAGAGGCCTGTAGCCGCTACATCTCTTCTCAGAGATAGCTACCAGCGCCCTAGCTAGTTTTATTTCCATTCTGTCTGTAAGCAAATTTCAGTTCTTTGATATTAATGAAATGAAGTGTTATTTCCGCTGCATCTCTGTCTTTATGTTTATATGTTTATTCTGTTGCGTTCCTGCATAAATCCGGATCAGAAGGCTTGGTTTGAGGCCAACCCTAAGATGTTCCTGCCATTCCCTTATGCAGGGATGGATTTCCAGGGAGACCCAGACATGGGTCTTCTTGCTGGATATTCCTGGGGGCCAGTAGGTATGTTTTTGTGCTTTCTACATTTACTTGAGTATTTATCTTTTATATGTGTTCTATGATGACACTGACATAGTCTTGGTTACTCTTGCAGATGTTGGCAAGGTAGGTTGTCCTATGGCTCGATAGGTGAAACACCATCCGATTCGGCAACCTCGAGAAGCTTGCGTGGGACAAGGAGGAGCTCCTGCACAGCCTCTGGGTGGAGCACCAGGAGGAGAGGCTAGTCCTTCGGGGGAGGGTAGGAGCTCAGTTGCTACCAAGATTACTACTGAGTGAGCTTGTACTAATGTGATAGAGGCTCATGTGGCTGAGTTGACTGAGCAGGTTGTTGCTTTAGAGGATGCATGGGGTCGAGTGGACCGCTTGACCCAGGGGATGCCTACCCGAGGTTTTGTGGATGAGCTTGAGGATGTGTGGTTGGAGACCTTGGTGGCCCAAGAGAGGGGCTATCATCCAGTTTTACATCAGGTAGCTATCTACGTGTTGACGATGGCTCTAGTATTGGTACCGGGAGCCCCAGTGGGTCCAGGTGCCCCACCTGGGGGAGCACCACCCTAGAGTCTTATTGTACATGAGGAAAGAACCCATTATGAGGATGCTTCCCCTATTTTTTTCGAATTGTATATTTGTATCTTCTTGGGCTAACTTATGGGTCAGAGATACTATTTTTTGTGCTCAGACACATACATTTTTGGTATATATGCGAGAGATATTTTTTGTGGCTCTACATGGTGTCCCCCCATTTTTGTTTATGGATTATACTATGCTGATGGATATCTACGTTTTCTACGTTTTAGTTTTTTATGTATGATGGTTTATTTGAGATGCATTCCAGTTTAGAATATTTTTAGCTATGTGATTAGTTGTTTGGTTCTGAATCCTTGGTACATGTGTGAATGTAGTTAAATTGTCTACTTAATATTTTTGCACGCAAGTATTTTCTGAACAGATGTGAATCCCTTATCTCAAATGATTGGTTTAACTACAACACTATTAACTGGGAATAAAGGTAGATATGTATATGGCGTATGCCCTGATTGAGGGCATCACACATAAGTTTGATGACGACATCATATTCTACCTGATTTTTTGTTGTTGAGCCGATACAAACACCATTGGTGCAGAGTGGTGATCGTTCAGGGTGATAGATAACCTAGGCAGTTGTTGCTAAACTTTGAGACCATCGCGATGCTCCATCGGAAAATCCGAATTAAAGGTCGATTCAGTAATCCATTGTGACACTAGAGCGCATTTTCTAACAAGTATTTTGGACAAAAATTTAAAGTCTTTGGCTCTGTTGACTCTAGGGGAGGGCCTTCTCGGCCCTCATGGATAAAATTTCTTGAGATAAAGGCCATTGATGGGCTTGTTGAGGCATGTTCCGTCCGGCTTAGTTAAGATGTATTCCCCCTTGAGGAGGCAATTTTTTATGATGTAGGGTCCTTTCCATAAAGTTTCGAACTTTCCTGGCCCTAGGGCTTCTTTTGCGACATCGTAACAGAGAACTAGCTCTCCCTCAGTGAATGAGCGAGGGTTGATGTGGCGGTCGAATGATGCTTATACCCATTTCTTGTGGGTCTCGTTGTGGTGTAGCAATTTCCGTCGTCTTTCTTCGAAAAACTCTAGTTGTAATAGACGATGTTCTAGAGGTTGGGTATCATTGAGGAGTTCAATGGCCACATGTAAATTTGAGATCTCGTGTTCTATGGGAATCACAGCTTTGACCCCGTATACCAAGTGGAAGGGAGTGAAACTAGTGGATGTTTTCATGGTCGTGCAGTATGCCCACAGGGCAGAGAAAAGCATATGGTGCAAGTTGGTTGTATGGTTATTCACCATGCGCTGTAACATAGTTTTGAGGACTTTATTCACAGCTTCTACCTGCCCATTAGATTGGGGGTAGTATGGTGATGCAAATTCATGGGTGAATCTGAGATGGTGAGATAGCTCTTGGAAAACTTCATTTTCGAAGTGTTTCCCATGGTTGGAGACTAACTCCTTGGGAACGCTGAACTGGGCAATCACATAGTTAAACATAAATCGTGCAACAATTTCTGCAGTGTTGTTGTATGTGGGCATGGCTTCAACCCACTTGGTGAAATATTTGACATCCACTATGATGTATTTATGATTTCTAGATAATTTGGGGTTGCAAGTCATGAAGTCGATTCCCCATTTGCAAAATCGTAGGGTACCCTGATTTTTTATGACAGAAATAGGGTTGGAAACCCAAGACGTGGGGGCGGCTTCAGTCTGATTTTCAATACACGGCGATACGAATCATATATGTTGTATTTTTTTTTCAGCGTTTGGTGGGGGGGGGGGGGGTGGATTTCGGTGATAGGAGCATTCACGAGCACAAGGTTGGGTCCTTCTTTAGGATGGGAAATTTCCGATGGGTGGAAATTGTGTCCAGTGCAGAGGTGCCTGAATGTTTCCATTAACGGGCATGCCTCTAGTTCGTGGTATGGCCAGTGCAAATGGTGCATGGTACCACTATGCCAACTGATTAGATTATGTGGGAATCAACACTACTCTTCATCCCAGAACTGGACACTCGGAAATGATCCGATGTAGAAGATAAGGTCTTTTACTTCCATTTCTGAGTTTTTGGCTTGGGTATGTCTAATTCTTTTGGGGAGTGTAGACTTAACACTTCTATTGCCACTCTAAGCTTCAGGAGATGCTCACATTTTATTGTATGATGAAAGTGTGAACAAATTTATAAATAAGTGTACATGATATTCTCTTGGTTAGAGAGAAGTCTCTAGGGGAGAGAAGAGACTGTGCGAAAACTGTTTGCGAGGTGCTTCAGTTATTTGCATTGATTGACCCTGTGGCCGATCAGGTCGCATATTCCACATGTTATCCTAGGTTGAACATGGGTCATGCTTGGTTTTTGCGACTTCCCAACTTGCCTCTTATGGTGATCTGGGTATGGGGTAGATTTCCTAGGGGCATTTTGCCTACCATATCGGTTGAGAAGATGCTCACGTTTCTTCTCTAATGTATGTATCGTATCAATTAGAGGACGTACTCGCAGGGTATAGGTACAATGTTGTTCATGGTGATTTCCCTAGCATACTAGGAAAAATAGCCTAGAGATGGGGTTCTCATCCTGCTCGCTTGATGGCATGACTAGGTACCAACGGCATAGCGGTTCTAAGTCAGGGCAAGTGGCGACCACATGGTTGGGCGTTTTACATAATGCACATGTTGGTCATCTCTGTAGAGGGTGGTTGGGGGTAACTAAGGGTTCCCTGATTGGTCGCTTTTCAACTGAAAGAAAGAGTATGGACCTACTCGTCACATCTTCTCGAGTTGTCGAGCTACTCATAGATTCAAAGTTAGAGCCATATTCTTAGGAGAGGCGGACTATGGCTAAGCGAAAACTAGCTAGCACTGCACGAAATCTAGGGAAGTAGTGACAATGGCGTAAAGGATGTTTGCCACAGCATATATGACATGAATACTAGGTATCTGGGTCAGTGCAGTACACTACATGAAATAGATACCATCGCTGGAAAATTTCCAGAGCTGGGAAATCAATGATGAAATGATCGCACTCATCACAGAGTACATAATTTTTTATGGGAGGAGGGGGAATGGCTGGGACTCTCTCGGTGACTGTCGTTCCTCTTGAAGGTATAGGATGATGCGAGGTTCATCTCCATATGACTGGGTGGAGGGATCCTCTTGGTAGGATTTCTCGATGGCATGTAATATGTTCCTATATCGTGGGATCTCTAGGAAATGATGGGTATAGTGTCCATAATTGTTGCAAATAGTGCATGCATGGTTTGTACGCAATTATTTGCCTTGAATTTTGGTGGTAGGTTCCTTTTTACAAGAACTTGGTGCTGTGATGTCTACTGCAGAGCTAAGGAATAGTTTTAATTCGTCCAGCTCTGGGTAGATGTGGGTAGGGTGGCTTACTAGATCACATATGGTGCAGCGTGGTGATTCCCGTTGCGTGGTGGGATTCTCCAGCTTCTTTCCTCTTCTCTCAGGTTTCTTAGTCGTAACCATTGGTTTTGCGATCAGAATTTCCTTTCAAGGGATGTTTACGACAGTCGACTGAATGGCTGGGGCCTGCTCAGGGTTGAGAGGGATTAACCCTGTAGAGGTGATGTGTGTGACTCCCATTGGAGTAGGTGGGACTAGGTACCAAAATGGTATTGTAAATGATAATTTTGGTAGGACCACCATGGCCATGAACTGTTGTGACACAAAACTAGTTGGGGGGAATAAGAAAGGAGATTGGGAGGCAATGTAGGCTAGAGAGGCTGTCGTGGCCGAGGAATCTATGTCATTACTGCTTCTCTTCGTGTCTTGACTAGATTCGGTGCTTGATGACGACATCATGCACACTAGAGCCCCTGTGACATCAGGTGATGACTTAGGTATAACATGGGGATCTCCTAGGAATGAACCTAGGATGGACGATGGTTTGAACTAGCCAGGGCCATATTATTGGTACCATGTAAGTGCATCAAAAAATGTGTCTACATAGGGTAGAATGCCATTGGTATTTGTTAAGGGCCACCTTCACTGTGTGTCAACCGATCGACAGTGACGATGTGGTCCTCATGGGGGAACATCATAATTCAGAAGACGAAGGAGGCTATGGATGACATGGCATACATATAACTCTAGCCAAGGAGTATATTGTAATCCAGCTAGGCATCCAAGACTTCAATATCTATAAGGAAGGTCTTTCTGGCTAAGCAGACTGGGACGTTTTGGTAGAGACCGACGGGGGCTAAAGGGCGACCATCGTATATTCTAAGTGTGATGTCTGATGGTTTTAGTTTGGGAGATCCTAACTTCTGCCATACGTTCATTGACATGATGCATGTGGATGCACCCTCGTCAATGATACATCAGTGAATGGTGATGTTTTGGACCGATATCGATATCTGAAAGGCAACCATTGAAGGAAGCCTAGGGGTGGCTTTATCTAAATCAAAAGCCATCAGGCATGAATCGGCAGGGTCGATGGCCCCTAATCCAAAAATTAAGGCTTTCTGCTGCTTTGGGTATGATTGTAATACCTCCAAAGCTTACATAGGGGCGAGAGATTGAGCTATATCATTCACAATGCTATAGTTATGGGCTGCTTTGGAGTAGTTTCCTACCCGTCTAGTTGCTCCTTTAGCCATTTTTGGCAAAGGTTCAATAGGCATCTTTGATATGGTCAAAGGTGTTGATGGTGCACTTGTACTAGCCCCTAACACATTGGTGTCTCGTGGGGTATCGTAATTTCAGTTCCGTGTCTGAAAAAACATTTCTTTGCCATTCATGTAGATTTCGTGGTTTTTTTTCTGGAATCGTTGAGAGTTTGTTGCTGCGTGCTAACTGTCCCTTGATGGGTGAAAGGCTCCTGCATGACTGTTGTCTGCTGGGAGGATCCCCCTTGTCCACAGTTACTCCACAGCTTCTTCAGCTCAGGGAGGTCGAGAAAGTGGTGAGTGTAATGGCCATACTCACCACAGATATAAAAAGAGTGGTTCGTCCGAATAATTATCCTTTTGTTTTGTCTTTGAGGGTTTTTCAGCTCTTGGTTTTGATTTCGGCTGGAGTTCCCTCTAGCCTGAGATCATAGAGGGTGTTGTTGATTTTTTCCCCCCTGTCTAGGATTTCCTTTAGGCTTGATTTTTCCTTTTTTCTTATCCACGTTAGGAGGATAATTCGGATTCTCCTGATTGTATGGTTGGCACAGTTGGTTTTGGAAAGGTTGCACAAAGTTTACTTGTGCATTATTCTGCATGGGCGAGTCTTGTGCTGGGGATTGGGCATATTGCGGTCCTTGGTTTATAAATAGCTATTGGGGGGAGCTCTTCCGTCAGCATGTCTCGCTGCGTACTGGGTCCCCTGAGCTAGAGGATATGGTCCTCCATGCTGATGGTGGTATGATGGCGTCCTATTGGTCAAAATTTGTGGAGGCGCAGGATGACTTTTGTAGCCAGGTTGCAGTATGTTCTGGGTAGAATCATACACATAACCAGGGTATTGAAAGTTGCTTCTTAGGTGATTTTGGGTCAATGAACGAATTAAACCGTCTGTGTAGTTTGACACGCCTGGAAATTCTTTGTAAGTTTGCAGGAGCGGGGCGTTAGGCAAGATATTCTAAATGTACCCTTACTGCATATAGATCAACTCGAGCTATTGGGCCTTACTGATGGCGTCCTCTTCGGATATGGAATTTTGTTGCGCCAAATCCTTTGAAATCTCTGTGGTGAGAGTTTTTAGGAACAAGTCTAATAGGATTCTATTGTTGAGTTTGGATTTTCACAAACTACGACGTTTCCACCATTCATGGAGATGGTCCGAGACATGGACAACGGGGTTTGCCTAAAGTGGGTCAGTAATTCCATTCCGAAATCGTGGTGGATGGGTAACTGAAAATAGGTCATGAGCACAGTAGCGAGGGCACTAAAGGTTCCATGTGTAGTAGAGGGTTGCTCCACATAACATTTCGCGACTATTCTAGTTAGGGTACGTTGAAATAGTCTTAGTCGAATAGTATCGTCAACGATGTTGTTCAAAGAACGCCACAGGTGGAAAGTCATCACATGATTCCGAGGTCTTCCACTTGCTTTCCTTCAAACTTTAGAATGTACAAAGGGAGTGTTGGGTCAATTTACTGGGTAAATTAACATGAGCATTTAATTATCAATCCGAGTTAGTGGAATTTAGAATCATCCCCAAAGTATATGGGTTTCAACCACAGTCAAGTTTAGACGATGAATTATTGATGGTTAGTGAAATGCATATTACAAATATAAATCTAACTTAATTAATTTCTAAACAATAGTGTTGGAAATATGATGCAGGATGTTGTCCTTGATGGCAACCCACTGAATGAAGATGAAGACATTTGACTGTTGACATGTGTTGTCCTTGATGGCAATCCACCTGATGAAGTTATGCTGGACTTGATGGACTGAGTAAATGACTTGGTGGTATCCTTGATGTGATATGATGTTTGTTGTCCTTGAAAGGCAACCCACTTGATGAAGATGATGACAACTTACTTGATGAAGTTGTGCTTGAGAGAATATGTTCCTGATGAAGAAAATATGATGTATCTACAGTATGTACAAAAAGGCAATGAAGAAAGGAATTCAGAATGTGCTCAAAATATGATGAAAAGAGTATGTCTCTTTGTATACGCGGATTTGCCTAAGAGAAGTCGCGTATGCACGCGGAAAGGAACGTGCCAAGTCGCGTATGGGCTAAAGCGCTCAAAAAGTGAAAAACCAAGGCTAACCACCATGGTATTGACCCATTGTATTGGGTAATGGTCCGCCTAATTGACCTCGTCCAGGTAGTTTTGGGCTCATGGTATTGTTTTGGCCCATGGTATTAAAAAAAGGGGCTCATGGTATTGAAAAAGGAAAACCTATATAAGGAGAAGAAATTCATTGTGCAAAACACAAGCGTGGGAGCAAGATGTCTGAACTTGAATGAATACTTCTCTGGGAAGTATATCTGTATGGAAAGGGTAAAGGTTTGATGATAGATCTGAATCTATGAAGCACTTATGAAGAAATGATGAAGCGGGATCTTTAGATCTGAAATGTACTTGTATTTACTAGATCTGTTTATGGAGTGATTAGATCTGTGATGAGGCGAACATCTAGGCGAACATCTGTCTGAAGTAAAAGGGTAAATACGGCCAGTCTGATGAAGTATCTGTTCTGAAGAAATGCAATGACCTAAAAGAACCATACACTAGTTCGCCGAAGAGGAAGCGCGTATATACGCGACTTCGCTGAAGGAAAAGAGCGTATGCGCAATTAAATTGGTTCTGTAATATGTACAGAAGTATACGCTGATTGGTGCGAATGGAAGCGCGTATATACGCGACATCATTGAAGTAAAAGAGCGTATGCAAACTAGGGTTTCTTCCGAAGCAAGTATAAGAAATATATACGTACGTTGCAAGCATGTTTAACTGTACGTACGTATTGATATGTATACATTGATGATGTATGGTTGTGTACTTAAAAAATTAACAAGAAAAAGATCGATATGAAACTATAAATGCATGGGTGTAAATGGTTGCTGGGAGGTGGTCAGGAGTTACAGTGCAGCAGCAGTGCTATGGTGTGGGTGTGTGTGATGCTCGTCCAGGGGGCGTGTCCCTTCCGAGTGAGGCCAGTAAACGAGATACGAGGGGGTCGTAGCTCCCTTCTAGGTAGTGGTAAACGGAGTCGGGGGTTGGAGCTCCCTTCCGAGGTGAAGTGCAGTAAGCGAGATCGAGAGGTTGTAGCTCCCTTCCAGGAGAGGCTGGTAAACGAGTCGAGGGGTCGTAGCTCCCTTCCAGGAGAGGCTGGTAAACGAGCGCAGGTGGGTGCCTGCGTGCTGGTCAAGTCTGCGCCAGCACATATGTTGTAATATGTTTTCTCTATAATAAAATATTGAAGGATGAGCAACTGCAGCGGTGGTTTTCTCCCGACTTGGGTTTCCACCTAAAAATCCTGGTGTTCATGTGTGATGCTTTGTGTGATGGCTTATTCTGTTCTTACTGCACAGGTTTACTGTTTATTGAACATCTGATGAATGAATGATGGAATGATTTAAGCAAAGAATTAATGACATAACTAGATATCTGTGTATACGCTAGTTTCATGAAAGATATCCGCGTGTATACGCTAGTTTAATAAAGGAAAGTAGCGTATGGGTTTTAAGGAATGAAAAAGTGAAAAGTTTTGAGTATGCAGTAAATACTGATTCACCCCCCCCCTCTCAGTATTTTTCCCAACAATTGGTATCAGAGCGTGGTCCTTCTACAGAAGCTTGATCGCTTGAAGGAGATCCGTCATAATGGGAAAGAAGCAAAAGAAGAAGCCCACTCGGAGAAAGGAAATATTTCAGAGAACATGGATACCAGAAATCAAAGGAGATGCATCTGATAGTGATTGGGATCATCCTTTGAAAGATCTTAGTGGTACAATGACTAGTGAAGAATATGTTGTCGACCTTGAAGAAGCTGTCAAGATTACAGATGAAGAAAATTCTGACCAAGCTCTACAAGTGCTCATGGAAAAGAAGCAAAAGAAGAAGGATACTCAATGTAAGGAGATGTCTCAGAAAACATGTGCAACAGAAAATGAAGAAGAGAAAACAGGTATTGATAATTGTTCTTATGATTCACTTTCTTATGCATGCAATGATGAAGAAAGAGAAAATAATGCTTTGGATCTAGAGGAAGCTAGTAAGATCAAAGTTGAAGAACAACATAGAGAAATTGATATCTACAAAGAGTTAATCTCTAGAATGAAAGAACAGATGAACAAGTATCAAAAGTTGTATGACAATGTAACCATCAATGTAAGGGACTTGAAGCAGAAAACGTTTCTCTAAAAACAGATCTGGAAAAATCAAAAAGGAAGAATGCAGGTCTTGAAGCTGGAATCTTCTCTCTACAAGCAAAACTTAAAACATCAAGTGAGAAGAGTGAGGAACCTCTACAATCATTTGAATATGAAGAACTTGGAGCAAAAATCTGGCCTATCATGGAAGAATCATACAAGGAACATGAAGAACTTCTACAAGCAGATCTTGATAAATCAAATAAGAAGAATGCAAGACTTGAAGCAGAAATTGTCTCCCTCAAAGAAGATCTCAAAGCATCAAACAAGAAGAATGAAGAGCTGCAACAAACGTGTCAAGACAATGAAAACTGGTTGAAAGAAGAGATTCTAAATCTGAAGGATCAAGTTGAAGATGGAAGAAGAAAAGAAGAAAGCATGACAAAGCAATGTCAAGACTTGGAGGTTGAGGTAAACATTCTCAAAGGTAAATTAGAAGAAAAAGTTAAACTTTTGAGGTTTCATGATAGTACTAATATCTTGGACAATGTACTGAGTAATCAAAGGTCTCCTGCTATCAAACATGGTCTTGGTTTCCATGAAACTATTAAGGGTGAATCTAGCTCACAAGGAAGTGCCAAAGATTCAAAGGAAGTCAATGCAAAACCTGAAGAGTTGAAAGAAACAAAGGGTCAACCAACAATGAAGAAATCTCAAAGGAAATCATTCAATAATGTTGAATGTTTCAAATGTCATAATTATGGGCATGTTGCAGCAAATTGCAGGAGCAGATCATTTCAGTCACAATCAAACAGATTCTATTCAGAAAGGTACTCTAGTTTCTTCAGGGGATATTGTTTCTCATGTAACATGTATGGACACAAAGCAGCTGATTGTAAAAGGAGGAAGATTAGAAATACTCATCATGATTCTTATGTTTATTTCTCTGGCCACATGAGATGTTATGCTTGTAACAACTATGGACATGTAGAAAAAGAATGCAGGATGAACAGATCTGGGAAAGTGGATAACTTCCAGCACACAGATAGAAAGTTCAAACAAATCTGGAAGAAGAAGGAGGACCGCTGCAAAGGTCTGACCTTATCCCCGGACCCAAAATTTGTTTTCCCATTACTCCAGCGAAAACTCAAAAAAACAAAAAACAAACATACCTATCTCTTTACTAGCCTAAAATCAGTTCTTATTGTAAGTCATCTCGCATCCTATTGCTTATTTTCTCGAGATTGACGGAGAGAGCCCTCTCCTGTCCTCGTAGGGCTAGCTACGAGGCTGAGCGTGGTTTGATGTAGCCTTGAGTTTTACTTCATTTCAGCCTGAGGTAGATTTGAGTGCTAACACGCAGGTTCGATGAACCAAAGTCGCGTATACACGCGATTTTAATCAGACACAGTCGCGTATGCATTGAGGATAAGAGAATTCATATGATAACTGAAGATCTGGAGCAGAGGTTCAGGGGGAGCATCAGTCTGACTGCTGATAATTGCACTGTTAGCATTATTCTGGTTATATTCATGATTATAATGACATGATACTTGGTTTCCTATGTTGAAGGTTATGGTTGAGTCCTGTTTGCTTGTTGATGAAGAGTATTCGTTGAAATCTTATAATTCAGAAAGAAGGACAGATCATGCAGAGATTGTTGCTGATGACGTGCTGTTGAAGATGCTTCAGATTGCAAGCTAAGAAAGAGCATTGGTTTAGGGGGAGCAGCAGATTGAATACTAATGATTGCATTGTTGGCAATATGACTGCTTATTCTTTGGTTTTTTGTGATACTCATGCTTAAGTAATGATGACTTAGTCCATGGTTTATTATGATGAGTTTTTGAGCCCTGGTTGCTGATATGTATCCTTTGTACTCACACATGGATGAGTTGGATGTCATTTGATTCAGAAATAAATCATGCAGAATATGTTACTATGGTTGAGAGATATTTTGCCTACATATGTTACTTCATGTTAAATCTTGAAGATCATGGTGATGTTGGACCACATGGATGATTGCTTGACACCTCTGTGAAGATGTTGTTCTGATATGGGAATCTTTCTTGGAAAGATTGTATTAATGCTGCAAAGAATCTAAAGGCTTGGTTACTATTGTGCTGATGCTACAACCATTGGATGACGCTTGAAGACACAACTACACTATTCTATCTATCTGTAGTCCAGGGAAGCATTCAAATGTCTCAGAAAGAAGCTGAACACTGTCTTTGCCTTACAAAATCGGATGGCGAAAGATAGCTTGGGATACGGGTTTTACGAAACGATGGCGAAATATGTCTGTGATTCTGCCTCTAAGCTTGGCAATATGGTTAGTTCGGGTCGCTTGAAGTTGGATCGACTCTCTTGATGAATTTATAAATGTTTAATTTAGTATCTACGTCATTTTGGTATCTCTGGTGGTGTTCCAGTTCTCATAATTCTGTTTCTAATGTTTTGATGAAGATGCCGTGATGATTTGTTGGTGGAAGTTTTCAGGATGCACAAACTAAGGGGGAGCCTTAGTCATTTGGAAATATTGCTTGGTTGCATAGATTCAGGGGGAGCATTAGTTTTGCTGAGTATAATGCATTGCTGGCATTATGATGGTTCTGATCTCTCTTGAGGTCTTTTTGGTATTAATTATGAAAATTCATATTTGTACTTTGATGAAAAGGTCTGGTTGAGACCCTTGTTGTAAAAATTGTAATATTCTGTCATGTAAGGACTTGACAATTTGTAAACCCACTTGGTTGGGTAGCTGAGTCATGTTTGTAAATCCACTTGGTTGGGTAGCTGAGTCAAATTTGTAAACCCACTTGGTTAGGTACTTGAGTCTCATATGTAAATCCACTTGGTTGGATATTTGATGTAAGTATGAGTCATTGGTGATAGGAACTTCATAGAGTCATGTACTTCATTGAAAATATGTTTGAAGATTCAGCATGAACTCAGGGGGAGCTTGGTCACTCCAGTATACATCAGATCTGCAGAACGCTTCTTCTACATGAGGAGAAAAAGGGGCGAGTATGTTAGTTTTGATCCGCCCGTTGCCCTTGATGTCAAAGGGGGAGAGTAACATGGTGTTTGAATGATGCCAAAAATGGAGAGAGTGACATGGAAAATAGGGAGAGTGACATGGTGTAATTGTATTCTTAATGTATCTATCTGTTGTGGTAACCAAACACCATCGTGGTTGCCATCAAGTCCAAAGGGGGAGATTTTTGGAAATATGATGCAGGATGTTGTCCTTGATGGCAACCCACTGAATGAAGATGAAGACATTTGACTGTTGACATGTGTTGTCCTTGATGGCAATCCACCTGATGAAGTTATGCTTGAATTGATGGACTTAGTAAATGATGTAAATCTGATGTGATATGATGTTTGTTGACAATATGATGCTAAGTGTTGTCTTTGAAAGGCAATCCACTTGATGAAGATGATGACAACTTACTTGATGAAGTTGTGCTTGAGAGAATATGTTCCTGATGAAGAAAATATGATGTATCTACAGTATGTACAAAAGGCAATGAAGAAAGGAATTCAGAATGTGCTCAAAATATGATGAAAAGAGTATGTCTCTTTGTATACGCGGATTGGCCTAGGGGAAGTCGCGTATGCACGCGGAAAAGAACGTGCCAAGTCGCGTATGGGCTAAAGCGCTCAAAAAGTGAAAAACCAAGGGTAACCACCATGGTATTGACCCATTGTATTGGGTAATGGTCCGCCTAATTGACCCTGTCCAGGTAGTTTTGGGCTCATGGTATTGTTTTGGCCCATGGTATTAAAAAAGGGGCTCATGGTATTGAAAAAGGAAAACCTATATAAGGAGAAGAAATTCATTGTGCAAAACACAAGCGTGGGAGCAAGATGTCTGAACTTGAATGAATACTTCTGCGATATGCGTATGGAAAGGTAAGGTTTGATGATAAATCTGAATCTATAAACACTTATGAAGACAGAAGAAATGATCGAAACGGGTGGGTCGAACAACTTACAGTGCCTTGTTATAGATCTGTTTATGGAAGGCTTAGATACGTGATGAGGCGAGCATCTGAGCGAACATACGTACGGAAGAAAGATTTGAGTCTGGTAGAGTACGTTAGTATCTTTGATACCTTAATAATTGAAGATCTATACGCTACTTCGCCGCGGAGGAAGCGCGTATATACGCAGCTTCGCTGAAGTGAAAGCGCGTATGCGCAATGAAATATACACTGAGGTATACGTTGGTTTGTGTGTACGTAAGCGCGTATATACGCGACATCAGTGAAGTAAAAGAGCGTATGCAAACTAGGGTTTGCTGAAGCAAGGGGTATGAAATATCTGATCTGTTCTGCTATGTTTCTGCTATCTGATCTGTATTGATATGTATCTGTTGATGATGTATGGTTGTACTTAAAAGTATGGAAAGGGTCCAGTATGAAAATATGATGAAATGTGGCCTACAAATGTTGTTCTATTGAAGTGGTTGGATCCAGTGTGAAAATTGATGAAACGTGGTCCATAGAGGTGCTGAGGGTTGTAGCCTTCAGTCAGGGGGTCGTAGCTCCCTTCCAGGTGAGGCTGGTAAACGAGATCAGGGGGTCGTAGCTCCCTTCCAGGAGAGGCTGGTAAACGAGTCGGGGGGTTGGAGCTCCCTTCCAGGAGAGGCTGGTAAACGAGCGCAGGTGGGTGCCTGCGTGCTGGTAGGAGTCTGCACCAGCACATATGTTGTAAGATGTTTTCTCTATAATAAAATATTGAAGGTTGAGCAAGCTGGGCGGTGGTTTTCTCCGTTGGGTTTCCACCTAAAACTCACGAGTGTTCATGTATTTGTGTGATGGTTTATTCTGTTCTTACTGCACATGTTTACTGTGTATTGAACATATGATGAATGAATGATGGAATAATATAAGTGAATATTTAATGACAGATCTAAATCTCTGTATACGCTAGTTTCATAAAGGGGATCCGCGTATATACGCTAGTTTACTGAAGGAAAGTAGCGTATGGGTTTTAAGGAATGAAAAAGTAAAAAGATTTGATTATGCAGTAAATACTGATTCACCCCCCCCTCTCAGTATTTTTCCCAACAAATAGATCAAGATATATGAAATAATAATCAAGAGGCTCTAAATTCAGAGGTCCTGGTTGTCCTTCATCATTGATTTCATTCTATCATTAATACTATTGTGGAAACAGGAAAGCAAGAAATGATAAATCTAATTTCTAAAAAATAGATCAAGACACATGAAATAATAATCAAGAGGCTCTATATTCAGAGGTCCTGGTTGTTCTTCATCATTGATTTCATTCTATCATTAATGCTATTGTGAAAACAGGAAAGTAGGAAAAGATGAATCTAATTTCTAAACAATAGATCAAGATATATGAAATAACAATCAAGAGGCTCTATATTCAGAGGTCCTGGTTGTCCTTCATCATTGATTTCATTCTATCATTAATGCTATTGTGAAAACAGGAAAGTAGGAAAAGATGAATCTTAATTTTGAACTCTAAATCAGAGTTTTGAGATCTTTATCAGATAGAAGAAGTATTTAACTAAATACTGGTTTGTCTCTTTGTATGCAGGAAAGAAACAAAATTAAGATCCATTAGCAATCAAAGCATGTAAAGACATGTAAAGATGAATTCTAATGGAAAATATAGAGTTGATAGAAAGAGTGCTTAACTTAAACACTTGTTTTTCCTTTCATATGTAATTTAAGATTGAGCATTAGATTTATCAATACTTGAAAATAAACAAATCAAACATAAGAAAACTAATTCATAAATTGCAGCTATGAAATAAACTAAGAAGTGTACTTAGCTCAGTATGGGGGCCCTCCACCCTTGCCTCGTACACTGAGAGTACTTTCAGCTACTGAAACTTATTCAATGCACAAGAAAATGATAAATTCTATCTTCAATTAACTTCAGAAAACAAGATTTTGAAAGTCTCATGTTTCTCCTACTAATTCATATCCTCTACTTGGAGAAAGAGCACTCCTATTTATACATGAGTGCTTTGAAAACAAGATAAGCAACTCATAATTAAAATTCCACTTTTCTCTCAACCAATATCCCTATAATTAAAAGATATGATCCCTTCAAATCCTCACTCATATCTCACAAATATTGGATAAGATATGTTATCCAAATAACCATGATCTTCTCCTTGGAATCTTCCATGATCTTCTCCTTGAAATCTCCATGATCTTCTCCTTGGAATATCCATGAACAATTATCCTTTTAATTATTGAAATGGTGGAGGAAATATTCAAGAGGATTTTGAATAATTCTTCCAAATAATCCTACACATTTACAAAGCTCATTCATATTTAAGATATTTGTGAAATATGCCAATTTTCCAATAATTAATCACACATTCTCTTATAATATTAAAAATAAATAAATTGGAAAATAATGAAGTGAACCCATGGAGATGGTATGCTAAATGGTTAAATGAGGTGATGGAATGTGAGGAATGGCGAGGATAAACATGATGAAAATGTGACAATTATGAGACCCGACATACCCCCAAACTGAACATGTTGCATGACCTCATGCAACCTTGCATCGATAAAAACTTTTGGCTTTGCATGATTATGGTTTCTAACAATGTATCATTCTAGGATGTGAAATACATTTACGGCAACTGATATTTTCTATGGTTGGTTCTTGTGTTAACAACCATGAATATAGAAAATGTTGGTTCTTGTGTTAACAACATTTATTTCTTTTTTTTTCTTCTTTTTTAAACACATGTATTGAAAATGATAAGTCATGTACTGAAAATGATAAATCATTAATATGCATAAAAAAACCTTTTCTCATATTTTTGAATCATGCCAAAATATATATCAATGTATTAATTGCAACGAAGTGTAGTTTGGAAGAGTCATGTTGGTCGAAAATATGTGAGATGATGAATGGAATGAAATGGTTATGAATATCCCCCCCCCCCTCCAAACTGAAGATGTGTTATGTTTATGAAAAGGTGAAAGCTGATCTAATATGGTGAGGTAATTTTCCAAATTCATTTACTTTCAACATGTAAGAAATTGTTTGATTAAAAATTAGAAAATAACATACATTCACTTACCCAAAACACTGATGCACTATGCAAAATGTAGCTGTTGGCGCTTCTGGAGCTAGAAAATGTCATGTTGATTTGCATGAGAGAATATGTCGTGTTGCTAGATCAGGAAAATATCGTGGTGTTGGATCATGTGAATATCATGCTGCTAGACGAAGTGAAGGAATCTGAAGTACTGCTATTAGATGAAGTGAAGGAATCTGTACTACTGCTTGGTTGTATGAATCTTAAGATGATGTCTGAAAGTGGAACTATCATACTCTCATATGGTTGAAGGAATGCTATCGCAACTGCGGATTTGTCATGAAAAATATATAGTCTTCACCTGCTTCAAAAATCCGATGGTACAATTTTAGTCATCCAAATGAATGTGTCGATGTCGAGCATGAAAATAAGTCATTGGATTACTGACCATTAATGGATGTCGTTAATCAATGTGAGGCAAATTCACCATTGATGTCAATGAGTGCCAAGACCGTACCCTAGTACATCTTGCGAAGCACGAATAAATGATCTGATGTCGAGCCACTTGCAAGATCAAACGATAAAGGGACATTGATGTATTCCCATGACAATCAGCAAGAGAACCTGTCATTAGGGTATACAAGTATCAAGGTACTAATGATAACTCTAGTCTCTATCCTAGATAAGGTGTTGAAGTTGATGGGTTGAGACTTCTTGAAAGGTGGGCCTTAAGGAATCCCACATCAGTCAATGCGAGTTTATAAAAAATGATTGGTAGGACTATAGATGAAAAAATCTCAGAATCAGGTAGTGTATATGGTAGGGCAATGTAATCATGGAAAGAGAACTTGGGATTTTTATTGACAAGGAAAAATGAACTAAAAAATAAGAAGGAAATGATGTATGCTGTTCAGAAAAAATAGGCATGTATGAAGTCATGAAGAATAAGGAAATGGAAGATGGGTTGCAACATAGGGATGATTAAGGCGCTTGGAAGGAAAAATGTGAGTAATCATGACGCAAAAGGATTTTTATGTAGCGGAAAATGTCATGATATGTGCAATGAAGAATTAGTTCGTTCAAGCGTCCAATTATGCATGTTTCATTGTGATTTCTAAAAATCACTTTTGCATTAGATCGTCTTCAACCTTGAAAAACTTAGCACCATTCCTGCATAAAAATTATCGTTGTTGTGTGCCATCTCCATCGATCATTCCTATATGAAGTGACTCAAAAACAAATTAGCTCATTTTCAAGAATTTATGAAATGTCCATTTAGTATTATTTTTCGAAATTACACTAATTATGGATGAAAAGGGTGCTGCATCGAAATGTTGAGGCTTTTTGCATAAGCTTCTTAGAGACCTACACACAACACCAATCTCATTTCACTTGTTAGATATTAGTATATGCATCCAATCAACATTAAAATATTGTATGTCCTCTTGCAATGTAATCCTAAATGAAATTGGGGCAATTTTTATTATGTTTAGTTTTTTTTTTTTATAAACAAAATGAAAAAGAGAAATGTTGTTGATTTTTTTTTTTTTTTTAAATATCAAAAATTTATTTCGTTTTTATTATTTATGTTGATTTTTTTATTTGTTTGTTATAAAAAATAAAAAATAAATAAAAAGACACAAATTTATTTATTTATTTATTATTTATGTTGATTTTTTATTTTTTATATATATATTTTTTAATCAACAAACAAAACAAAAATAATTTTCTTATTCTTTAATTATGTTTATTTATTTTTTTATTAAACAATAAATTAAAAAAAAATTTGTTTTTTTTTAATTTATTATTTATGTTGAGTTTTTTTTTTTTTAATTAACAAATTAAAAACAAAAGTTTTTAATTTATTGTTTATGTTGATTTTTTATTATTTTGGCACAGAAAGCAGCATTTTGTAGAATTGCCCTACAAAGAGGGATATTAGGGCAGACCTTGCAAAAGCAGAGCCATTCCTATGTCAGCAGAATATCGATAGCTCTGCCAGAAGGAAATTACTCAGCTTCTTGACCGAAAGCTGATAAGAGAATCCAGCAGCCCTTGGAACTGCTATGGATTCTATGTAAATAAAGGGAGTGAACAAGTTCGAGGTGTTCCAAGATTGGTAATAAATTACAAGCCCTTGAACAATGTTTTAGCAGATGATACATATCCGATTCCGCATAAAGGTGATCTCATGCGTCGGATACATGGAGCCAAGATCTTCTCTAAGTTCGATCTAAAGTCTGGCTTTTGGCAAGTTGCAGTTGCAGAACAAGACAAATGGAAAACTGCATTCAACGTCCCACATGGACACTACGAATGGAATGTCATGCCATTCGGGTTGAAGCATGCGCCTTCCAAGTTCCAAAAGGTAATGGACTCTATCTTCAAACCCTATGCTGAATGGTTGCTTGCCTATATAGATGATCTGCTAATATTTTCTAAGAATCTTCAAGACCACTTCAAACATTTGAAAATTTTCATGAAGTTGGTCCAGCGAAATGGTTTGGTATTAAGTAAAAAGAAAATGGAGTTATGCCAAACCAAGATTAAATTTCTTGGGCACACTATTGAGAATGGACAGATTGCATTACAGAATCATGCACTTGAGTTTGCAAACAAATTCCCTGATGTTATTTTAGATAAAACTCAATTGCAGATATTCTTAGGATGCTTAAATTATGTAAGCAATTTTTATCCATCCTGTGCCATAGATAGGTCTCTGCTCAATCAGAGACTAAGAAAGAATCTGAAACCTTGGACAGAGGCACACACTAGAGCAATAAAGGAGATAAAAGCCAAGGTTCGCAATCTCCCTATTCTTTATGTTGCAGATGACAATGCCTTCAAAATTGTTGAATCTGATGCCAGCAACATCAGTTGGGGAGGTGTCTTGAAGCAGAAGCCAGATGAAGACAGTCCTAAAGAACAAGAACAGGTAGTACAATTTGTTGTCCCCAATGCCAACAACAAGTCAATCTTCAAAATCTTGCCTATATGGTTATCCATCAGAATCATAACATTAGGACTGGTGAAGCTCCTCCTAGTACATCCTCCAATCCATGTCCAAATCCTAAGTGTTCAGACATCCCATTTCCTCATGAGGATGATCATGTTCTGATGATGCATCTCATCCCTGAGTTGCAGAATGAAGACCCAAGATTGACAGAAATATTTATGAATCAAAGACCACCCAATAGCCCTAGATATGGCCTAGGCTATTTGGAACAAAAGAATAATCTGATCCCAGAATGCAGATTCAAAGATCTGCCCCCAGGTGTCAAACGCCCTTCAGTTCCTGAAATACAGAAGTTCTATACTTTAATGGATGGTTTTCATAAGCATCAAATCCCTGCTCAATGGATGAAGCAAATGGTTAATTGGGATTTGTTTACCCATCCACAGGCTGAAGAGTTTGCAAGAACTTTTCCAGGAGAGGAGAAAAGAAAAATGGCTGAAGAATGGAAATCCTATATGGAGGAAAATCAAATGTGGATTTCATTCTATTCCTGGAAGAAGAAGATGGAAGAAGATGTGGTGTTGATGGCTGACAATGTAGCCTCTTCCTCACATGCCTGGCAAACACCAGATGGCAATAAGGTTGAAACTTCTACCACCTATCCACCTTTTAGGAGCATAGTCCTAGGAGAAGGCAGTAATTCAGCTACTGCATATCCTTTGGTTGCTAAAGATCTTACAGCAGCTAGTGTAGAAGCTAGAGTACAAAAGGTCAGTGATCAGTTGAACTGGACCAACACAACCTTGACTGGCCTTGAGAAAAATGTTGCCAAGACGAGTCTGGTCAAAGATCAGATTGATAATGTTCAGGTGTCCATAAATGATGTAAATAGTGTGTTGAATTCAGTTCAGTGTGACTTATCTGTTATTAGACATATTTCTGAAGATTCTGTACAGAAGTTAGATGATGTGGAGAATTGTATTATAGAACAGTCTATCTCCACCCGACAGTCAGTCTCTAATCTGTCAGACAAGTTTGACAGGTTAAACTTGAAGAAGTTGGAAAAGCCAATTCCAACAACATTTTTGACAAAAGGAAAGAGTATACATACTCATGAGCTTAGCAGCCCTATGGCTAAGTTCCCTCACCTCTTTCCTAAGGAAAGTGTAAAGCCCTCTGAATCTCAACCTGAAGAACAGTCCAAGAAGCTTACTATTTCAGAAGTAATGGAAGGGTCAGATTCAGAAAAATCTGTGAAACATGCTTTTCCCATTTATGAGCCATTAGAACCTCAGTTCACTAGACCAGCAGCCCCTGATCTCTATGGTGCTGGTAAGCTTCCACCCAGAGATGCATTTCATGAAGGGAGTCACAAGGAGTGGAATATTGACAATCTTTCTGCAGCACAGATCAGGCAAGTGCTTGATCAGATGATAGTGGAATACAAAATGATGTGTGTAGAAGGAAATACTGAGGTACAAGCCTGCAAAACTTTAATTGCATGCTTTACTGGCACTCTGGCCAGATGGTGGGAATTAGAGTCATCTCCTGCAATGATCACCAAAATGGAGCAAGAAGTGCTCAAATATGAGCAAGGAGATATCAAGTTTCATGATGATGGCACTCTGCAGAACAATATGATTGGTGCTCTCACAGCACTTATCCAGGAACATTTCTGTGGAGCAGAGTTTGCATTAGCAGATAAGAATGAGCATATTCTTATGAATCTGAAATGCAATAATATTAATCAGTTTGAAGACTTTCACCGAGACTGGATACAAAGGATCTTTCTTGTTAAAGACCCTAAGAATTTGTTGTGGAAGCAAGTGTACTTAGCAGCTCTACCATCCAAGTTGGTAGACATTCTCAAGCTTCAGGAAGCTTTTCCCTTGCCATTAAAAGTGTATGTGTGGGGTGATTTATATTCTATTATTACTAAATGTTTGATTACTTTATGTACCAGCTCCAAAATGCAGAAGTCTATTGACAAGATGAACAGACTTCCTGGTACAAAGTATTTCTGCCAAAAGTACGGTATCACCATTGATGATCCCTTGGTTACTCGCAGAAAGTATAAAAGAAGAGAAAATTCCTCTTCTGCTACTTTGTCTTTTCCCAGAAGATCCACCATAGACAGAAGAAGAATAGAAGCAGAATGCAAACAATCACCCAGGTACATAGCTCCAGATTGTGTAGATACAAGTTGTTCTTCCATTATTTCCAATTGTAATCATATTTCTTTATTTGAGTTTGCTCAGCTTGTAAATTTCAATCCGCTGAGTGTTTGTTGTCACCAATGCCAACAACAAGTCAATCTTCAAAATCTTGCCTATATGGTTATCCATCAGAATCATAACATTAGGACTGGTGAAGCTCCTCCTAGTACATCCTCCAATCCATGTCCAAATCCTAAGTGTTCAGACATCCCATTTCCCCATGAGGATGATCATGTTCTGATGATGCATCTCATCCCTGAGTTGCAGAATGAAGACCCAATATTGACAGAAATATTTATGAATCAAAGACCACCCAATAGCCCTAGATATGGCCTAGGCTATTTGGAACAAAAGAATAATGTGATCCCAGAATGCAGATTCAAAGATCTGCCCCCAGGTGTCAAACGCCCTTCAGTTCCTGAAATACAGAAGTTCTATACTTTAATGGATGGCTGTCATAAGCATCAAATCCCTGCTCAATGGATGAAGCAAATGGTTAATTGGGATTTGTTTACCCATCCACAGGCTGAAGAGTTTGCAAGAACTTTTCTAGGAGAGGAGAAAAGAAAAATGGCTGAAGAATGGAAATCCTATATGGAGGAAAATCAAATGTGGATTTCATTCTATTCCTGGAAGAAGAATATGGAAGAAGATGTGGTGTTGATGGCTGAAAATGTAGCCTCTTCCTCACATGCCTGGCAAACACCAGATGGCAATAAGGTTGAAACTTCTACCACCTATCCACCTTTTAGGAGCATAGTCCTAGGAGAAGGCAGTAATTCAGCTACTACATATCCTTTGGTTGCTAAAGATCTTACAGCAGCTGGTGTAGAAGCTAGAGTACAAAAGGTCAGTGATCAGTTGAACTGGACCAACACAACCTTGACTGGCCTTGAGAAAAATGTTGCCAAGACGAGTCTGGTCAAAGATCAGATTGATAATGTTCAGGTGTCCATAAATGATGTAAATAGTGTGTTGAATTCAGTTCAGTGTGACTTATCTGTTATTAGACATATTTCTGAAGATTCTGTACAGAAGTTAGATGATGTGGAGAATTGTATTATAGAACAGTCTATCTCCACCCAGCAGTCAGTCTCTAATCTGTCAGACAAGTTTGACAGGTTAAACTTGAAGAAGTTGGAAAAGCCAATTCCAACAACATTTTTGACAAAAGGAAAGAGTATACATACTCATGAGCTTAGCAACCCTATGGCTAAGTTCCCTCACCTCTTTCCTAAGGAAAGTGTAAAGCCCTCTGAATCTCAACCTGAAGAACAGTCCAAGAAGCTTACTATTTCAGAAGTAATGGAAGGGTCAGATTCAGAAAAATCTGTGAAACATGCTTTTCCCATTTATGAGCCATTAGAACCTCAGTTCACTAGACCAGCAGCCCCTAATCTCTATGGTGCTGGTAAGCTTCCACCCAAAGTTGCTTTTCATGAAGGGAGTCACAAGGAGTGGAATATTGAAAATCTTTCTGCAGCACAAATCAGGCAAGTGCTTGATCAGATGATAGTGGAATACAGAATGATGTGTGTAGAAGGAAAGACTGAGGTACAAGCCTGCAAAACTTTAATTGCATGCTTTACTGGCACTCTGGCCAGATGGTGGTAATTAGAGTCATCTCCTGCAATGATCACCAAAATGGAGCAAGAAGTGCTCAAAGATGAGCAAGGAGATATCAAGTTTCATGATGATGGCACTCCGCAGAACAATATGATTGGTGCTCTCACAGCACTTATCCAGGAACATTTATGTGGAGCAGAGTTTGCATTAGCAGATAAGAATGAGCATATTCTTATGAATCTGAAATGCAATAATATTAATCAGTTTGAAGACTTTCACCGAGACTGGATACAAAGGATCTTTCTTGTTAAAGACCCTAAGAATTTGTTGTGGAAGCAAGTGTACTTAGCAGCTCTACCATCCAAGTTGGTAGACATTCTCAAGCTTCAGGAAGCTTTTCCCCTGCCATTAGAAGTGTATGTGTGGGGTGATTTATATTATATTATTACTAAATGTTTGATTACTTTATGTACCAGCTCCAAAATGCAGAAGTCTATTGACAAGATGAACAGACTTCCTGGTACAAAGTCTTTCTGCCAAAAGTACGGTATCACCATTGATGATCCCTTGGTTACTTGCAGAAAGTATAAAAGAAGAGCAAAGAAGGCTCAGAAAATAAGTAGAACTTATAAAAAGACGAGAACTCAGAAGGCCAAAAGCAAGAAGACAATACAGAGGAAGGAAGGGCTCTTATCGAAAAAATTCTAACACTCACTATCAGCCCTATGATATCCGCCCAAAAGATGTCAAGCTGGCTAGAATGAGTGAGATCACTTGTTGGCTCTATGGTCAGCCTGGCCATACATCCAATATGTTTCCTACTGCCCTTGAGTCCAAACGAGGCCTAGGAAAGAAATCACAGAAGAATAAACAGCCTGCCCAGTCTACCACTGTCAAAACTGAACCTCCATCTCATTGTGCATACTGTCATTCTTCCCATCACACCTCTGCTGACTGTCATAATCGCTCCTCTCGTCTCCAAATCCAACAAAATCATGTTGAGTCCTCTTCTGACTCTTATTCCTCTGACTCCTCCTCTTCCTCTCTTGAAGAAGTCCTTATGCATTGTCAATGTTCTGATCCTGACAATTGTGGTTGCTCAGACTCTGAATCAGATTATTCCTCTGCTGATTCTGAGCTTGATGAGCTCCAGCCACATGTCCTCATGGCACATCTTGTTGATGATGAGATGAAATTGTTCGCCCAAATTCGTGCTCTTGAGGAAGGAGATCTCAAAGCTGCTATGATCAAGGCATATATGCAGCATGGCACTGGTATTTCCAGTCCTTCCTCCAGTAAGAAGCCTAACTTTGTTGATGCTTCTTATGAACGCAACACCAAATAGTATCTCCACCACAACAGTAGCAAAGTTCACACACTCACTTTGGGGGAGGTGAGTAGGGAGATACACGCTACAAAAACAAAAATCTCTGCTATGGAAGCTGAAATTGCTGCTCTAAAAGCCGCCCAAGAATCTACCTCCAGTAATTCTACTGCGGATCCATATTCTTCTTCACCCAAAAAGCTAATTATACACTGCATCATACATAGACCAGACAAGAAGTCAGAATTGCAGAAGGACAGTTCGATGATACTGTGGGCTTCAGAGAAATCAATGACATGCAAGTTATGGCAATCCAGTATCAGCAACACCATATCAATACAAAAATTTGTGTTGCAGGTAAAGTTTTTAATGTCATTGCTCTTATAATAAAAAAATACTAACCCTAAATTATACAAACTCATCAACGCTCACTGAAAATAATTTCCATTACGACACCCTCCCATGGTGCGTCCTCTGTTATGGAGATGCCTCCGTTCAAAAGGTTCCAATACTGAGATGTGCGGTGATCCAAGAGCTTCCTGTCCAGAAACCCTGCAAGCTCAAGTGTGACCGTTCTGCCGGGATTGGCAGGGGTTCCTCTGTGGGCTGTGCTCCCTTGATGGAAAAAAAACGACGGTAGCCTTTGATGAAACCAACTCGTCATTCCGCATAGTGGAAACCCGCCTTTCCATATTAGGGAACCGTAACCAAACACCCACAGAACCATCTCCTCCGCCTTCCTCTCGTCCTCCCTCCTTGATCGACTGTCGTGCCAATCACCGCAGAAGAAGAGGAGGCAGAAACTGTGGTGGCAGAGGCCGTTGAATGAAATTATCCACAAAATCTGTCGAGGATCGCAACAAACGTTACCTGAATCAAAAGGCATGAGGATCTCTACGCACTGTGATTTGGGCCAGGCGCACCCTCATAGATTTAGACCGAGAAGAATAAGCCTTTATGTTATGCTGAAATGTCTCATCTTCTTATCAACTTCAGGATTTATTTCACACTCCTTATTGCAGAACCTTTTTCTCATTGCGTAGATTTGAGTTGAGCCAGCCTTCATCAAGTCCACTTGATCATTCCTGGGTGTAAAAACAATAGTACGAGTTTCATCACCAACCAAGCACTCTGTAATACGCATTTGACGAATCTGAGAACCATCCGGTGCCGCCCCCCTCCCCCCCTTTTTTTTTAAATTTCACAGCGACAACCTTTACCGTAGTGCCTGGTCGTAGCTAGTCAACTTTGGTGAGGTTTTCTCATCCCTGGCTTTGATTCTGCCAAGATTTCTCAATGATTTTCTTTCAAAATGGACTGTATTGAAAGATTAAATGTCACGATATTTTGAAGTTTCCTATGAAAATTAACAGCCTACAACCACAACAACCCCACCTTTCGAATAGCCTCTTTGGACTGCGAAATTTCCATAAATGACATGTTGAATTGGGAAATGATTAGACGATTAAACTCCAGTCTTCCTAGTTATCATAAACATTCTGGAATTTCGCTTGACCGAGGAGACAATCCATACACAAACCTTCAACCAATTTTATCCCTTTCTCATACGCCATTTGTGGCTAGAGCTGTGAGCAGCTGAACCTTTTGCACGAGGAATCCGCAAGCGTAATAGAGAAACGACATTAACAGTGACACACTCTGTCAAAAGGTAGCGATAGTTCTAGTGAATAGTGGGAGAACGAATATAATTCTTTCGAAAACGGAAGGGAAACGCTGCTCTTCTGTTGCTGAGTTCGGCACTGGATATAGGGATCCATGTTATAGAGGAAATTAGTGTTCTGCAGCCCCTCGGCGTTGACAAGCAGCACCTCCAGAGTTATCCTCGGCATCGTGATTTTCTCCCTTCTACCGCTTCGCCTGCTGGTGAATTTTTTATGTATTGAATGCATTGGGTCTTATGGTTTATTTTGTTGTTAATTGTTTTATTGAAATTTTTTATGTTTTGTGTTTATTTAATGTTTTGTTTTGTTATAACTATTTTTGTTATGTTTTGTTATTTTTTTTATTTCATTTTATATATATATATATATATTTTTATTTTATTAATGTTTTGTCTGTTTTGTTTTGTTTTGTTATTTGAATGAGTTCGAGTTTTTTTTGAAATCCGAAAAATAAATAAATTAATCCTATCTCTATCCCCAAAAAAAAATAGTTTTCACACAAACACTAAATTAAAAAGAAATTGAATTTTACTAAATTCCTAAACTAAGAAAATTTTATTTAAAAAAAAAAAAATGGACACGGTGATATGCGGGTCTAAAGATGTTTTTAATTAAGGATATTGCAAATCTCAATTTATTCATTCTCAAAAATGTTTATTGACAACCTACTTTCTGATTCTCGAGATCGTGTGAAAAGCAGGAGGAGAGCATACTTATTGAAAACTGAAGAAAATAATATCCTACCTACTCTATTGCAGAAAAACAAAATTTTCTTTCAAGTATAGGAAAATTTCCAATGCATCCATTTGCGTAACAAGATGAGAATTAAACTCACATCCAAGTTTGAAAAATGTACTTTAATAAATTCTCGGTCATGAAAATTTATCTGCTCACAAGGATTTGATGAGAAAGAACATTGAAAAACGGAGTGGTATTGTGACCAAGTTTTAAGATGATATTTTTTTGCTTGGCGCTTGTTAGTTGTCATGTCACAAAATTCTTTGAGTGTCACTTGTTCAAAATATGGAATGCAAGGGGGATATTGTGATGCTAGAAGCTCTTCAATTTCAGGTTCTAGTGTTTGATCATCATGGCATGTGATCCATGACTCATTCATCTCGTCACTAGAAGAAGATTCTAAGTCTTCCTCTTGTGGATCCTCCTCATCGACGCTTTGTTCCTCTTTCGATTTTTGAATTGAAGATTCATCCCTAGTGATCACTCTATTGTGGACAAGGATTTAAGAAGATCCTTGTCGTGACATACCCTCCAAATGGCTTCTTTAACATCATGTCTTTTTAAATCTTGTTGGGAAAATGGATTTTTATTGTTTTTTTTAATATTTTGATGGGGGTTTTGTTTAATGACTCTATCCTTCTAATCTCTATCCTAGGCACGAGAAAACTTAACTAAAAGAAATACTAGGTTTTGGTCGAGGATTTTTTTTTTTTTTTTTATTTAAATCTTCCTAATTGACTATGTTGAAGTATGCTTCCCCGACAACGATGCCAAAATGTTGGGTCAATTTACTGGGTAAATTAACCCGAGCATTTAATTATCAATCCGGGTTAGTGGAACTTAGAAGCATTCCCAAAGTACATGGGTTTCAACCACAATCTAGTTTAGAAGATGAATTATTGATGGTTAGTGAAATGCATAGTACAAATATAAATCTAACTTAATTAATTTCTAAGCAATAGATCAAGATATATGAAATAATAATCAAGAGGCTCTATATTCAAAGGTCCTGGTTGTTCTTCATCATTTATTTCATTCTATCATTAATACTATTGTAGAAACAGGAAAGCAGGAAATGATAAATCTAATTACTAAACAATAGATCAAGATATATCAAATAATAATCAAGAGGCTCTATATTCAGAGGTCCTAGTTGTCCTTCATCATTGATTTCATTCTATCGTTAATGCTATTGTGAAAACAGGAAAGCAGGAAAAGATGAATCTAATTTCTAAACAATAGATCAAGATATATGAAATAATAATCCTAGTTGTCCTTCATCATTGATTTCATTCTATCATTAATGCTATTATGAAAACAGGAAAGCAGGAAAAGATGAATCTTAATTTTGAACTCTAAATCATAGTTTTGAACTCTTAATCATATAGAAGAAGTATTTAACTTAAATATTGTTTTGTCTCTTTGTATGCAGGAAAGCAGCAAAATTAAGATCCATTAGTAATCAAAGCATGTAAAGACATGTAAAGTTGAATTCTAATGGAAAATCTAGAGTCGATAGAAAGAGTGCTTAACTTAAACACTTGTTTGTCCTTTCATATGCAGTTTAAGATTGAGCATTAGATTCATCAATACTTGAAAATAAACAAATCAAACATAAGAAAATAATTCATAAATTATAGCTATGAAATGAACTAAGAAGTGTACTTAGCTCAATGTGGGGGCACCCACCCTTGCCTCGTACATTGAGAGTAATTTCAGCTACTGAAAGTTATTCAATGCACAAGAAAATGATAAATTATTTCTTCAATTAACTTCAGAAAATAAGAATCTCAAAGTCTCATGTTTCTCCTACTATATCATGTCCTCTACTTGGAGAAAGAGAACTCCTATTTATACATGAGTGCTTTGAAAACAAGTTAAGCAACTCATAATTACAAATCCACTTTTCTCTCAACCAATATCCCTATAATTACAAGATATGATCCCTTAAAATCCTCACTCATATCTCACAAATCTTGGATAAGATATAATATCCAAATCTCCATGATCTTCTCCTTGGAATCTCCATGAACAATTATCCTTTGAATTATTGAAATTGTGGAGGAAATATTCAAGAGGATTTTGAATAATTCTTCCAAATAATCCTACACATTTACAAAGTTCATTCACATTTAAGATATTAGTGAAATATGTCAATTTTCCAATAATTAATCACACATTCTCTTATAATATTAAAAATAAATAAATTGGAAAATAATGAGGTGAAGAGAGATGGTATGCTAAATGGTTAAATGAGGTGATGGAATGTGAGGAATGGTAAGGATAAACATGATGAAAATGTGACAATTACGAGACCCAACAGGGAGCTTCTTGGGCATAGGAGGCCATGTGGGGTTGTGAGCAATGGGGTCGTTTGTCAACTTGGTTAAATATGGTATATTTAACGAAGATAAAAAAGGTGACAACGAGTTTGTAGTCATTACGACTTGTGAAAACATGATGTGCATTCACCTGGCTTCCCGAATGGGTAGCACTCCTCTGCCCGCTAGGGCTTGTGGGAGGAGTGGTGTGTGGTGACCCTATGGGGGTGTTCATCGGTGTGGCACTGGGAGACCGACTAGGTTTCCCAACTAATGATGCCCCGATAAAGGATGAACCAATAAGGGTGGTAGTGTTTCGTCTTTAACACCTAAATGGTGAAAGACCTGGAACCCCTCCTGGTAATGGGGGGAGGTTCAAAAGGTGTATAGATCGACGAGGTCCCATTGGGTCCATTTTGGCGTCGACTAGGTATAGTTTTGGAAATATTTGAGAGGATAGAGATTATAATCAAAGAAAAAATCCGATCGCATACATAAAACAAAGCGAAAATAAAATAATTTTTCCTTTTAGATTAATCCTATGTGATCAGTCAATCCAAAAATATGATTTTTTTTTGTTTTCTTATGATACTCAAATCCTAGAAGACCTAATTTTCCTCACATGCTCAAATGTAACTGGGCCTTGAGAAGATATCTTGCGAATGCTAGCACAACGTCCCGAGAGAACTGGCAATGCCCCCAGTCAACTGAAGTACATCCACCAAGGTAAGGGTAGAGGATCTAGTGCTTGCCTGCACTGTCACCTATAGGGAATGATGCCCTAATTTTTGCCACTAAGCAGCATTGTCCCACGTGAGAATTTGAGTCTTGGTCTTCTTGGTAGTTCAGCTACCAGTTCCGAGTATCATATGGGTCAGGTAGCCTCGAATGATACTACACGTAGTAGGCCTAAGCCTAGCCCCCTATGAATTGGGTCTCTACTTTGCTCGGGTTTTATTTTCTATGAGTTGATAGACGGGTTTTAAAGTTCCCTAAATAGTCAACTTCTATGTTTCAGGATGAAGACTGACCAAGGCGGCTTATTGGATGCCTACCCCCTTGGTCTTAAATTAGACTATAAATTCTTTTGTGGCCCCTGTGGGGAGAATTTAGTGAGTTTTGTTAAGTTAGTTTTAGGTGTCTTTACTTTACTTAGGGTGTGGATGTGTGTGAACAAAAGGTGAACAAGCACATAGTTTAAACGTGTGGATATGTGATGATCCTTTTCAAAATCCCCTATTTAAACTATGTTTTGTTGTTTCTTACTCAAAAGAAAAACATGTGCGGATATGGGTCGCTTTCAATTTTTCCTAGTTAATCTAAATGATCAACTAAAGCGAGATGGTGAGTTATCAATAGAGAGTGTTCATATGCTTGCCTAGGATCACCCAAAGGTGCAAAGGCAGCAGAGATTACTTTCTCTTCTACTGACAATTCGATCCTAGTCCTGAAATCCTAATGCAAAAATTGAACTAAACTAATGACTTTTACACTAGAAAAAATGAAAGAGATTTAGCTAATAATGCATGGACTTGGGCCACTTACTTTGGCTAATTAACTAGGTGTTTTGGTACCTAAATTCGCAAAACATAAATTATTTCAGAATGCAAGTTAATTTTCCTCCTACTTAAAATATGTGTTAAATTTGCGAAAATCAAATTGAAGTAAAACTAACACCTAAACTACTAAAATTAGCTAAAAGTGAGATTTAAAAAGTTGTGGGGCACCTCAATGAGTGATGGAAAATGTATTATGGGCTGCCAGTCACTTCACAAGAAAAAAAAATATGGAAATAGTAGAAAAAATCTTACTTATGGTTTCCACATGGAAAATGCTGAAACAGGCGTGAAGGCTGCACGCAGGTCACCCCTGAATGCACGCACTGGGGTGCGTCTGTCTGTAATAAAGTCACAAAATTTTCCTACAAAGTAATTTTTTGGAGCTCTTCATCTTGAGCCTGTCACTAAGGGTGAATCAGGTAGTGAAGAAGAGAAAGGGGTAGTTCCAGCCCAACTCAGCAAAGAAGGAGATCTATGAAAAAAAGGCACAACCACATAAACTTGGAAATAAAAGTTATTGGAGTCTCCTATCTTGTGTTTGTGTGTTTGGCGCAGGAATGTACCAAATCACACATGCTTAAGAGGGGTGGTTTTTTCCTCTTAAGTTCTTGGTCACAGGCAGAAAATAGATGGAGTCAAGCAAGTTAGTGGAACATGCTAAAACATAAACATACTAGATAGAGAAATAACATGCATATTCAAAAATAAAAACTAAACTAAAACAAATAATACAAAAGCTCTAAAAAGAGTCAAACAACTTCAATAATCCACACGGTGGCGCTTATGCCCCCTCTTATTGAGTGCTAGTAGGAATAAAGGATGAAACTTTTACCCACTTGGCAAGGGGCCCTTAGAACTAGGGGTTCTAAGTCCCGATGCAAGGATCTCTTTACTTCCGATCTACCTTGGTGCAAAGTATCCCTCTCTCTACTATGGTGGACTAGAGTTGTTGGATGGCCAACAACTGAGTCCCCTCTATCTCTGATCTAGGTCACACACTGTTGGTATTTCTTGGGGAAATTCTGGCCAGGATATCAACGTGTTCTCCAATTTTTCATCTCTTGGTGGCATTTTATAGGAGAATTCAAATCCTCCTTCCCTCTCTTGGTACATTGTGGATGGTGACCCAAGAGAAGAGGGTGATTCCATTGTGTGCCACATTTATTCCATTGTGTGCTCCCTTGAGGTCCTAAGGAGGCTTGGGTGGTTGTCCTTAGGCAGCCTCAAGTGTAGGATCAATGTCTTGTAGTGTGCCTTGTGGTCCTGGAAAGTGACTTCCACCATTCTCAAGACCGTGCAGCTTTTTGAGGAAAATTCGCACAAAGGCGCACTTATCGAAGAATAGTGCGTGCAAAGGCACATTTAGCTGGTTCCTTCATTACACAATTTAATTTTTCCTCTTAGACATTAGAGATTTTTTAATATTTTAGATTCTCTAATGTCTTTCAGCCTTGTAAATCCTTTTTCCTGACATTTGATAATGTCATCTTTGCTTGTCCGTTTTTCCAGTGATAACAAGGAGCAACAACCAAGCATACTTGAATTTCTTTCCTTCTTCTTGGACTTCACACACATAAACCAAAAATTCATCACAAAGATATTGGGACTAGTTAAATTGCATGCCCTGTTAGTGCAATGACATGGTCCAGAACATCCTTTGGCTGGCACTTCTACATCACCTTGCACGCGAGGATCATTATGCCAATCTGGACTACATGATCATTAATTTCCTGAACCAGGAAACCCCGAGTATTGCACGAGACCTTTAACTTCTCCTTGACCTCCTCAGAAACTCTGCGTTCTTGGGTTTCCCCCCCAAAAGATGTTGTAGGGTAATCCCCCTGGTCAAGCAAGTTGGTGATATGATGTATTAGCAGAGCATCGATGGGAATAGGCCCTCCTAGCCATATGCAATCATCATGGAGGAGGGCGAGCAACTGGCACACACATATGTCATTGATTGGGTTGCAACCAAAGTGCGGAATGTGCAAGAGGTTTAGTAACCCAAATTTCTGTAGGTCCAGTGCCTAGGAATTCGGTTCAACTCTGACCATCCCACCCTCATTTGGGATCTTTTATAGGTACATGGCAGGCACAAGCTCCAGAAATTTCTCCTGGTCTGCTAGGTCCCAATCCTACATCTTCAATAGCGGGATATTCGCGAATATATCGCCTTCGATAGGTACGTTTTCCAGGATCAGTGGCATGTTGATGTATGACCATACCTTGTCTAAATCCTTTGGGACCTTTACCAATGATTTGTGCAGTGCTACATACACAGGTAACCGTGAGATGGGATCAACTATCTCCACAACATCCTCTTCCATGACAGTTTCGGGTAATTCCACCATAGGTTTCTTTAGGCGCTCTGTAGAGGTTGAGTGAGGCTTCAAGGTATTCTGGTGAGGCGACTTTCGGGACCCCGAGCGCTGCCCCTTCTTAGATTGGATTGGCACAAGGGTCTCAATGGCCTTTGCAGGGGTCTCTTTGACCGAGGTCATAGAGGGTGTCGGCTTAGTGGCAGTCATAGTGGGAGGAACGATATGACCTAAACCTTGGTGAGATAGCTCCTCCTCAAAGATCGAATCAAGCCCAGACATAAGCTTAAGAAAATACATGGAGGCCAGAGAGCACAAATCGCATAGAAATCATACAAAGAAAAAGGAACTAATGTGACCCTGTCATTCATATTTATAGCATAGGCACATCTTAAATGGTCTTATGCTCATTAATGTAGCCCCATAAATGCTAAAATGGATCCAAATATGGCATAATCTCTTAATTAACTGCATTTTAGCCACTCCAAATGGTAAGAACGTTGTCTTGTCCAAATTTACTTTTCTAATGGCTATATTCTGGCACCTCTATGACTGATTCAACCTTTTAGTGCACCTATTGCATGATCGTCACACCTATCTGTGCATCCATCATCCTTGTTATGTAGATCCATACTTCGAGCCATATAGTAATTTGGTGCGCGTAAGGAGAGGGTCATCCCTGTATGGTTTCAATCAACTTCCATTGATATACCCAGGAAGGTCTTCTCCGCTTAATGTGGCCAGACGTACCACACCTCCTTCTGTGATTTCCTTAGCAATATACAGTGCAATCCAATGCATTTTTAACTTCCCTGGGTGGCGCACAAACTTGCTATCATACAAAAAAATTAGACCTCTTCTTTAAAGACCTTCTGTATAATGTGCCTATCACGCCAAACCTTTTCTCGCGCCTTTTGCACATGCTGATGTAAAACTGCAATGAATCAGTCTTATTCTAACACGACCAAATATGCCAATCATTCTTCCATAATATACTTCTCTGCCATATTAGTGAACGTTTCAATGTGCAAACTTGGGATAATATACACCATCAACATAACATCTTCCTGCACATACACCATTCTGAACGATTTCTTTCCGGTCAACTTCTTGCACATGGTTTTGTATGCCCAAAGAACTACATGTATGCGCACATCCCAATCATTTCTATTAGCATTTCAAATCTTAGTGAGCTTGGTCTCAAATATCTTTTTAAAATCTTCCACTGCACCATTCACCTGTGGGTGATACAAAGTACTCTTCTGGTGATGAATCTGGAAATTTTTAGTCAAATATTGAATATTTTCAATGACAAAGTATGTTCCCCGATCACTTATAAAAATATTAGGGCACCCAAACCGAGTCAAGTTGTTCTAAAAAATGAAGTGCGTAATTGTCTCTGCACTACAATGCTTCACATGTTTAGCCTCAGACCATCTGGTCACATAATTTGTCACAGTGATTATGTAGCATGCATTTGTCTTCCTTTCTTGAGGGTCAACAGGTCCAACAAAATCAATAGCCCATTTGTAGAAAGCTTGAAAAGTTATTTGTGGGTGCAATGGAATCTCATCTCTGCACGACGGTCTCCTTGTCCTTTGACATACATCACAAGAACGACAATACTCATGTGCGTCACTGTGCACCGTGGGCCACCATAATCTAGCTCGTAAAATCTTCTGCGTAGTTTCTTTCCCTACATAGTGACCTTCTGCAACCCCTCCATGAGCCTTAGCTAATATATCCTGTTTGTCGAATTCCAACATATACCTTCTAATTAGGACTTCATCTGCACCCATTTTGTATAGATGACCAGAAATCAAACTAAAGTCAGTTGTGTGTGTGACCAACTATTTCTTATGTTTCAATGTATATTCTGTGGGCGCACTTCCAATGGTCAAAAAATGAATAATATCTGGAAAATGATCAACGACTACTTTGATGGAAAATAGCTACATGTCTGGTAGACAGTCTTCCAATTTAGTTAGTTCTTCTCCAATTTCGATGCACAACAGATGGTTTGGCCCAACATTCATTCTCCCAGGTTTCACAATTACTTTAAAGTCATATTCCTGAAATAATAGAAACCATCTGCAAATCTTCCCCCCTAACACAGGCTTGTTTACTAGGTACTTCAGAGCAGATTGGTTAGGAAACATCTTAAAAAGGCCTCCCAACAGATAGTGCCGAAAATTTTGTATCACATAGACCATAACCAATCCTTCCCTCTCTGTGGTCGAGTAATTATGCTCCGCACTTGACAATTTCCTACTTGCAAATTCAATGGGGTGGTCAATCTCCCTGACTCCTGGTTGTGCTAAGACAACTCCCAGCGTGATGCAGGAGGAATTGACATGTACATGGAATTCTTTGGTCCAGTTAGGACAGACCAATATGGGTGCAGTGGCCATCTTATCCTTAAGAAATTAAAAGCTCTTATGGAAATATACATACTAGCAAAATGAGGCATCCTTATTCAACAACTTCTCCATGGGCACCGTGATAAGCGAGTAGCCTTGAATAAACTTCTGGTAGTATCCTGTATGCCCCAAAATTGAGCATAGTTGTTCACATTTGTCAGAACTTCCAAGTTAACAATAACTACAATATTTGTGGGATCCACCATCAATCCTTGCTGACAAACAATATGACCGAACAAGATCCCAAATGGGACATAAAATATACACTTTTTCAGATTGAGTGAAATTTGATACTTTCTTCAAGTATCTAGCATCAGGCGTAGACTCAACACATGCTTCTTTAATAATCCAAAGACATTCCGGTCATCAAAGTACACTTCGAAGAAATTATGGATGTATTCTTTGAATGCAAATACTACCACACGTGAGAAGATAGCTGTCACATTCTTTTGAATGAATGACATGATCATGTACTGGAAGGATCCCCACTCTGTCGCGAAGGTTGTCTTGCTTCTGTCCTCTGATGAAATTCTTATCTGGTTGTATCCTGAGAAACCTTATGTAAATGAATAGGCCTCCCGTTCTCCCAATTTTTCCGGTATTTCATCAAAAAATGGGGTCGGGAATGGGTCATGTATGCAAGCATCATTGAATTTGCACAGATCCACACAAATCCTTATTTCTCCCTTGGTTTTCTTTTCCTACACCACCATAGGGCTCACCCAATCTGATTCTTCCACTAGTTTTATGATCCTTGCAACAACCATTTTCTCCATTTCCTCTTTGTATTTCTGCTTATATTTCAGATTCAACCTATACAGGCGTTGCTTCACAGGTCATGCATCTAGTTTCAAGGTGATCTTCATTACCCCAAGATCTCCTACTATCCCCTTCAACTCAGAAAATTTCATAGGAAATAGGTCCTGATATTAAGTCAATAACTTGACGACCTTTTGCACTGTATCATCATCCCAATAATCCCCTATCTTTGCTAATTTCGGTTGTTCCTCTCAGCCAATATTGACTTGCTGGATCTTCAAAGGCTTAACTACAACTAGTGACTCAATCGTAGGCCCAACAACTGTGCATCATCTTTTAGATTTAGGGATCAAAATGTTCCTTGGGTCTTCCTCATTATCTTCAACTAAAAAATTTCGACAATTAAAGATGTCCTTCATCTGCGCATCCCATGCTGGAAAGGTGTGCTCTACCGTCAACTTTGTGTTGTCAAATATGACTCTCAGAATATCCTACAGTGCCTCATCCAGGCATTTGAACCCACTTTCAAAACTAAAGGTTAGGATACAACTTTCTATTAGCGCAATCCATTCATTGGTTCCTCGTCGCAAATCAGTTTCGAGGTACCAGTCCGTAGGTACCTTCCCCAAAGGGTGGATGAATATATGCACCCATTCTGGCTTCAATTATTCATCCCATGCTTCAGTCCATCTAGCCAAATTTTTTCATGGATCACCTTTTCCAGAGTAGGTCTCTCCCATTCTGGTATTTGGATGCTCAAGTTGCAGACACATCATGCGGGTACATTCTTCCTAGTTAGCCAAGTTTCCCTTGTGAGTCTCCCACCAACGTGCTGGGTTCGAGCGCAGTGCTATATCAAGTGCATGGAACCATTATGATTTTGGCACAACATTTTCAATGTCTTATAAAAATATATTAAAATTACTCAGACCATTATAATAAGGAAAATATCGTACCTCTGAGGATATACACCAAAGAGATTTTGTCACCTGATTGCAGCGCAACGCAGAGACTTCATGCAACCAATTCTGCTAGTTCGCCAGTTCCTCATTTGAATATGAAAAGAAAGAGTTATCCTTCTCCTAGTAAAGTCTTCCATTGATTGTTGGGTTGATCCAGTCTTCATCTCATGTTGTCAACTTATAGATATGATCAACATCATCATCTGCATGTACTGGCTCTGTATATCTTTCTCCTTTTGCAGGATCTAGGGGGAACACAACCCTGGTTCCATTATTTTCAAATACCGTACTTCTGCGCTTAATATTTATGATGCCACCCATCGGGATAGCCCAATATAAACCCAACAGTGTAGGATAGGGGTCATAATCATCAACAATTTGTATAACTTCAAAAGCTGCGAGTACTCTTACTCCTTCATTATCCACTATGACTTGTGAGAGCCTTCCTAATGGAATAATATTTTGTTGATTTTCCATGCACAGATGGATAGTGGACCACTCCAACTTAGTTTCTCCCATTCGTTTCCAAGTTTGCTTTCGTAAAGCATTCACATCATATCCTAGATCCAGAATGACCTGATCCATCTCATATGTAACAATCTGAGGAGTCAAGCACATTTCCCATCCAGTTCTTCTTTTATTCTTATAGATCTTATTAACAAACTCTTGATCCATCTGGGGTTGTTCTTTCTATGTGCAGTTGTCTATTAATGCTTGGAGGTTCTCGGCTACCTTCTTATTGCGCAAAAATTTAATACAAGACTGCAGGAAGGGATTTATCTCTTCACCTCCTTCAACTACGTCCATAGGTTTGCTTGATGTTGAGGCGCCCACTTCTGCAAAACCCATATTCGCTTGTACAAAGGTTTCCTTTTCTCTCTGTAAGTTGAATCCTTCCTTTTTTTAGGTGCTTTTAGGTTCTAGAGAGCAGTCTAAGGCTTTATCTATTTGTCTTCACCAGTGGCTACAATACTCCTAGTGACGATATTCACACTCGGTTCTTCTTCGTGCAACTCAGCTCTTACCATCTGAGTATTTTGAGTGGGAGTATGTTGTTTCTTTTCCTACATTTTTGCAATCAAAACAAGGAAATATTCAACAACATGATCAAATTTTCTACAATATCTGCATGATTGTTGTGATGGATTCGGAAATTCGCATTCATAATGACCCACGTTTCCACAATTATAACAGATGAGCTACCCCCTTCCTTAAAAATCTCCTCTTCATCTCCCTCATCCTCTACTTTGGAATCCACCATGCCCAGACGAGGATGCTAGTGAGGTTGGTTCAGTGTGCATCCTATATAGATCAAATGGGTCAATCATCAAATCGAAGATGCGACAGTGCTATTCGTCATGTTCTACCGATGAGAAAAATTTTCAAAAAGGTTTCTTAAGCTCAGAGATATATTTATCAATCCTCGGGAAAAAATATTTCGTATGCATACCCATTTATTAACAAATCGCACACCATAACATAGGAGTTCCACTTAGTCCTTCTATGCTCTTCAATGGGCTTGGTCCTCCGACTGATATATAGTCATTGAATGAAGGGCACTGATCCTTGTGATGCTCAACAACTTTGTAGCATATACACCATACATCTGCACATGCCTCCTTTCCCTTATCCTTGCACAAACTCTGTATTTTTAAGTTCATTGCCTCCAACTGGCTTTGGATCTACCACTCCCTAATCTGTGTATCTGGTACCGATGACAATTATAGCTTCATTGCAATCTCTATGGCTTCAACCTATGTTGCAATCTTCTGCTGACTTAAGGGCTAGCGCAGATGTGGTAGGTAGCAATGAACCATTCTATGTGTTGGGTTTCATCAATAGTAAATCCTCCATCTCTGATTGTGCACTTCAACAATTGATCTATGTCCCATATGCATTCATTCAACTCTTGGGGAATCTCCTTCAACTCAGTTACACATTGAGTAAGAAATTTAGGCTTCTTTAATTGTTCCTTTAATGTGGCCTTCAAATTATTAATAGTTGCATTAGGGTTTGTTGCCACATACCTTATGTACCAATCTAGCGTGTGGTATTGAAAAAAAGTAGCCAGTTGTGCTTTCTTAACATCCTCATAATTAACCTGTTGCACTGTCCATACAATGTCAATGACAAACTAGAATTGGTTTGTTTATTCATTCCCGATACCAAAGAAAGTGGGTAACTTCATATAGTCATCCATTTGAACGTCTAGTGGTGAAGGTGGAGGTGGAGTGGATGGCTTGTTAGAGTGAGATGAGTTTGGGAGTGGAGTGGATATGATATGAACTATGGCGAACTACCCAAGACTATCCTGATCTTGCAATTCCTGTTCTTCAGAGTGTGCAAATTCACCAGAGCTACTGATTTCAAACTCTTCATCACTTTCAGATTTACCTTTGAGGGGGATATAAAAAAAATATTCTTCTATATATACTCTGTAATTTATTCCATTGCACGCAGTTGGGCCTCCATAGGACATTCAGTCAATATGACTGCACATAGTAATCTATTCACACAATAGCATTTTAATCCATAGTTACAGAGGGCATGGGAACTTACCTCTAGGGACCTTAAAAAAACTTCGTTCAGCTTTAGAATATGATACAAATTGATCAATATAGAATTCAGTCACAAATACTCCCAGAACACTATTGATCCAATGATCTACCATGCGGTTGATCTTGTTGCTAATTTTCTCTAATTGTTGTACCAACTTCAGGGTCCACTGAGTGATCATGCCATCCTTTGCGTAGGTCTAGAATTCAGTAATACGATACAACCACTCATGCAACTCAGTTGAAAAGGAAGTAAAGAAAATTTCATGGACCTCTATGTAGATATAGCTTTGTGCCAATTCTTCGACGGGAAATTTAGAGCTTCTATTTTCTTGGATCCTAAATTCACGTAGCTTCTTATCGAGCCAATCTTGCAGCTCATCCTTTGTCGAATGCCAATACATCAAATATCCCTCAAAATGATCTTGTTCCCAGCAACAAAAACATTTTTTGTCTTGAGGGTTCTTGACCCATGTTCGGAGTTATCGCGCAACCAACAAAACCATCCAACTACTGGCCCTTTCGGCAGTGATCTGCCTGTGCAGACCAAAGTCTCACCCGAAGCAGTATGGGGGGGGGGGGGGTGTTGGAACCAAGTTTCTGCACCCTGAGGGAGATTTTGATATGACAGGTCTAATGAGACTTACTGCAGATAATATAACATATTATCACGCGCCCAGTCAATGGTAAACATATTTAACCCTTTCGTAGATTGTCAAAAAATACTTCAATATAATTTGCGCACAATAGCTAATTGTACTTCATTCAAATATATTTATATAACATCAACTAATTATTTTGCATCGATGCAATTAACATGAGTAAATATGCAATAACATAACATATTTAGATCAACAACAAATAGAATATAATCTAAACATTAAATCACATAAGAATCTGGGTTCGCCAAAAATGCCTTCTTTATTAAGAGATTTTCAATTCAGTACAATTTATATTCTACGCACACAACAAAATAGTCTGCACACATCATAGGACTTAGGTCTCCGCGCATACAGCCAACATGGGCTTTTCTAACCAGACAAAAACCTAGAATAACAAAAATAATCATGAGTTCATTTGTTCATGTCTATCAAATCATCATGTCTATCCTCGCTCGACTCTTACATATTTATATTATAAAAAAAGCACACATCTTGTTAGCCACCTATAAAAATTTGTCATATCAAATGGTGGCTAAATATTTTTTAGCCTTCAAGAGATAGTTTCCTTTGAAAACCTATCATCTTTTGAAATATTATGATGTTCTTTACCCTTTGAGTTAATCTTCACTGTTGTTTCACTATAAGTCCTCAAGTACCTGCTGTTTACTAAGATAAATATTGCTTAAGAAATCTCCATTTTTTCATCATTTACACCTCTTCATTTCCTTCTCCATTTCATCCATAAATCCTTTCATTTACCTCTTATCCCTTCAAATTCCTCTTTAAAACCTTGTGAAATCCCTTTATAAGGTTTAAAACTCCGCCCTTACCCCTATCAAAACCTCCAAAATCCTCAAAAAACCCCTCAAAAATCCTAAAAGACCTTCATTTTTCATTTAGGCCTTAAGCCCCTTTCGGCCTAGCCCTTAGCCCCTTTTCCTTATATATGACCGAAGCCCCGCAATCGGGCGCTTAAAGGCCTAAAAAAACTTTCTGATCCCTTACTTTCCTTATATTTTCTTCATTCCCGACATTTTGATTTAAACAAATCCTGACCGTTGATCTCTGTAGATCAACGGCCATCGGGCTCTATTCTTCTGCCCTTTCAATCGAAATCAACAAATTGCAAGTTTCATTATTCTTTCCCTTTTCTGATCTCCATTGCCGATCCTCCGATTTAATCTTAGCCGTCAAATCCACAAGAACCGATGGCTAAGATCTAATCGCGCTCTGCCCATAGCCCTCCGCCATTACACCCGTTGATTCAATCCTGACCTTTGATCTCTCATACCGATCCGACGACCAGCGCTTAATCGCACATCGCAAATTCAAAGGCCTCGGAGCTTTGGCATTTCTTATTTTCTCCGATGCGATGAAATCCTCATCATTCATTCCGCCAGATCTGACGGTTCTCGCTTCATCACATCATGCCCATCCATAATGTGATCCTGTACCATCACGACCTCCGATTTAATCTCCACCATTGATCAATTTTGATTGGACGGTCCGCGCTGTTTCACATAATCACCTTTTTCATGTCCTATGCGATTTTGCGATGCAATCTCCACCGTTGATCTTCTCAAATCCAACAGCCATCATTACTCCTACTTTTCAAACTCCACCCTTCTCATTTATCCCCATCAGTAGATCTTGACCATCGATCCTCACGATCCGACGACTCCCATTGATTTTTCTCTCCGCTCTTATAAGACCCCTTTTTCCTAAGAAAAATATTTTCTTCCCTTTGTATAAAGGTGGACCCTCCTTTTCTTATGTTTCTTCCCTGCTATTCATTTCTCCTTCATCTTTTAATCTCCACCGTTCATTTCGAAGATCTGACGATCGGGATTCAAACCCGATTTAATCAACTTTCTACATAAAATTCTGCCCCGCTACATACTCTTTTCACTACACGAAAAAATAAAATGTTGGTCCCACCATCCTTTCCTGTGCTTCTTATCCCCCATTGCATTTTACCTGCACCGTCTGATCTCCCGAAGATCATCCAATGGTTGAAAATCCATATCGCGCAATTTTCGGCCTCAATCCCAGTGCGCTACTTCTGTGCAATATGGGCGGTTTTCATTATCCACGTGTCATTCGATGAGTGGTATCGCGTTCCAAAAGGAAATACCGCCTTCCCCTCATTTCGCCGTGCAAAAAAAATTCCCGGTTTTCCGCTACACCGTTGCTTTCTACAATGTCACTTTCACTTTAAATCTCCGCCATTGATCTCAATGATCGGACGGTCTTGATTTAATCTCACCCCCATTCATTTTTCACTTAACTTGCTTCTAATAACTCCCCCGAAAGATCTCTATCGTTGATTCTTCTAATCCAACGGTCCTGGTTCTTCCGCCTGCCCAAAAGGTTTTAACCTTTTTTGTCCCTCCGCAATGGTTTTTCTCCCTTTTTCTGCTATATACACTTACCTTATCACTGCTCCGAAACACTTCCACCAACCTTCCAAAGCAGTTTAAAACATATCCGCAGGATTTCTTAATAATTTTTTGGTATTTTGCAGGGTTATAATGGTGGTTAATCCATGTATTTCCACAGTCACAGATAGGTGACTAGTTCAGTCAAGAATTACGATTCTGTGACTCATATCGACGAGTAAAAGGAACCAGAAGGGTTTCCAAATTCATTTATCAGTGGATCGCGACCCTTGATCTTGAATGAAACCTTTTAACTGATAGAAAGCCACCTGTGCCAGTGAAACAAAACAACAAAGAGTATCAGTGCCAAAGATGAATATTATCACTTAATCAAGCCTAAACACATATCTAAAGATAAATCACTATGTTTATAGAACAAGAATAAAATCATCCGAAGGAAGCCTCTACTACCACATCAGAGGCTAAAATATCCTTTAAGCTACCAAAAGTGCCACCTATTGCTTCAATAAATCAAAAGGAGGCATAGTTATTGCCCAGTCAGGAGATATTTGCCTAAAGATAGCTGAACAGTTATTTCAAACCAAAGAATATATTTTAAATTGTCAGTAAAGTTATTGTAAAAGATAAAAAGAGCCTTAAAGTCAATATTTTTGCCCACTAAGCCTAAAAATCAGAAACAGAGTAAATGAAGCAGAGTTGTAGTTCGATGCATTCTTGCCTTATGCCTTGCATGGTTTTCAAGGCTAGGAATTGCATTTAGTATGAAACTAATGATACTCGAAACCTAGAAACTCTTCCACCTCCTCATTTCCTTATAAAATCTCCTTGAGGAGCACATTGAAAAAGATTGATCTCTGAATATCTGCTGCATGTAAATAGTTTTCTGAAGCTGTTGTAGCCCTGTTTGTAATTGAAGATACATAAGCTGAGATGAGAAGTTTGAAGCTGTAAAGACCCATTGGACTTGAATATTGTAACTAGTTTGAACATCAAATACAAATAGTTGATTTATGGGATCCTGGTCCATGTCAATGCTGATGTGTTTCTCACTGTGAATTGTTATTTTCTTTTTGTTTCCATTCTGTCCACTTTCTCTAATAAATAACAGCAAACATATGTTAGGATTTACTCTTGAAGTACCCTAAATCTCACTGACAATATTTATCCTTTATGTTTTCTGCTGATTTTTTATTTGAAGGTAATTCAATAGAGTATAACTAGTGAAGTGTTGGTAAGCCCATATTTCCTGAGTACAACTTGATATTTTATCTTTGAACGTTCTTGAGAAGTTTTCTAATTAATGCTAAGTTCTCTAATTAATGCTAAGCTAGAGAAGTTTATGGTTAGCCCTGTCCTCTGGTTTATCTCCAATAGTTTCTTTGAAGAGTTCCCTTAAAATTATGTTGAAAGTAGGCTAGTTTCAAAGTACTTACTTGATCTTAGAATACTTTTTACGTTTATCATGAATGTTTTCCTTTTGAATACGCTAAAAGCAGGCTAAGTTAAAATTCTTTTCTTGATCTTAAGCTATTCTAAGCGTTTAAATGTTTTCTATTGAAAGTACATCAAAAGCAGGTTAGTTTATAAGTACTTACTTGTTCTTAGATTACTTTTATGTCTTTCTTTAAGTACATGCCAAAAGCAGGATAGTTTCAAAGTACTTACTTGATCTTAGGCTGTTATTTGTTTCTTCATCTATTTGATTTCCCTCACTTCATTTATTATTGTCCCATCCCATAAAAACCAACTTAAAGAGATCTTTTGACATAGATGACTTGCCCCATGGACCACTCTTGAACCTTACTGTTTCAATTAAATCCTCCTATGACTCCATAGCCCAATGGATTAATACTATTCCTTGCCTATCTTATCAACTGAACCAGTCCTTCACCTACTTTCACCTTCACCCTTCATAAATACTTCCTTCATCTTCATTATATCCTTGCCCAACCAAAACTAAACGAAAACCCTTGTTCTTAATAACTAGCCTAATATCATACTAAAAGCCTTAAATATCACATATTTAAACACACTTATAGAGAGATCCCTCTCTGGATTTAGGAGGGCTAGATCCTAGAATCCCAAAGTGGTTCAAATGTAGTCTCTGCAGCTTAGTATTGCCAATCTACTAAATTACAAAGGCCTAACATTTCTGGCGACTCCGCTGGGGACTATCTAAGTAAAATCCTTAAAATAAAAACTCAGTACTCATTACAGAATGAGTAGCTTTCTTCAAGCACTACCAAGCATGTTGGTGATCATGATAGGACTTGTTTGAATTAGTGGCAATCTAAGTACTTTTTAGGATTCTTACAGACCCTTATCAAACCTTGGAGAAATCATCTAGTAAGCCACAAAGTGACTCTGTTTGTCTCATCACCATATCTAAGTGCTGAAACAGATTTAGGACACTCTCATAGACCACAAGACTGGAAAAAATCAGAAAACCCAAAAATATTTTAGATTGGTATTCTAACCTATTAATGGTGGTGGACCATAAAACATTTTGCCTCTTAAAAAGCTAAAAATTTCCACCTGGCGACTCCAAAATATTGAAAAGACCTTAAGACTCCACTAGGAAACCCTTTACTGTCATAAAATCATATAAACTCAGTTAAGGAAACTAATGATCGAGTTGTCATGTTAAAATATCAGTTAGCCTAAAAAATATTGTCATACTTGGGTACATTTTTCTTATCATTGGGTCTACAAACATAGCATAGTGGCTTCTAGAAGAGTTCATACTAGAGCCTATCCTAACCCAAACCCTCCTGAGATAGTTGATAATCCTGAAAGCATGCTTAGGAGCTCTCCTAAGGCTCAAGCTTCGACTGTTTTCAGACCAGTCCAAAGAGCTAATTCTATTCCTAAAAACCTTGCAGCTCTACAAGATTCACAAGTTGACTTAAGAAACCCATTCAGAACTAGGTCACTTGATGATATAGATCATATAGATTTTGAGTCTCCAACTTCATCCCAAGATAGAGGTGAACATCCTAGTAGCAGAGAAACTACCCCACCTGATTTTCACTTCCTTCATAATTTTGGTTTCTTTCATCTTATATTTTCTCAATAATCTCTTGCTAGTCCATCCACTTCTGTTATCCATACACCCACTATTCAAACTACACCATTCCATCAACCCCCTCCTATCTTACATCCCCCACCTGTAAACCGCCCAATTTTTCCACAACCTCCTACCATGGCAACATGGTATGCTCCCCTAGTCCTTCCTTTACCTCTAGTCAATCTACCACATGAATATTAGTCCAAGATACCATTATATGATACCAGTGATACTACTACTGCTTCACAACATGTGGATAAAATGAATGACTACTTTGATAGAAATGAGATAGATGATGAATCTGTCAAACTCAGACTATTTGATCAAAGCTTAGGGGAGAAGCAAGAAAGTGGTTCAGAGGCTTAACCCCTCATTGTATTAATGATCTTCAAGCTCTCCATTAGTTATTTCTAAACAAATGGGAAGTTAGAAAAAATCCTCTCCAAATACTTTCAAACTACAACAACCTCAAAAGAAATACTGGGAAAAGTGTTCAAAATTATTGCACTAGGTTCAATAGTGTGTATAATGCACTACCCCCAGACTTGAAACCACCACAAGGCTTAGCCTTGGCCAAATTTCCTGAGGGATTTAATCCTGAAATTGCCCACCAGTTGAGAGAGAGAGACCCTTTGACTTTAGAAGACATGCAGAAGGGAGCTTTAGCTGTGGAAGTAAATCTGAATGAAAAAAGGGCTAGGATGAGGAATGAAAAGAGAGTATCATTTAGAGAAGAATATGCACCCTCCACATCTGGCTCAAAAATGGAAAGGATGATGGAAGAGATGATGAAAAATATGAGCATACTTGAGAGAGCACAAGCTAGAGAAAACCAATCAGCTCCCCAAAACAAAAATCAAAATCAATCTCAAAATCAAAATCAGAACTTTAGGAGAAATCAACATCAAAACAGACAAAGAGAGGATGATCAATAGATCAGACGTCCTTTCCAAGAAAACTATGTAAGTGAAGTCAAAGAAACAATTGAACAAACTGAGGAAAATGACATAAACATGTTGGGGGTAGACAATGATAATTTTGATGTTCCTCATAATAAAAAACAAGGTCTATACACACCCTATGATGATAAAAGAGCAGAGGATTAATGTTATTACTAAGAGATGGAAAATGTCATCATAGAGACCCCAAGAGAATACGACCCTAGGAGTAAAAAGAATCAAGAGACTCCCAAGAACAAAACCTCTGACAATTCTACAAAAGATAGCCCTATGAGCAAACCTAAAAATATTAAACAAAAAGACAAAACAATGGCTGTAAATTCTGATCAAAACAAAGATAAAGGCACTCAAAGTAATGAAAAACATAGTGCAGACCTTAGCGGCATTAGTACTTCAGCTAGTGCTCCTATTAAAACAATTTTGACCAATGTAAATAGAGGAAATCAGCAAGCTAATTTTTCTAATAAAGTGGTGGCTAATAAGGTTGAAACAAGCATTTTAAGAAATCAGATTCCTTTTAGTTTGGAACAGGAAATTGCCAAGATTAAAATATCTGCTCCCCTCACTGAGTTAGTCACCCAAGATGTCTATAGATCACAAATTTTGAAAGCCTTAAACTTAGGAGAAAATAATGATACTGTGAACCTCAATGATGACCAACCATAACTCTTATTTGGTCCTAAGATTGAAGGAAGATATCAAGAAGGGCCAGTCCCTCCATTTTATGTTATTTTGAAAATTCATGACAAAATTTTACACAACGCTATGCATGACTTAGGGGCCTCTCACAATTTAATGCCCAAAGCAATAATGGAGAGCTTAGGCCTTGAAATCACCAGACCATACAAAGATCTATATTCCTTTGACTCCAGTAGAGTGAAATGTCTAGGTTTTATCAAAGACCTTTGTGTGAACTTAGCTCAAATTCCAGCCAAGTGTTTAGTGATGGATATTGTAGTGGTTGATATACCCCGCAAGTATGGTATGCTTTTATCAAGATCATGGAGAGCTAAGTTACAAGGAACAATGCAAATGGATATGACATATGCTACTATCCCTATTTTTAATCAAACTAGAAGACTTTATAGGGAGTCTCACATGCAATACATGGTCAATAGCCAAGAGAGACCTGAAAACTCTCCTCTTTATTCTATGCACATAGGCCTTGACTCATTTATTCTCTTTAATAATGAAACATTAAATGAGCAAGAAACCTTGACTGACTTAGCGTCCACCCCTCATTGTAACATAGTGGCAGACACAGAAAAGGAGGAAGACAAGATAAAAGCATCAAAATAGTTTTTCAAATCAAAAAATTACAGCAAACAAATCACAGGTCCATAGCTACAAAACAACCATCCATTGGTTGTCAACCTTGAGAGTCAAGAGAAGAGTCCTCAACATAATGAAGAACATGGGGAACTAAACCAAATTCACCATAGTGCTGAATTACAAGATAAATCTAAAAGCACAACAGATAAAGAGGATAGTAGTCAAACTAGTCCTCTTTGGAGTATGAGTTTTGATGGATCTCGTATTAAGAATGATGCCAGAGCAGGCATATGGATACACAACACTAAAAACAATCATGCTGAAGGGCATTCCTACAAATTAAGTTTTCAATGTACAAACAACATAGCTGAGTATGAAGCCCTCCTTTTATGCCCACACTTATTGAAGAAATTAGGGGCCAAAAGGATAAAAGTTCAGGGGGATTCAGAGTTGATTATTAGACAAGTGAATGGGGAATATAGTGTCAAACACCCCAGACTTAGAGCCTATAGAAATGATGTCATGGACTTATTAAAAACATTTGATGAATTCCAAATTATCTTTGTCCGAAGAAACAAAAACGTCCTTGCCAATGGCTTAGCCTTTACTGCTAGAACTTGTCTAACACCTTATGAAATCAAGCAATGCACCACCCAAGTTAAATTTAGGCCAGTTGTCCCAGACAATGAAAAATACCAGTAGGTATTTGATGGAGATAAACAAATAGAAGAATTCTTACAGTCCAGAAATGAATTTGAGCTACCAAGTTTAGATTCAGATTATGAACCAGATTGTCCTATAGAAGAAAATTTATTTGATAAATAAGTAAAGTCTCTAGATATTTCTGATATAAATCTGTTATCTGATGAACTTGAACATACCATAGAGGTTAGTACAAATTTAGAAAAAGAAGATTTAGAAATACTGCAATCTAACACTCAAAGCTTGCCAAAAGGACTGGTCCCACTAGAAGAGTTGTTTGATTTCAACGATGTTGCCAAAAAACCAAAATTGGGATCTATTGAAACTGAAGTAGAAGAATGTAACATAGGCAGTGAACAAAAGCCAAAAATGATTAAACTCTCTAAAACCTTGCCAGCTCACATAAAACTGAAATACATTGAGCTCTTTAAAGAATTTTCTGATGTATTTGCATGGAGTTATGAGGATCTAAAGTCCTATGATACAAAAATAATTCAGCATAAGATACCCCTAAAAAAAAACTCAAACCTTTTAAACAAAAATTGTGCAGAATTAACCATGTTCAATTACCTCTGGTTGAGAAAGAAATTAAGAAAATGTATGATGCTGGAACTATAGTCCATGTTAGATACTCAGAGTGGGTATATAATCTTGTTTCAGTTAGGAAAAAAACAGGAGAAATAAGGCTTTGTATTTATTTCAGGAACTTAAACAGAGAGCCTCACTAAAAGACAACTACCCTTTACCCAAGATGGACCACATTTTACAAAAGGTAGTTGGTTCTAAAAGGATTTCTTTATTAGATGGCTTCTCAGGTTACAATCAAATATTATTACATCCTGATGATCAACTCAAAATAGCTTTTACTACACCTTGGGGTACTTTCATGTATGTGAAAATTCCCTTTGGTTTAATTAATGTTGGTGCTACATTTCAGAGAGCCATGGATATTTCATTCTCAGAAGAATTAGGCTTCTTCATCATTATTTATCTTGATGACATTACTGTTTTTTCCAAAATAGATGAAGAACACCTAGAACACTTGAGAAAAGTATTTGAGAAATGTAGAAAAATTGGGATATCTTTAAATCCAAAGAAAACAATGTTTGGTCTCCAGGAAGGCAAACTACTTGGACACATCATATCAGAAGAGGGGATAAAGATAGACCCAAGAAGGATTGATGGTATATTGCAAATCAACCATCCTAGAAACATCAAGGAACTTCAATCTTTCATTGGGAAGATTAATTTCTTGAGAAGGTTCATACCCAATCTGGCTGAACTCCTTAGAAACATAACAAACATGCTGAAAAATGAAGAAGGAGTTAAATGGACCTTAGAAGCAAAGAAATCATTTGAACCGGTAAAACAAGCATTAACCAAAACACCAATTCTCATTAGTCTTGATTTTACAAAGGATTTCTTCATTTTTTCATTTGCATCAGAACACACAATAGTTGCTGTCCTATTATGAAAAAACTTGAAGGGACAAGAGAAGCCAATTGCATTATTTAGTAAGGCATTAAGAGATGCACCTTTGAAGTACAATATCATGGAAAAACAAGCCTTTTCCCTAGTTAAATCCTTAAAATACTTCAGAGTTTACATTTTACATTCCCACATAATTGTGTTTGTGCCAAATTCAGTTGTAAAAGACATTTTAACCCAGGATCCACATGGAAAAAGAGGAAAGTGGATTGATGTGATACTTGAATATGATTTAGAAATCAAGCCCACTAAAATCATAAAACGCCAAGGACTAGCAAGATTAATGGCTGAGTCTAATTTTGAAGCTCTTGATATAAACATGTTAGATGCCTTAAATGAATAGGAGGAGTTTTCAACTCCTATTATTGAAGATCATTTTCTATTTTCATCTTGGTATGCTGATATTTTATATGTTTTGCTTAATTTAAATGTACCTTCTATTTTATCTAAAACAAAGGCAAGGTTTTTAAAGTTAAAAACTGTTAATTACTGCATTTTAGATAAATGTATATATTGGAAAAATGCTAGTGGATTATTGCTTAAATGTTTGCCTGAGAAAGATGCAGAGAAGATCAAGCATGAGTTCCATGAAGGAGAATGTGGAGGCCGCTTCTATTGGAATACAACTGCTAATAAAATCCTTAGAGTTGGTTACTATTGGCCCACCCTCTTTCAAGATTTCCACAAAATGATTTTTGCCTATCACAAATGCCAACTCTTTGAAGGCAAAAGAAAATTGATTCCCTTACCTTTGCATCTAATCACTGTTGAAGCTCCTTTTCAACAGTGGGGTCTAGACTTCATTGGAGAAATTCATCCTCCCTCATCTGCCCAACATAGATGGATCCTCACTGCAATAGACTACTTTACCAAATGGATAGAAGCCATCCCTTCTAAGCAAGCCAATGACTCTGTCATCATAGCATTCCTTGAAAATCATATCCTATCTAGATTTGGTTGTCCTAGGAAGATTATCACTAACAATGCTTCTGCATTTGGATCCAAAAATATGGTTGAATTCTGTCATAGATATCAGATTACATTGGGCCATTCTACTGCTTATTACCCCTAAGGTAATGGGTTAGCAGAATCCTCAAACAAAAGTTTGGTGAATATAATCAAGAAGTTGCTGGAAGACAATAAGAAATCATGGCACACAAAGCTAGTACATGCACTATGGGCTGACAGATTAACACTTAAGAAATCAATTGGAATGTCACCTTACCAGCTAGTTTATGGAGCAGATGCAATTTTTCCAGCCAATCTATGGGTGCCGGTCATGAAGCTGATCCAAGAAGTACAGTCTGAAGAAAATGATATGACAAGAAGAATCAATCAGACTATACATCTTCAACAAACCAGAGAGGAAGTCTATAACAGAGTTGTACACAAGCAAGAAAAAATCAAGAAGCTGTTTGATAAAAGGACAAAGGCCAGTGATTTCAGCATTGGTGACAAAGTTTTGAAATGGTATTCCAGGAGAGAAGATAAGGGCAAACATGGAAAATTTGATAACTTATGGCTAGGCCCTTATCTTATTCATTCTACTACTAGTAACAATGATTATTTCTTGCAGGAATTGAATGGGACTAAACTTTTTGGAGGTCCTGTCAATGGCAGGGTGCTCAAGTATTACTTTTGTTAAGAGTTTTGAGTTCCAAGGCTTTTTAATTTCCATTGTAAATTATCATTGTCAAAACATTGCATTCGAAGTTAGAAAAATAAAAATACAAAAAACAATAGAAAATAGAGAAAAGAGGGCACAGATAAAAACAAGAAAGGTACAGCCCCATACCAAAAAAGAGAGACAAAGTCTAAAAGTGTGCAAGCTCAAATGCCACTCCTAAAAAACACACTTCCAGTTAGTCATATAGCCTAATCATGACTAATTAGCTTTTCAATTTACTGCTGATAGGTTACTGAATTAGATCAGCTGAACAACTCAATCTTGGCTTATCAGTAAGGTAGATTAAGATAGAGAAACAATGGTTCTAAAAAGCTCAAAACTTGAACCAGAAAAGAAAGAGGAAATAGCTCAAACAAAATCAAAACCAGAGTTGAACGATAATGAAGGATATTTTTGATTTTCAGATCTTAAGCCTTCACAATTTTGTTTTACTTTTCTGCAAAATAATAGTCTATGTGCAGCTTGTTTTTATGCCATAGATCTGCAGCAAGTCAAACTATTTAATCTTGGCTTGCCTGCTTTTAAATTTCTTGTTTTAGAATTTAGAGAATAAAGATTTGTCAGACAGTCTAATCCTGACAGATAGTACTTAGGTAGAGAAACTTATGAGTTCAATTGCTTAATCTGAAATCATGGAGGAATAAGAGTAGACTTAGACTAGATTTATGTTTTCAATAAAAGAATAAAATGATTGATGAAATGGTTTGCTAGTCCAAGTGCACCTTCTGAAGAAAAAATGTTAGGAAGTAGGTTGTGTAGGTAGATGTTTGGGAAACCTTTTCTGTTGATATGTCAAGTTCTAACCATCTTTGTTAGTAGCTAATTATAAGAAAAATATTATTAAGTGCAAGGCACTAATCAACATCCAGAGATAACTTTTATGAGGTTCTTGACACCTCCAAGGAGCTGTCATCCCAAGTTGGAGCCGCTGTTAGCCACCTATAAAAATTTGTCATATGAAATGGTGGCTAAATCTTTTTTAACCTTCAAGAGATAGTTTCCTTTGAAAACCTATCATGTTTTAAAGTCTTATGATGTTCTTTACCCTTTGAGTTAATCTTCACTGCTGTTTCACTATAAGTCCTCAAGTAACTGTTGTTTACTAAGAGAAAGCCTGCTTAATAAATCCCCATTTTTTCATCATTTACACCTCTTCATTTCCTTCTCCATTTCATCCATAAATCCCTTCATTTACCTCTTATCCCTTCAAATTCCCCTTTAAAACCTTGTGAAATCCTTTTATAAGGTTTAAATCTCCGCCCTTACCCCTATCAGAACCTCCAAAATCCTCGAAAAACCCCTTAAAAATCCTAAAAAACCTTCATTTTTCATTAAGGCCTTAAGCCCCTTTCGACCTAGCCCTTAGCCCCTTTTCCTTATATATGACCAAAGCCCTGTAATCGGGCGCTTAAAGGCCTAAGAAAAATTTCCGATCCCTTACTTTCCTTCTATTTTCTTCATTCCCGACATTTTGATTTAAACAAATCCTGACCGTTGATCTCTGTAGATCAATGGCCATCGAGCTCTATTCTTCCGCGCTTTCAATCGCAATCAGCAAATCAAAAGTTTCATTATTCTTTCCCTTTTTTGATCTCCGATGTCGATCCTCCGATTTAATCTTAGCCGTCAAATCCACAAGAACCGACGGCTAAGATCTAATCGCGCTCCGCCCATAGCCCTCTGCCATTACACTCACTGATTCGATCCTGACCGTTGATCTCTCATATCGATCCGATGGCCAGCTCTTAATCGCACATCGCAAATTTAAAGGCCTCAGAGCTTTGGCCTTTCTTCTTTTCTCCGATGCAATGAAATCCTTGCCGTTCATTCCGCCAAATCTGATGGTTCTCACTTCACCGCATCCCGCCCATCCATAATGTGATCCTCCACCATCCCGACCTCCGATTTAATCTCCACCGTTGATCAATTTTGATCGGACAGTCCGCGCTATTTCGCATAATCGCATTTTTCATGTCTTGCACGATTCCATGATGCAATCTCCGCCGTTGATCTTCTCAAGTCCAAAAACCAACATTACTCCTGCTTTTCAAACTCTTCCCTTCTCATTTCTCCCCATTAACAGATCTTGACCGTCAATCCTCACGATCCGACACCTCCCATTGATTTTTCTCTCCGCTCTTATAAGACCCCTTTTTCCTAAGAAAAATATTTTCCGCCCTTTTTATAAAGGTGGACCCTCCTTTTCTTATGTTTCTTCCCTGCTATTCATTTCCGCTTCATCTTTTAATCTCCACCGTTCATTTCAAAGATCTGACGATCGGGATTCAAACCCGATACAATCAAATTTCTACATAAAATTCCGCCCCGCTACATACTCTTTTCACTACACGAAAAAATAAAATGTTGGTCCCACTGTCCTTTCCCGTGCTTCTTATCCCCCATCGTGTTTTACCTGCACCATTCGATCTCCCGAAGATCATCCAACGACTGAAAATCCATATTGCGCAATTTTTGGCCTCCCTTCCCAGTGCGCTACTTTCACGTGATATGGGCAGTTTTCATTATCCACCTGTCAGTCGATGAGTGGTATCGTGTTCCAAAAGGCAGTACCGTCTTCCCCTCATTTCACCACGTGAAAACCGTTCCCGGTTTTCTGCCATACCATTACTTTCCACAATGTCACTTTCACTTTAAATCTCTGCTGTTGATCTCAATGATCAGACGGTCCTGATTTAATCTCTCCCCCATTCATTTTTCACTTAACTTGCTTCTAATAACTCCCCCGAAAGATCTCCACCGTTGATTCTTCTAAACCAACGGTCCTGGTTCTTTCGCCCGCCCAAAATGTTTTAACCTGTTTTGTCCCTCCGCAATGGTTTTTCTCCCTTTTTCCACTGTATACACTTACCTTCTCACTGCTCCGAAACACTTCCACCAACCTTCCAAAGCAGTTTAAACCATATCCGTAGGATTTATTAATAAGTTTTTGGTATTTTGCAGGGTTATAATGGTGGTTAATCCATGTATTTCCATAATCACAGACAAGTGACCAGTTCAGTCCAGAATGACGATTCTGTGACTCATATTGACGAGTAAAAGGAACCAGCAAGGTTTCCAAATTCATTTATCAGTGGATCACGACCCTTGATCTTGAATGAAACCTTTTAACTAACAGAAATCCACCTGTGCCAATGAAACAAAACAACAAAGAGTATCAGTGCCAAAGATGAAGATTATCACTTAATCAAGCCTAAACACAGATCTAAAGATAAATCACTACGTTTATAAAACAAGAATCAAATCAGTCGAAGGAAGCCTCTACTGCCACATTAGAGGCTAAAATATCCTTTAAGCTACCAAAAGCGCCATCTACAGCTTCAATAAATCAAAAGGAGGCATAGTTATTGCCCAGTTAGGAGATATTTGCCTAAAGACAGCTGAACAATTATTTCAAACCAAAGAATATATTTTAAAATGTTAGTAAAGTTACTGTAAAAGATAAAAAGAGCCTTAAAGTCAATCTTTTTGCCCAGTAAGCCTAAAAATCAGAAACAGAGTAAATGAAGCAGAGTTGTAATTCGATGCATTCCTGCCTTATGCCTTGCATGGTTTTCAAGGCTAGGAATTTCATTTAGTATGAAATTAATGATACTTGAAACCTAGAAACTCTTCCACCTCCTCATTTCCTTATAAAATCTCCCCGAGGAGCACATTGAAAAAGGTTGGTCTCTAAATATCTGTTGCATGTAAATATTTTTCTGAAGCTGCTGTACCCCTATTTTTACTTGAAGATACATAAGATGAAATGAGAAGTTTGAAGTTGTAAAGACCCACTGGACTTGAAGATTGTAACTAGTTTGAACATCAAATACAAATAGTTGTTTTATGGGATCCTCGTCTATGTCAATGGTGATGTGTTTCTCACTGTGAATTGTTATTTTCTTTTTGTTTCCATTCTATCCACTTTCTCTGATAAAGAAAAACAAACATAGATTAGGATTTACTCTTGAAGTACCCTAAATCTCACTGAAAATCTTTATCCTTTATGTTTTCTGCTGATTGTTTATTTGAAGGTAATTCAGTAGAGTATAATTGGTAAAGTGTTGGTAAGCCCATATTTCCTGAGTACAACTTGAGATTTTATCTTTGAACGTTCTTGAGAAGTTTGCTAATTAAAGCTGAGCTAGAGAAGTTTATGGTCAACCCTGTCCTCTGGTTTATCTCCAACAATTTCTTTGAAGAGTTCCCTTAAAAGTATGTTGAAAGTAGGCTAGTTTCAAAGTACTTACTTGATCTTAGACTACCTTTTATGTTTATCATGAATATTTTCCTTTTGAATACGCTGAAAGCAAGCTAAGTTAAAATTCTTTGCTTGATCTTAAGCTATTCTAAGTGTTTAAATGTTTTCTATTGAAAGTACATCAAAATCAGGCTAGTTTAGAAGTACTTACCTGATCTTAGATTACGTTTATGTCTTTCTTTAAGTACATGCCAAAAGTAGGATAGTTTCAAAGTACTTACTTGATCTTAGGTTGTTCTTTGTTTCTTTATCTGTTTGATTTCCCTCACTTCATTTCTTATTGTCCCATCCCATAAAAACCAACTTAAAGAGATCTTCTGACATAGATGACTTGCCCCATGGACCACTCTTGAACCTTGTTGTTTCAATTAAATCCTCCTATGAATCCATAGCCCAATGGATTAATACTGCTCCTTGCCTATGTTATCAACTGAACCATTCCTTCACCTACTTTCACCTTCACCCTTCATAAAGACTTCCTTCATCTTCATTATATCCTTTCCCAACCAAAACTAAACAAAAACCCTTGTTCTTAATAACTAGCCTAATATCATACTAAAAGCCTTAAAGATCACATCTTTAAACACACTTATAGAGAGATCCCTCTCTGGATTTAGGAGGGCTAGATCCTAGAATCCCAAAGTGGTTCAAATGTAGTCTTTGCAGCTTAGTCTTGCCAATCTATTAAATTACAGAGGCCTAACACATCCCATGGTCTCAAACCATGATTTTAGACTGATGGCTTTTCCCTTTAACCCTTTACAATAATTAAGGGACTTTGACCCGCCCTAAAGCCCCTTTGACCATCTGTGCGTAGCACGTACAAAAAAATTAAACAAAATTAACCCAAAAAAGTACCCCAGGGGGCCTCACTCCAACATTTTCCATTATTACTACATTTTCCAACTTTGATTTTGTTGATGCGCAGCCAAGAAGTCCACTTATTTCAACATCTACTTGAATTTCTTCATTGGAATTTTTGTGTCATTTAAATTCAAAAACTTCTCAGCAGTGTAGGGTAGGTTGTTGTGTGCCAATAAGCTCAATACTCTGAGCATCTTTACAATATCTTCAGTTTCAGTTTGTAACAAAGTTTTCAGTTTTCAAGTATACAACTCAGATTTTAGTTTGAACAATGGATTTGATTTACTTTGAGGATTAGAACAGATAATCAATTAGTTTTTGGTTGCAGTGGTTTCATTGTAGAGCATGTTGTAGGCTTGGGATCAACTCAATGGACCAGGCTACTAGTCTATGGTGTTCTTGGCACCTCACAAGGAGGATGTCATCCCCATTATAGCCTATGTTAGGGTACTATGATTCATAATATCAATTGATAATTGTTTTTTGATTTTCATATGATGATATTGTAAATAATGTTTTATTCTGCAAATTATTTTCAAGATAGAAAAAAAAAACTTACAAATAAAAATGCGCCATTATAATTAATTAATAGTGTTTATATTAAATAATCATATCTCTTTCGCAATTAGTTAAAGTTGTAATAATTTTTTTTGGACATGAAATTTTTTCACTATGTAATAAAAATGTGCATTAAGGAATGGTCACGATCCAACCCACCCGAATCAACAGTGGAGGATCATCTTTGCACCCCCCCAAGCCCCTCCATTATTTAATGATTGTGGGGGATCCGAAAAGGAAGAATCAATCAGCTATGTTGCAACTTCTCATCAATTCACAACCACCACACCCACCGCCCCCCTCCCCGCCTGCCCAAAACCAATTACAACCCCACACCCCCTCCGAAATTCGCTTTCCTGCTCTCACATACTACTCCATTCTTGAGCCTTCCTCCCATGCTCACATGTCAATTATTTCTCCAACCGTGTGCCTCCACATCATTCCCCACCTCCATGTAATCTCCCTCCTCCACTTCATATATCCATTTCATCCCACTCTCGCCAAAGAAACAGTGAATGTTGGCAATTAAAGTTAGCACAAAGTTCGAAAATGGTCAGTTAAAACTATTTTTTCTTTCCTATACAACATAGTAATTTCGAACACACATCCCCCTTTTTTTTTCTGAATTGGGGATCAATAGGACCAATGAAGTCAATGACCCATTTCTCAAATGGCTCAAAAGACATTGAGGTTGAAGGGGCATTTAAACCTTCCTTGTAGGCTTCCCCATTCTCTCGAATTCATCACATTGCTCAATGTATCTTTAGGCATATTTATGGATAGTTGGACAAAAGTATCTTGCTTGCAAAATTTTGTAGGTTGTCCTTCTTGCATCCAAATTACCTCCATGGGATCCATCATGGAAATCTAAGAGAATATCACAGACTTCATCCTCCCTCACACATATTCTTAAAATATTATATGATCCCACCTTGACGAGACTTCCCCCAATCCATGTATAGGATGCACTTTGTCTAATAATCTAGAATTTCTCTCTTGAATACAGGTGGGGATGGAGTTGGCTAGTTGTTTGATAGTTGTTAATTTCAAAAAACCTTGGAGAGAGAAGTGAGAAGGAAAAAATATTATCATCTATGAGTTGATAAAAAACTAATCCTTCATCTATAGATAATGTTAATATTGACAAGAAATTTGCAACAACATTTTCTTTCCTTGGTTTTTCAACAATGGTTAAGTCAAAATGTTGCAAAAAAAATAGCCACCTTATTATCCTAACATTTACATCTAGTTTGTTCATCAAATACTTAATTGTTTCATGGTTAGTATGTAAAAATACTTGATAACCAATAATTAGTGTCTAAACTTATTCATAGAGTGTACAACAATGAGGATTTTTTTTTCAATTATAGTGTAATTTAATTAAGCCTTACACAAATTCTTACAAATGAATAGATTGCACAAGCAATTTTACCTTCAAGTTGACCTAAAGCTACACCAATTTCCTTGTTTGATGCATTTGTGTGAATGTGAAAGGTAAAGGTCCAATTAGGACCTTTGAGAATAGGTGTTATCAGTAAATTTTTCTTTATGGTCTCAAATGCTTCTTGGCATGGATCTGCTCAACAAAAATTATGATCTTTGGTTAGAAAGGAAAACAAAGGTGACACAATTATACTGAAAACCTTTATAAACCTATAAATGTATCCTGCAAGGCCTAATAAGATTTTGGAATCTCTTTGTTTTAGAGGTATAGAAAGGTGTTTTGTGATGGCTACATTACTAGGGTCTACTTGTATCCCTTTTAGGGAGAGGAAAGGTCCTAAAATAACTTCTTCTTTCATTAGTAACAAGCATTTTTCATGGCTTAAGGATAATTTCATCAACCCATTGGTGGTGGAGATTGGGTAGATGTTGTAATGGTAAGTGTTATATTTGGTTGAATGACTATTGGTTAGAGGTTGTAGGGGGTTGTTTTCAAGAGCCTACAATGTATGAGATTGAAGGGAAGTTTTAAAATTGTACAAATATTTTTGTATTTGAGTTGGAGCTACAAATAGGCCTCAAAGAGATGATGCAAAATATTTTGGAGTGGTTGGATGCCATTGAATTGGTATAACAAACAAGATTGCCACAAGATGCAAAACATAAGAGTGATGAATATTAATAACATCCTATTTCTAGAGAAGAATGAAAATAAGAGAGGATGACAAAAATAAAACACTATAAGAACATATATGTGTATTCTGGGAGTTTTAATACATATGATTTGATGGATTGAATTGAAGAGACACAACAAAAATTGAGTACAAGAGAGTTGAAGACCCTAAATGAGTAAAAGTTGCATGGATGAAGTTGAAGAGGTACACATCTACATGGTAATAAATTATGTATTTGGGAAGATAAAGAAGAGAAAAGGACACGATCTAGAGGTGGGACATGATGGTTACTAAAATGAGAGGTAATTTTTTGACTTATAATTATGCTTAAAATATTAGAAAAGTTATGCATAATGAGAAATCTTTAGAATAATATTTTAAGGAGTTTGTGGTGTTGCCATGAGAGATGGTCTTGTGAAGGAAAATCAAAGGAAGATCACCATATTTGTGAGTGGTATTAGGATATCTATTTGAAGGGAAGCATACATTAATAAGGCACACATTATAGTGTACTTATATAACAAAAACACATAAATAGGAGAAATTGTCCAGAAAATTTAACTGCAAAAAGTAAAAGAGAAAGAACAAGGGTATTGAACTTAAATAATATTAACCTTTATATAGGTAATTTAGAAAGATATCAATGTTCATATGCCTCTTCAAGGGGATAACTTCAAATTATCATATCTCCTATACAATGATAATAATCTTGGAGAACCAAGAACTAAGAGATCAAGAAGCTATACATTCCCAGAAAAAGTTGGTATCTAAAGACATCATTACAAGTCTTAATAACAAGTGAGCATAAATCCACATCCAATTGGAAACATAAATAACCAAACACATTTCATGATATTTCGATCCATAAGACCATTTATATATAGCACTAAAGTGTAATTAAGTCCACTAAAGTGAGGAAGAAATAGTCAAATTTTATTGGCTAGGGTTCACATTAAACTCTTTGATTTTTTCCTAGATTTCTGCATTAGTTGACTACCATGATCATATTGACGAACTAATTGAATGATTAGTTGAACACCTAATTGGTCTCTTACTCAACGGCCAATTATTGACTTTTGACTCATTTTTAATGTTTTTTTGGTCAAATCACATATGTCATAATCTATCAAACTATTTGGTGACCAAATCATATTTATAAAAATAGTAATAATTTATCTTAGGTGACAACCCATTATTATCTATTACTAAGTTGAAAATTAGAAACAATACTAATACATGAGCATTAATTATGTATTATTGGCAAATAATAATAAATTCTATATTAGAACATTTCAAACAAAATCAACCATTCATAAAATTAGAGAGAATTAAAATAGAAAATAAATGAAATGAGATTTTATATATATATATATATATATATATATATATATAGTTAAGCTAGTCTACTTTTGTATTAATATAGCACAAAAAAATTACATTCATGGTTGTGTGAGGCTTGCTATGAAATATCCCAAAATCATTGCTAGATTGGAACCAAAATGGCTAGAGTGGTTCATCATCTCAAGTGAAGCATAATAAAATATAAAAACAAAAATACATATAGCTATAACTTGAGTAAGACTAATAAAAAACATAATCAAGGTGGAGTTGGTTATGAAGGGCTTGGTTATGTAGAGGTCTCTTGGCCTTTAGCTTTGCATATTATCTCCTATCCTTGTTCATTCTCTACGATAATTAGGTTGTACTTGATTACCTATTGAACAAGAGTTTTAATTACCTCCACAATTTCTCCCTCTTTTCGTACTCACAATGATAAATCTTGAAGCTAAGGAAAAATATGAACCTAAAAAATGCTATAAATTTAGCTTCTAGACTCCTTAATTAGTCTTATGATATGGGTCTTAAAACCCCTTACTTTCCACCATTGCGGCCACGCAAGTTTTAGCTAGCTAGTAGAACTCCATAGCGTGAAACATTTCTATATCTCTAAACCTAGATAAGCTAGAGCCTTAGACCCAATTCTTAAATTTCTCTTAGATTTAATGTTTGGGGGTTTGGAGACATTTTTTATAGACCAATCCTAATAAACCCTCCACCTCTTGCTAATTTTATTACATGATTCCTTGGTTGAAGCTTTGCTTGGCATGTTCAATAAGGAGTGTAAGAATCAACTTGATTGGAGGGAAAAGTCCTAGATTTACCCCTCCTATTCGAACCTAGGATGATTGGATTTTTGGGTATCCTTGTTGGGCATTGGATAATACAATGCTCCTTGTGTGTTTCGCGACATGTTCTTAACTACCTCTCAAGGATATGTGTCCATTTACTAACACCTGAAGGTTTTGGTGTAATAACAATCATGATTCCAACAAGTGGTATCAGAGCCAAAGGTCTCAAGTTTTAAACACCCTCGGCCTACACTTAGGGGGATATTGTTGGGCATTGGATAATCCAGTGCTCCCCATATGTTTCACGACATGTGCTTAACCTCCTCTCGACGATACATTGACTCTGGCGATGCATTCATTTACAAACACTTGTAGGTTTTGGTGTAACGACAATCATGATTCCAACATCCCTAGCCAGCTTATCTTCCATAATTATCAACATAAACTATAAATGCAAAATTAGAGATCAAACCCACACATAACAACAAGAATCAAATTTCTCCTTTATGGCAACGCTTGTAGAGATACACTCTTATGAGGGCGATATAATTGCTTACATGATATATTTACCCAAAATTATTTCTCATTCATCCTGGTTACTCATTCAACTTCTCATTCACGTCCATGTGCCTACTCAACAATGATACATTAGATGTTTTCCTCACTTTCTGATGGAATATGCAATCATGTTCCCATGAAAATTGTCGATGATGTAAAGATGACTTGGATGGTGTTGTGATCTTTAGTGGGCGGTGACAGTGATATTTACTAAAGTATGCCTTACACAAATTTCATAACATATAATTTATTCATTTGTTTCATCTTACTATGACTAGACATATTTTTCCTTTAGAAGCGTGCCATCTCCCATGGTCAAATTGTGCTACTGGATCCTTAATAATTGCTTATGAAATTTAACTATCTTCTTGTGTTTTCTTTATTAGATATTTTCATCAAAAAATTATCAAAAGAAAAGCAATAAACACGATGGATCCAAGTTAGGGAAAAACCCAAAAATAATCTCTTCTCTTCTTATAGAATGTGCTTCAAATGAGAAAACCAAGACCCAAAACCCTAGACCAAGTCCTCCTCCAAGCACCAAGTCAACCCTCCATGAAGCCCTTCCATTTAGTTCATATATCAACAAAAATAACACGAGTCAATCCTGATTCAAACAAATCCCAACTTCAACTTTGATCCCCAACTTTGACCTGCAAATTTGGTCCTATAGTTGCTGCATAAACCCTAATTCTGACATATGCCAATTTTTCAAGAAGTCTTATTTCAAACAAACTAATGTCTTGAAATTAAAACTAGACCAAATCAGAGTATTTAATTCTCCTGCAACTTGGATCTGCAATTCGACCTCTTGCAATTCATACGTGGAATTTTCGGCCTTCCTTAAAGTTGCAAAAACCCTAACATTTTCACTCGTGAGAGACTAAGACCCAAAAAAAAATTTTCCTTTTTCTTCTAGAATTCTTCTTGCTTCCTTGATATTCACTCTAGATTCCATGATCTTGCTTGTTCTAGATCAAAATCCTTTCTTGAGAGATCAAATACCCCTCTTTAGGCTGACTTATCTCTGCGAGGGCCGACTTGTGCTAGGTGTATTTGAGGATTTCCAATCCTCAAAGAATATCAGTCCTCTTAGGCCAATCATGTCTTGGATACCTATCCAATTCTCAAAGAGTGTCCATCCACTTCCTATCTTGGATTTTCTATCCTTAAGGAAACGAAAAATGCTTATCTAATCCTCCAATCACCATTTTCTCTCCATGGACTTCACTTAGACGTACAACTGTTAGTCCTTTCCTAGTGCATGATACATGAAGAAGAGAATACAAATGTGACGTTTATCATCACTCCCTCTAAGCTTGAGAGTATATCCCTATTCCCACTTGATTTAGGAATATATCATTTCTCCTTCACAAATATTAAGGATTATTCATACTCCCTTTAAAATATAGAGGAGATTATTTCACTTCCTTTTAATTGGGAAGTCATAACCATGCGCTCTCTAGCTTGTTTCCATAAGTATATCAACTACTCATTTTTCATGGAGATAACTACATGGCTCCTTCTTTCCTTTGTATCTCATTATATTGAGCTTCTTTCTTCCTGCATGTTGTGGAGCCATATTCTTCCTTTGATCTTATGTTAGGGTTTATGTCGTCAACCTTTCATATCATAAATTAAGGCATTGTATTGATCCTTCCAAAACATGAAATTCGTATTCATGAACATCATGTCATCTTCTTATACTGCTACCTTTCAATTCCAAGATTATGATGTAAAAATCTTGACTACATAATTTCCAACACCATATACTCAATCCATATGTTGTTTGAATTGCGTTCAACATCAATAGTTCAACTTGCCTCAACTGTCATCACACATTCCTGCAATATCCTTCTAGGAAGAAAAACAATATGTAACCAGGTAACCAATACCAAAATATAAATATCAGACTTACCTTATCATGAGGGCCTTTTCATTAAAGCATCAACTTACTTGAGTTCTTCGAGATCAACATCCTTTCACATGATCCATCTCCATATGAATATTCATCCATGCATCCATTTTAATTAGAGAGCCAATGGATCAAACTTGATTAAAAAACTACAACATCTTCCTTGGAGTTATCATTGTTAACTCATTTTCTTTCTTTTGGAGAATGTATTTGACGTTTATCAATATTTTCATATTTATACCATGCAATATTGTGAGAAAGTATTGATCTCCATTTATTCCAAAGCATGTCAAATTTCTTCTTTTGAGCATCATGCATCCATATGGAAGACTTATCGAGCACACTTTATATCCAACTCTTTTTGAAATATTCTTGTAGATATGAACCTTACCCTAGAGAAGAGTTACTTAAAATATGCATACCTTTGCTTCCATATAATCATCTAGCCATCCTTTCTTGAACGATCTTGGTTCCTGTACCTATCAAAGTTATGTTCTTATTCCCAGAAAGACTTTCATTATGCCCTTCATACTGCAACTTAACCATCTGCATTTCTCCATCCTTCAAAATTTTGTTTCCATACTAGATGGAATATATTCTAGTCATGTCATAATGCTATTTCGAAGAACCTTCCAAAATTATGTTTGTTATAGGATCTTGATGATCCCTCTTTGAAAAATTACCACCTCCCTCTAACATTATGTAAGAAAATTCTGGGATGGAAAACTATATCCACTATGGTTCCAATATTCTCATTCCTTTTAAGTTAGATGATATTTCCAAAGAAATTAATCTAATAGATTCTATTTTTTCTACTATTATATGATTCTATATATGATGCCATGCTTTTACAAAAATCAAGACTTCTTCTAGAGAATGCAACAATGCATTCTACTCTACTTTCTACTTAATAAAATAAAGATAATTTTCATAAAGAACCTGACAGAGATGGAGCTTCCTTCAATAATAAAGATCCTTGGGATCCTCTCCTTTTAGATTCTTCTCAGGTTCTCCCTTTTATTTACCTATGCGAGATTCACTTCTTTCCTTTATTTTGTTGTTATGTTTGTTCAGAAAATCCCACTTAAAGTGACCATACTTATTGCATCCAAAACATTGAACCTTGGACATATCTATTTTTTCTTGGACTTTTCAAACTTCCCTTTATTCAACTTATTTTACCTTGCAATAAAGGCTTGAGACCTTTCATTTGATTTGGTGTCATCCTTTGCATTGATCCTCAATTATTCCAAGATACATTGAGCCCATAACTCATGAAATGATGCAATATCCTTCTCAGAATAGATACTAGTTGAAAAACTTCTCTAATAAGGTGGCAAAGCATTCAATGAAAATGGTCATTTTAAAATCAGAAATAGTTTCCCCAATTCCTTGCAATTGATCCCTTATTTGTGAGATATTCATGAGATAAGTGTCCATGCCTTCATCCTTTGAATTCCTTATTTTATATAGTTGATTCCTCAAGGAAATATTTTGACCTAATGTACTTATGGAGTACAACTTTCCCAACCGATCATACATAACATTGGATGTATTTAGATCAAAATAAAAGGGAACAAGATGATATTTAATGGATTCAAAAATGATCCTTTGTGACCTCACTTCCCCCTTCTTGTATTTTTACAACTCTTGAGTCTTCTCTTTGTCGGGTACAATTACTTCACCAAGTACATATTCCGAGACTTCATTTTTTGTGAGTGCCAAATCAATCCTCTTCTTCCATGCTATGAAGTTTGTTGATCCAATGAGCTTATTGGTTCCCTTGAAAAATTTAGTCATGTGATTTGTAGATTGAGACATATAAAACAATATGATACATACTTTTCAACCAAGAGTCCTTCCCTTTGATGATGTCTCTAACCATCGTGATGTTTTCACGACCTCCAAGGAGACTTCAAAGATTCCCTAGAATGATGAATTCTAGGATGTATTCAACAATGAAGATTTCAAATAGATTCAAAGAGTGGATAATGACCCAAAATTCCTTGATACTTCCTATTCTTCAAGATTATGTAATAGAGAATATTCAATAAGAACTTGTCCTTCCTTCCTTCAATGAGAGTTTGATGATGAGATATTTTTTTTCCTTTTGCAAATTATTTCCTCTTCAAGATGATCTTCCAGATGCCTTCTCTTGTTGACCTTAGCTATGACACCATGTTGGAGAATCTAGTAAGGAAACTATTAGTTCAATTTCTCCTTAACCTTAATAATTTCTTGTGAACTATATTTATCTTATGTTTTATTTATTAAATATTTTCATCAAACAATTATCAAGAGCAAAAAAATAAAGACATTGGACACAACATATATGCTCCAAGCTATGGAAAAACCCCTCCAAGGGGAAAATATAGAAATAATCTCTTCTTTTCTTATAAAATCTGCTTCAAATGAGAAAACCAAGACCCTAAACCCTAGAACAAGTCATCCTTCAAGCACCAAGTCAAACCTCCAAGAAACCCTTACAATTAGGTCAAAGATCAACCAAGACAACAAGAGTCAATCCTGCTTCAACCAGATTCCAGCGTCAAATTCGGCCCCTAGCTTCGACTTACAACTTTGACCCTACAGTTGTTGCAGAAACCCTAATTCCGGCATGTGTCAATTATTCAATAACTCCTCATTTAAACAGACTAAGGTCTCTAAAGTCAAACTAGGACAAATAAGAGTATTCAATTATCCTACAACTTGGATCTGCAATTCGGCCTCCTACAATTCAAACATGTAATTTTTGGCCTTCCTTGAAGCTGCAGAAACCCTAACCTTCCCACATGTGAGAGAATAAGGCCCAAAAACATATTTTCCTTGTTTTTCAAGACTTTTTTCTGGTACCTTGTTCTTCGCTCTAGCTTTCTTGATATTCCTTGCTCTAGATCAAACTTCTTTCTTGAGAGATGAATTGGTTTCTAAATGAGGTCAAATTTGCTTCTATTTAAAGGCTTTCCATGATGTCTAATACCCCTCTTTAGGCCGACTTGCTTTTGCTAGGGCTGACTTGTGCTAGGAGGCTTGAAGGACTTTCTCGACTCATAATTAAGTCATTTACATGTTACAACTTTCGCAATAGGATCTTATACAAATAATAAGGACTCCCTTGAATCAAGAAAAATATTCTTTTGACATGACAAACCCTAGAAGCATGAAGAACGTGCTTGACCAAGATGACCATAAAATGGAGCATGAAACACATGCTCAAAATAATATTTTCTTTTTTCTTTTTCTTGTAACATAAAATATACATAATGAAATGAGTACAATGATAATTATGAAGACCGAAACTAGTTACATTTTATAATACTCCCCTAGTCTTTGACTTGTCTAAAGAATATCTAAAAAAAAGGGACATGTTTGATGAACCGAATACTTGAATAAATGAAAAAGGCGGTAATTATATGATGTGGAGGAATGTAAAATCAATGCTCCAAGCTCCCTCTCAGAGGCATATACAAAAATGAAAGAAAATTCCTTAGCTCTTGAATATTGGATAAGGAAAATGATGAAAGATAAACCCCTATATGAGACGAGGGATCACCTTTTCTTTCCCTACCATAATCATCAGTTAGCATGTTTTAATTTAGTTCCCTTGGAAACATACTTTATCCTCAGATTTGATGTCATATATATGGGTTTATGATGGTATTTTATAAGTAATATTAGGTAAAATAATAAATTAAATTTCATTTATGTATGTTGGAAGGAACTATTAAGGTTTAAATCCCCTAACCACTCGCATTATAATCAATACTCCAATTGAAGTTTTCGAAGTTCTTTTTAAAGAAGCGTGCCACATCATATATCCATTTGGACACATTAGCACCAACATTGAAGAATATTGATCCCCACATCCACTTTGTACCCATGGCTGATGAAAACATTAATGTGAAGAAGGGACATACCTTATGAATGGTTGATCTCTAATGCACCCACCATCTAAGGGATTTTTTGAAATACTTAATTGATCATGGTTTTGAGCCCATTGGTTGTAATTTTTTGTGAAGGTGAATAGATCCATTCTATATAAGGATGGATTTTTCTTCATTTAAATTCATTGGAGAATAAAGAGAGGTTGATCTACTTTTCACTTTGGTTACCTTTCTTTACGCTTGTGTAAATATTTTCTTTCAATAGTTCATAAGGGGATCTAACAACACTATTCTTGAAGCGACAAAGAGTCATAGAAAATGTGGAGACCACCCAAGGTAAGATTTATAACTATGCTTTGGCATTTTAGAAGATGTTAACAGTTTGAAATATTGTCATTGATGGCAAAGGAATACAAAGGAGAAACACCAAAATTATCATTAAGGCAAAGGAGCAGAGAAGCAACAGCAATAAGGCAAAGGCGCAGGTCAGGCAATGATGTAGTGAGAATTCAAAAAGGAGTCAAGGAGAAGTAATGTGAAACAATGTGTAGCGAAGAGGAAAAGGAGCAGCAAAGAAGCAAGGAACAACAAAAGAGGCAAAATGTTAGCCCCCCCTATAAATTTTTTGGCAAGCAAACGGGGGTTAAATTATTTTTGAGCCTTCAAGGAATGCATTTCCTCTGAAAACACAGTCTCCTTGAAGCCTCCATGTGTCTTTTATCCTTTGATAAATTCCCCTCTGCTGATTCCTATTATAAAGCCTCTTTGTTTGTGAAGAAATGCCTAAAGGCCCCTTTCTCCTCTTATTTCACCCCCTCTTAGCTCCTATTTTTATTCCCCTCGTCCCCCTTTCTATTTCCCTTAATTACCCTTCAAATTCCCCCAAAACCCCCTTTGAATTCCACCCATATCCCTCCTTTGGGCTAATTTACCCTTATCCCTCTATCGTTCCCCTTTCTAACCTTTAAATCACATTGGAATGGGCCAAACCCACTTCCGACCTTATACTAAGGCTTAGCCTCTTTCCGCCAGCCCCGTCCCCACGTAACCGAGCGCTGCAACTGAGCGCTGCTCCTTAAGGCACCCATCGCAAATCGCGGATCGCATTTTTTGTGGGTTGTGTTTGTTAGATCCATCACAAATATTTGTGATGCGATCTGATCGTGTCACAAATATTTGCGATGCGATCGACCGATCGCGCCGTCGCACTTTCCGCCCGTCGCACTTATCACATATCGCAGCTTCATTATATGTATTCGATTGATCCATCGCAAATATTTGCGATGCGATCGCCTGTCGCACATCGCCCCGATCGCATATCGCACTGTCGCACTTTCTGCCCATCGCACTGCCCTCCATCGCAACTCCGCCTGATCGCAATATCGCAATCGCAGTTCTTTTCTCCGCGTTGCGATAATATTTCCGCTCCATTCCATCTTGTGATTTGCGATTTGCGATTTGACCCCCGGGCCCACCGTACTACTCTTCCGCCTTTTCATATAAATAAAGGGTCTTTCCTTTGTAAACGGGAAATTGGTCATATATTGAATTTTCAAAGGAATTGCCCATCGCATCGCAAATCCCATGCTTATCATTTCACTCCACTTCCGTCTCCCGATTGCGATTTGCGATTGCGATTTAGCCCGAGTCCCACCTCCGTGGCTCCACGTCAGTGTTTTTCTCTGTTTCCCTGTGTTATTCGCCCAAACGTTTAATCTTTGGGTTTTTACACTATCAACCACTTCTTCCACCGCTCTCCATTATTTTCATTACCCTCAACTGCTCCATCGCAATTCCTCCGGCCTCCGCAACATTTCTCCACTACCACTGCCCCGGTTCACGACTGGTTTATTTTATTGAGCAGATAGCACAGAGAGGCCAGTTCAGCGGCCAAACGAAACAACAGAGACGGATTTGAGGGATTCAAGCCAGTTAATTGAAGATTAACAATTATAATCCTGCATTCAAAGGGAAAGGCGCAGTTTGAAGATCCAAGCACATTGTTAAAGTCTTATCTGTGTTTAATATCAGCAGGGTACTCTTCTCCAAACGTACACCTTCCTACAAGAAATCTCCATGCCTCCTCGAGCCCTGAAACGACTAATTACACTGACTAAAGCTCATTTAAGACAATCAGGCGGCAGTTATTGAGGTATGGAGTGGCCTTGCAGACTTTCATCCAGTTCATTTATTCCAGAATGGCAGCATAGAGCTCCAGACGCCATAAGAACTTGAAGAACATATTAGAGGTCAATCTCGACCTGACAGAGGCTACCAAATAGTCTACAAAGTACACACAGTGACGCAGATTGCCATTAAGCAGAGTGGGCATGAACTCTTTCTCCACTATGTCTTAATGGGACTCATTTAATTGTTCACCTACTTCTGTTTCTTCCTCTTCTCCTATAAGAACCCCCGGGAACATATTGTAAAAGGTTGTTGTTGCCTTGCTGTGGCAGTTGCTGTTAGAGGGATTCATTCTTGACTGTTAGAACAGTCATGGGAGGGAGTAGCAGAGTAGTTGTATGTAATAGGCTGGGAGGAGAAAGTCTGGACTGTATTAGCCATTGAGCTTATTGTACATGACTGGTTTTGCATCAATTAATCAAAGCACATTTCACAGGATCTTGGTCTATTACTATTGGTGATGTTTTTCCTAACTCTGTTTATTACATTTTCATACTGTTTCATGTTATTCTGGTAGGCAATAGAAGTATGACATAGGATTCACCCTTGCTAGGTGCCCTATGTTTCCTGCTCTCCCTACCTTTAATGTTTTCTGCCTTATGTGCTATCTAAGAGTTGATTTCAGTTGATTTAACCAGTGTAGTGGATGTTATTGCCTACTCTCTGATGTATGAATTGGTTGAATCAGTTCTTAGATGTTCTTGCTGGGTTTAAGCTGGAAGGTTTGGGAAAACGAGGGATGAGTGTTAGCCTTGTCCACTAGGATCCTTGCACGACCAGCTGGCCTTTCTAAGATCCCTTCTGTTTAAATTATCTATGTTTTTCCTCTGGAGTTGCTAAAGTAGACCTGGAGTTAAATGACCTCTGGTCCAATCTATAAGCAGCCCCTTTGTCCCCCCTTGAGAGCTTCCTTTGAGTATGTCCAAGTAGGTCTGGAGTTAAATGACCTCTGACCTGATCTATAGACAGAAACTTGGTTGTTTTCCTTCTCCCACTTTCTCTCCTTAATGCTCCATTCCACCATCTGCCTAAAAGATCCTTTAGTGTAGATGACTTGCCCTTTGAAAGCCTTGGCTAGTGGATGCAAGTAATTTCCTTTCATGACTCCATATCCCAATGGATGGCACTGTCTTGGCCTATCCTCTTTGCTAAAGCCTCCTGTTGTTTTGTTTCCTTTCTCCTATTACTTTCTCAGTCTATGATCTCCTGACCAACCCAGAAACCAACCAACCAAATCATTTTAAACCTCCTTTGTGCTTCATAACTAGCCTAATATCTCATTTCGAGCTTCAAAGACATATCATTCTTTGATCTATTTGGAGAGATCCCTCTCCGGGTCCAGGAGGGCTAGATCCTAGGGCCCAAAAGTGGTTCTGATGTTGTCTCATCTTTTGGTCTTGACAATCTGGCCAAAACATGGGAACCCCAACACAAAAGACAACGATATACATCAAAAAATAAAACTACGCAGCAAAAGTTCAATTCATGCAAATACACGTTCAGATAGGAAACTTGATTGTAAGCCTACGCGCAATGATAGAGAGAGAGGAAGAGAAAAGGGCCATGTAAAGGCACATCAGGCCAAAGTTAGATTATCGACAGAAATAAATAAAGCCAAATTCTGGATTCAGAGAAGTAATATAGAAGGGTATTTTGTATTCGGGCTTGAGAAAAATTGATAAAGTGTGCGACAACGTGATCATCAAATATTTTAGCGAATGAATAGGAGAAAGCTCAGGAGGAGTTGCAAGTAGAGAAGACGAAGTTACAAGCGGCGATAGTCGAAAGCAGAGAAAAGAATAAGGCAGCAAACAGTTAGAAGATTTCCAAGGGAAGAGTTAGAGAAGGACAAATAAATGAGCGAAGTTATGTCAGTTGTGATGCAAAGAAGATCAAAAAAGAAGTAGTGAGGATCATTAGATCTGGGCGAGATCAACGGTGGAACTTAAATCACAACCAGCGGTATTTTGCACTTCGACGATTTTAATGTTTATGTTTAAAGACATCGCATGGTAAGCTATTTTATTTTTGGTGCGATAAAAGATAAATTTGTGAGATTGTGATGCGATGCGATGCATAGGATAAGGAATAAGTTTATTGTTAAACGTTAAAGGTTGCGAGTTGCGATGGGGATTTGGCTGCAAGTTACAAAATCGCAAAAATCGCAATATTGCGAAAATTGTTAAGTTGTGAATCTGTGGGGAGGTAAGTTATAAAAGGTACAAAGTGCGATCCAATGCGATTTTTCACTACCTTTTGGGCCCATAAAACCACAGTTCCGCACGTATATTCTGAAAGTTCGGTGAGTTTTATATTCATATGTTAAGATTTCACAAGTTAATTGTTTTTCATTGTGATAAAGTTAAGTGGGACCCAATCCCATATCGCAAATCACAAAGCTCAGGAGGATAAGCGCTTAAGAAACACATAAGAACTCTGAAGTGTGAAGTGCGATTTGTGAAGCAGACACGATGCAGTTTAGAGGTAAATATTAACATATTTCAAGTCCAAGGTTTAATGTGTTTGCTCCATTTCTTAGAAGAAAATCTTGAATGCGAAGTTGACTCGGGTAATAAAATAAAAGCTGGAACATAAGAGAAAAGACTCGGGCAAGTGACCCGACTATAGTGAAAATGGTAGTGCGCCTATTAAAACAAAATTCTAAACGTGAAGGAAGTACTCGGGTGTATAAGTGACCCAACACAGAGAGAAGAGAATAGAACATTGCGGGTAAGATATGCAATAGGCAGAGGATTTGTAAAACATAAATGCATGGGTCAAGTTAGGCAAAGATGGTTAGGCTGCACAGTTGAAAATATAACAGCAGGCAGAGAAGACAAAGGGACAACAGGAAAAGGACAAAATGAATAGAAAAGCAAGAAAATGAAAGGGCTAAATTGAAATATTGTTGTAACTATAAATGTAAATTCATTGATTATTTTACATTGTTTGTGATGCTAAGGCAAGTTTCCGTAGGCATAGGAAAAACTTCAGTGAGTGCTGTAATGATTATTTATGATGTAACAACCTGAACTGAAGTGTAAGGAATTGAATGGGTGGAAGGCAGAGAGACAGGCCTGTTCACTTCGTATTCTCTGTAGAAAGCAAACAATCATGTAGTTATCTGTAGTTATCAGTGTCAAAAGGAAGTGTGAGGGAGCAGCAGAATTGATGAGAGCTGAAGATTGTTAGAAAGCTACAGAATGGAAGAGAGCGGAAGAATGTAAGAGATTTGTAGAAGGTTGGAGTGTAAAATAATCAGAGAGAGCTGATAGAGATGTTGTGCACATCCAGAACTGATATGAAGCAGATATGAAGGCTGAAAAGACAACATTGAAGAAGGAGTAAAACAGGGCTGATATCCAAGTAAATCAACATATGCTTTTCATGTTGAGTGAGGGGATTGTAGTCTCCTTTCAAGTTGTAGCTTGATAAATTTCCATTTGGAGCTGGGTGAGGTAGGAGCCTCCTCTAGGTTATAGCCTGCAGAAAATACATGGGAGTTGGTGCTTCCATTTCAAGTTTTAGCTTGATAGATGTCCAGTTGGAGCTGGTTGAGGTAGGAGCCTCTTGTGGGTTGTAGCCTGCAGAAAATACATGAGATTTGGTGCTTCCATTTCAAGTTTTAGCTTAATATATTTCCAGTTGGAGTTGGTTGAGGTAGGAGCCTCTTGTGGGTTGTAGCCTGTAGAAAATAGATGGGAGTTGGAGCTTCCTTGCAAGTTGTAGCTTGCAGAATTTGAAGTAGTAGCCTCATGTAGGTTGGAGCCTACATAAAATCAATTGTGAGAGGGAGTTGGAGCTCGCCTTTGCATCAAAACAATAATAAGATGTGGTTTTATCCCTTATGGGTTTCCACTTATATCTGATGTCTATGTGCTTGATGATTATGTGTTGATGTGATGTTTTAATCTACGTAATTACTTGCTGTCCACACATTAAGTTTTTTGATTCATCATGTATTAAGCTACTTATGAATTGAAGGTGTAATTGAGTTGAATGAAAAGAGTTTTAAATGTCCATGAATGTATTAAACTGATTCATCCGCCCTCTCAATTTAGCTAAGGGTTCATCAATTGGTATCAGAGCAGGTTCCGTTGGTGTAAGCCTAATAGCTTGAAGAAGATCTGGTTGAGTCATGGACTATCGAAGTGTACCAATGTTGAGTAGAAAAAACTTTCCTGAATGGAGAGATAAGGTGAAAATAGATTTAATGGCTTATGAACTTGAGGCTTGGAAGCTTGTATGTGATGGTTACTGCATAGACTCTCCCTCTTTGCAAGAAAAACAATGGAATTCCAAGGCAAAATGTGTGATATACAAAAATATTCATAACAAGGATCTTGATTCAATAATGGATTTAACTTTTGCAAAAGGAATCTGGAATAGATTTTATCTCATGCATGAAGGAGACACTAGTGGTTGCATTATCAAGAAGGAGAAGTTAAACAAGAAGAATAAGAAAAATTCCTTTCAAAAGGAAAAAGGTCAATCGAATGAGATACCTGCTAGGGTGAATGGATGTGAGTGTCATGAAGATATTACAGTTGAAGAAAAACCAAATTTGACACAACCTTGACTGAAATAGAAATATTGAAGAATGAAAACAAATACCTGAGGACACTGGTGCAAATATGTGATGAGAGAGAATATGAAGATAAGGAAGAAATTGTTGACCTGAAGGCATAACTTGAAGAAGCAAGAAAAGTAGAAGACATTCTGCTGCAACAAATAAAAGAGAAAAGTCAGGAATGTAGAAGATTGGAAGGAGAGGTGGCAAGCCTGAGGAAGAAATCAGAGAAGGCCCAAATTGAATTAACTATGAATATTCCACAAATGAAAAGCTCTATATAGTTGGACCAAATTATAAATTCTCAAATATCTCCTCTCATAAAGGTCGGGATAGGATAAGAAGGAGAAACCAGTAAATCCAAGGTAGAAGATAACAAGAATATCATTTTTGTAAAACCTGTAAAGAATAATGAAGCAGCAAAAAGGGAACCCACAGAATTAGAAGCCAACAAGACCATGATGTGTAATGAAGCAGACAGAAACAAGCAGAAACCTCAAGTGACAAAGAAAGAAATGAAGAAACAGTCAACTAAAAAGGCTCTTATGCTCCTAAGGATGAATTGAACAAATTCCGAAGATGCTAAAGGAGGTTCCTTCCTCCTGTGAGAAGTACCACATGCTTTTCCTGCCACAGATTGGGACATATTGCAGCATATTGTAAGACAAATAAAATCTAGTCCAACCAACAAAATATGCAACAAATAAAAGGATTGCCTCAAGAAAGCAGATGGAAAGGACAAGCTTTCACTAGGTACACAAATCATTTCCAATGCTATTGTTATTCATGCAATGAACTTGGACATAAATCTGTGGAATGTAAATTATGTTAAAAAATGAGCACAAAATTTCATATATCAGCTCAAATGTAGCTTGGTAAAATAAGATGTTATGTATGCCACAAGTGTGGTTACAAATAAAAAGACTGTAAGCTACCATATACATTAAATAAATCTATACAGATGATGGAATCCAATCAAATTAGATAAAACTGTGAATCAAAAAAAAGTGCAGACATTATAAAGAACCCCAATAAAGTATTAAAGGAAAATAGAAAGGGGGAGACTGTTACTTCAATAACATAATGAATCCATCATAGTCCCAGGGGGAGCTACTCTAGGAAGCAACACAAATATCCAGCTAGTAATAGATAAGAAGCAACATCCCAGGGGGAGAGCGGTTCATAAAAGGTCCCCATAAAGGTAGTCTAAGAAGAGCTCCTTTGAATAAGAGGAATAAGAACAATTAAAAGTTCGGGAAGGGAAAGGAAAATTCCTCTGACAGAGAACTATAGAGGAAGAAGGGCACCTGAAGCATTCAATAACCAATAGGTTGACGGAAGGAGAGAAGGCAGCAAGCAGCAATTGTGGTAGAGGGAACATCAGCCATGAACATGTAAGATAAGAAGACAACAAAACACTAAGTGATGAATGGTTAAAATCACAAAAATTATGTTTCGAGCTATAGAGATGGAAATATCCATAGAGGATGATCACACTGTGCATCACACTGCAAATGTTAACAATGAAACAACATTAAGAAGGATGAGTAAGGAAAATGTTCATTATCATTTAATCTGTACAAATTTTCATCGATTAGGATTTGCAGCAGTCCTGCCTATCAGTAGAATACCAAGTGTTATTAGTGGAGTAGTGGTATGGTACAGGTCCTCAGGATCGGAGTATTATGGCAGAAGTACATCAAGGTAGTATTCCCAGTGTTATCAACATTATAGTATATGTGGATTAAGCTATCGTTGATCTGACTATTACAAAGTATTTTGTGATTGTAAATATTGGAGAATGTCGAGCTACATTATTAAAGCATGGAAAGGTAAATAAAAGTGCCAAAGGATCATTATCTTGTTTGCATTAATGTATTATATTGAGCATTGAAGCAATACTTATTCTTGGATATAATTTCACTCCTCTTCAAATCAGTGTTCATAGACTTTCAAGGCTTCATTCTTAAGGTCATCCATAAAGTTATGGGCGTTCTATCTTTTGAAATTTCAATTAAATAAACTGAAGATTTATTTCTGAAGCTCATTATGTTAGAACAGTTGCAGTGTATATGGAGCAACAGTCATTATGGAGCAGCCCTAGAAAGGCATATGCAGTGAAATTCATTTAATAACAAAATGACATAATGATCAAGGTTATTGATGCTAGAATCAGAGTTTGTATTTTGTTGATTGTTGTTGAGAGCAGAGGAGAACACAATACAAATAGTAGAAATTATGAAGGTTGTCTCAAATGTGGCTGTATGTGGGTTATGAAACAAGAGGTATGTAGTTGAATTGAGAAGCTTTTATAATGAGATTATGAGCACCTGGTCTATGAACCAAGTTATGTGAAAAGATATCCTTGAATCTGTAATGAAGTCATAGTATAAACTACTGTGACACACCTTCTTATAAACATAGTTACCTTGATTGGATATTGTAATTAGAGCTTTGAATCTCTCCCTTAGTCTAGAAATTATGCCATTCTCACCCACATCAGTAAGAATAAGGAATGAAGCTTTCATAACTTGATCTTCTTGCAGTAGTAAGACTATACAATACAATGCATTAAAACTTATCTGGCATTAAGGTTTGAGATGAATATGTTACTCTTCAATATTAAAGTCATTGGGTCATTTAGATTGAAATATTGTTTAGTTTTACAACAAAGTTGTAAGGATTCTTGAGATTCATTGTTCACATCAAGGGCCTTTCGGCTGTTAGTGTAATATCCTTGTTAGCAGTCTAGCACATATCACCACCAACAAGTAGTAAAGGTGAACCAAAGTTGCAAAAGACATATTGGCATCATCAGAGTTGAACAAAGTTATATTGTAGATGTGTAGTGCAGTCGAAGACATATTCCATCAACAATATTCCTTAACAGATATGCATTGCAAATGAAGACCAAGATTGGTATGAATATTCTTGTTTGCAGCTGCAAACTTGCAATCGATCTTGTCTTGTCCTCTGTGCTCTTGCAATATTAACAAATACTGAAGCATATTTGGAGCAAACTGTCTATATCACATGGATCATCCTCATTATGGTTGTATTATTCCAATGGTGTAACTCTGCTTATACAGTCTAACGTAGTTTTTTATATGGAGTGTCGTTGTCATAACTTTCAACATTATGCAAGTTCAAGGAGTTTGTGTTGCTGGATGATGTCAATTTTTTGTGTACATACCTAAAATTTCAATGGTTTCCAAATTATTCTACTAACAAGGCATATGCAGTGGCATATAATCAATAATAAAAGGACAGAATGAAGAAGGCATATACACATATCAAAGAGAAGTGATGAAAAGATGGAAACTACACTGGAAAAATGTGTAACCCTTTTCCATTGATGTCAAAGGGGGAGGAAAATAAATCGGAAGAAGAAAGACAATTCTGAAAAGAAAGCAAAGGAAGAAAGACACTTCTTAGAATGAAAGGGGGAGGAAGCCTTGGAGGAAGTATTGGAGTATTGGTGGATGTATTTCCATCAATGCCAAAGGGGGAGACTGTTGGAAATATTGTCATTGATGGAAAAGGAACACAAAGGAGCAGCACCAAAATTATCATTAAGGCAAAGGAGAAGAGAAGTAGCAACAATAAGGCAAAGGAGCAGATCAGGCAATGATGCAGTGAGAATGCAAAAAGGAGGCAAGGAGCAGCAATGTGCAGTGAAGAGGCAAAGGAGCAGCATTAGAAGTATAATCTAAAGTAGAGAGAAGCAACAAAGAGGCATGGAGAAGCTTTAGAGTTATTACTTAAGGAAAAGAAGTAGCAAAGAAGAAAGGAGCAACAAAAGAGGCAAAAGACATTGGTATGCATAAAAAAAGAAAACTGTGCAGCAAAGAGTCAAGTCATGCAAATACACATTCAGACATGAAACTTGATTGTAAGCCTACATGCATAGATAGAGAGAGAGGAAGAGAAAAGGGCCATGTAAAGGTACATCAGGCCAAAGTTAGATTATCGACAGAAAGAAATAAAGCCAAATTTTGGATTTAGAGAAGTAATAAAGAAGGGTATTCTGTATTCGGGCTTGAGAAAATGTGCTAAAGTGTGCGACAGCGTGATCATCAAAGATCTGAGTGAATGAATAGGAGAAAGCTCAAGAGGAGTTGTGAGTAGAGAAGACGAAGTTACAAGCGGTGGTAGTCGAAAGAAAAGAAAATATTAAGGCAACAAACAATTAGAATATTTCCAAGGGAACAGTCAGAGAAGGACAATTGAACGAGTGAAGTTATCTCAGTTGTGATGCGAAGCAGATTAGCAAAGGAGCAGTGAGGATTGTTAGATCTGGGCGAGATCAATGGTGGAACTTAAATCACACCCAGTGGTATTTCGCACTTCGGCGATTTTATTGTTTATGTTTAAAGACATCGCATGGTAAGATATTTGATTTTTGGTGTGATAAAAGTTAAAGTTATGAGATTGCGATGCGATGCATATCGCAGATCGCATATGATAAGGAATAAGTTTATTGTTAAACATTAAAGGTTGCAGGTTGCGACGGGGATTTGGCTGCGAGTTACGAAATCACAGAAATCGCAATATTGCGAAATTGTTGAGTTGTGAATCTGCTGGGAGGTAAGTTATAAAAGGTGCGAAGTGCGATCCACTGCGATTGGTCATTTCCTTTTGGGCCCATAAAACCACAGTTCTGCGTGTATATTCTGAAATTTGGACGAGTTTTATATTAATATGTTAAGATTTCGCAAGTTAATTGTTTTTCGTTGCGATAAAGTTAAGTGGGACCCAATCACATATCGCAAATTGCAAAGCTCAGGAGGATAAGCGCTTAAGAAAGAAGCTTTCAGGTCCAAGGTTTAATGCGTTTGCACCATTTCTTAGAAGAAAATCCTGAAAGCGAAGTTGAATCGGGTAATAAAATAAAAGCTAGAACACAAGAGAAAAGACTCGGGCAAGTGACCCAACTGTAGTGAAAATGGTAGTGCGCCTATTAAAACAAAAGTTTGAACGCGAAGGAATTACTCGGGTGTATAAGTGACCCAACACAGAGAGAAGAGCATAGAACGTTGCGGGTAAGATATGCAATAGGCAGAGGCTGTGTAAAACATAAAGGCATGGTTTAAGTCGGGCAAAGACGGTTAGGCTACATAGTTGAAAATATAACAGCGGACAGAGAAGACAAAGGGACAATAGGCACAGAAGACAAAATGAATAGACAAGAAAGAAACTGAAAGGGCTGAATTGAAATATTGTTGTAACTGTAAATGTAAATTCATTGATTATTTTATATTGTTTGTGATGCAAAGGCATGTTTCCATAGGCATAGGAAAAACATCAGTGAGTGCTGTAATGATTATTTCTGATGTAACAACCTAAACTGAAGTGTAAGGAATTGAATGGGTGGAAGGCAGAGAGATAGGCCTGTTCACTTCGTATTCCATGTAGAATGCAAACAATCATGTAGTTATCTGTAGTTATCAGTGTCGAAAGGAAGTGTGAGGGAGTAGTAGAATTGAAGAGAGCTGAAGATTGTTAGAAAACTGTAGAATGGAAGAGAGCGGAAGAATGTAAGAGAGCAGCAGAAAGTTGGAGTGTAAAAGAATCAGAGAGAGCTGATAGAGATGTTGTGCACATCCAGAACTGATATGAAGCAGATATGAAGGTTGAAAAGATAGCAGTGAAGAAGGAGTAAAACAGAGCTGATATCCAGGTAAATTAGCATATGATTTCCATGTTGAGTGAGGGGATTGTAGTCTCCTTTCAAGTTGTAGCTTGATAAATTTCCAGTTCAAGCTGGGTGAGATAGGAGCCTCATGTAGGTTGTAGCCTGCAAAAAATACATGGGAGTTGGTGTTTCTGTTTCAAGTTGTAGCTTGATAGATGTCCAGTTGGAGCTGGTTGAGGTAGGAGCCTCCTATGGGTTGTAGCCTGCAGAAAATACATGGGAGTTGGTGCTTCCATTTCATGTTGTAGCTTGATAGATGTCTAGTTGGAGTTGGTTGAGGTAGGAGCCTCCTGTGGATTGTAGCCTGAAGAAAATAGATGGGAGTTGGAGCTTCCTTGCAAGTTGTAGCTTGTAGAATTTGAAGTAGTAGCCTCCTGTAGGTTGGAGCCTACATAAAATCAGTGGTGAGAGGAAGTTGGAACTTGCCTTTGCATCACAACAATAATAAGATGTATTTTTCTCCCTTATGGGTTTCCACTTATATCTGTTGTCTATGTGCTTGATGATTATGTGTTGATGTGATGTTTTAATCTACTTAATTACTTGTTGTCCACACATTAAGTTTGTTGATTCATTATGTATTAAGCTGCTTATGAATTAAAGATGTAATTAAGTTGAATGAAAAGAATTTTAAATTTCCATAAATGCACTAAACTAATTCACCCCCTCTCAGTTTAGCTAAGAGTTCATCACTAACCTTGATCTCAAAGTGGTCCTTTCCTTTCGACTCTAAATGGGAAGAAACCTATGCACATTTGGACTTCATAACCCTAAGATACTTGTCATCTCATTTCCAACATTTCGAAACTTGAAATCTCTACATCCTTTTACCTTTTTAATTTATCTATGATTCTAATGTTTACAATCCCTAATAATATTTGATTCTAATGTTTGCAATCCCCTAATATTTGATTCCAGTCAATCTTGGTCATTTAATCTTAATCCTATTTATCGTTGTATTCATCTAGATTCGGATCTATATTTTACTGAAGTTTGGTTTCACAGAACATCCTTATTTTAGTTGGTACAATTAGCCAACGTCCATACAATAGCTAATTGACCTGACGGTTTCGTCAAATATTGAGGAATACTATATTATTTGTACGTGCTCACATTGACCAGACAATTTCGTCATTGGTTCATTGCAGAATTTATACATAAGGGTGAAATATTGGAGAATAATATATCATTTGTACGTTCTCTCAGTGCTTAAATGCTGAACTGATTACCGTTGGGAATCCGTTGTTGTTGGTAATTCTGCAAACTGTGGAATGGTATTAACTTTTTTCTCATTTTTTACATATATTAATAGTGTGGCACGGCAACGAATATTTACCGTGCTATTGACTGACTCGTTACTGCCCTGAGCTGTATATGCCCATTATTAAATTTAAACAAATATATTATCTTGATAACAAATGGCATTGAAAGTGTTAGATTGAACCTACTTTTGTCCTTTGCATATTAATGGTTTGATTCTCATTGAGTGTCATCCCTTGCTTCATGGAATTGTGTCTGATGTACTACCTTAATTGACTGATTTTTTGACGTGTTGAAAGCACAATTTGTAGTTGAGTTTATCTTGGGATACATTGTGAGATGCAAGGAATTTTTTTTTCCAAGAATTGCTTGGATTAATTGGATGTCCCAGAGCCAAATACTCTAGAATTATGAAACTGTCATAAGTATACAAAAAGGGCAGCAATCTTTGAGCCAATATTCACAATGAAAAAGTTTTCAACAAAACCATGTAGATGACATTCAATAGACCCACTCTAACAGTGCTGTAGAAGGCACGGTATCTGATCAATTTTGTCACGCAAATTGCCATCATTTAAACTCATATTTTGATAGTGCTTTTTAGAAAAAGAAAAAATCCAAACAAATAATACTGTAACTCAGAAAATATTCTGCATGAGGTCGAAAAAATGTATGGCATATCTAAGCGATTTTCTGAAGGTTATTTACATTATATTAACCTATTTTATTTCATTGCTGGGAATTTGGCATACCTTAATAGAGTTGATATTGTAGTTCGATCACTTGCTAATTGCATTCACGTGTTAAAGTGTTATAATTATCTCTATAGTGCAGCCAGCTGAAATATTATAGAGTTTCATGATGGCATAGCCTCTAAGTGTTTCCTTTTTTCATTTTTCACGTGGTTGGTTATCGAGATCACATGAAACTTTTGGTGCCATGCTTTTTGATGTGATGTTTTCTTTTGTTTGTACCTGTTTAATGATATATGAGACTCGATTAAAGATCTAATTTTCACCTCTCAGATTACATCGAATGGCTGTGATTTAATTGATTATATTTGCTTTTTTTGATGGCAATCATAAACGTCCTTGTTATTGTTTTTGTTAGGTCATTATCAATATTCCTGGTTAGAATGGCTGTGATTTAATTGATTATATTTGCTTTTTTTGATGGCAATCATAAACGTCCTTGTTATTGTTTTTGTTAGGTCATTATCAATATTCCTGGTTAGTCCATGCTTGTAAGGACTATTCTTTATTAGAGCATTTGCCTAGCCAATTGAAATCTTATTATTGTTTTTGTTAGGTCATTATCAATATTCATGGTTAGTCCTTGCTTGCAAGGATATATTTTTTTTTTTTTTGGGTTAGTATTTGCATGTAAGGATTATGGCATTTGTCCAGCTGTTAAATTGTGTTGATTTTGAGATTTACCTAGCTGTCAAATTGTGTTGATTTTGAATTATATTGATGTGCTTTGCAATTTTAACCAAAATTTCAAGAAAATGTTTAACATTTTTATTTTTTAGTAATCAAAGTTTCGTGAAAATAATGAATGTTTTTATTTTCCATAAATTTAAAATTAATTTTCTAATTTCTTGAAAATCTTCTTTCTCATTTTCCATTGGTTTATAGGGTTCTAATAAGACAAAATTCCTCTCGTAGAGGGCATTTAATTTTTGGTATTTGTCAATGCCCGACAATTCCTCCAATATTGACACTATTATGCTTCACACTACTATGCCTGACATTGCTACTGCTCTGCCGAATGTTGTATGTCCCTTACGTGGGCGAGGAGGGGGCTACATCGACAAAACAATGATAAATTATGTGCACAAAATTATAATGCATTTGTAGAGAAAAGGAAATCCTATTGCAATTTATTTGAAATGGAAAAAAATTATCTGAAATGTGTTCACTATAAATCCAGATAATGGAGCCCTAAATAAAAATGAAATTGTGGAGTTTTAATTCTTTCACGATGTGTAATTTTGCATTGCAACTATTCCCATTGCTTTGCAGAGAGCTATTTGTGCGAAGGAGTTATTTGTATGGGATTTTGTGTGTGGAGAGCTATCTGTGGGGTTGAGCTCTTTGTATGAGATATTGTGTGAGGAGATCTATTTGTGCGGAGGAATTGTTTGTATGGGATGTTTTCTTTCCTCATGACAGTTAGGAAGTATATACAATAAGAACAATTTTATTTATTGGTTTTTTTTTTAAAATCATTTTTCCTAATAAGCCATTGTCCCACATAAATTTGACGACATTCAATAAATTTTCAATCCTCACCCATGCTTTAATGTCTATTTTTACCAATGCTTCCTCACTATAGTAATCGCCTAACCACCACCTCAAAGCAACAACAAAAACACAAATATCACTTCACTATGTGATTCATTTCACTAGTTTCAATCCCACTTCTTCACCCATGTGAGCATCACCCGATGTAATGAGTGCTTAAAGTGGAATATTCAAAAAATAATGAGAAATTAGTCAATTACAACTTCCTCTCATGGAAATGGTCATAGATAAATGACTTACTTAACACAGTTGAATCCCCAAAAATGATATCTAACAAATATCACTATTAAACAAAAATATTCACACTTCCCCACAACTAAAACACAAATATTACTATTAAACAAAAATGTCCCTCTTCCGCACGAAATTTCCTATGCATATAAACCATAAGTTAAACAAATAAAATAGACAAATATATGAATTTCTTTTAACTTACCTAATGCATTTGATGCAATAATTTAGAGAATCACATGGATTTTTGGTAGGTAGTAGTACTAAACAAAACAATATGTGTAAAAGGGTAAAATTTTGCATTAAATAGCGAGATTAACTAGAATTAAATATGATACAATTAACCTTGTTTTTTTTATTTTATTTTATGTTTTACCAATGTATCATGGTAACAACTATTAAATGCGATAACTTCTATCGCAAACAATTTCATGCTTATGTGCATTTGTTTTATGACTACAAGGACCTCGCACAATGAAAACACAATTATTTTTATTAAACAAAACAATTCACACTTCCACACAATGTAAACAAAAATATTACTATTAAACCAAAATGTTCACACTTCCACACAACGAAAACATAAATATTACCATTAAACAAAAATGTTTACACTTCCCTACATTTTTTTAATGATTCTACAAGGATCTAGCAAAACGAAAAAACAAATATTATTATTAAACAAAATAATTCACACTTCCACACAATGAAAACACAAATATTACTATTAAAAAAAATTGAATCACAAATATTACTATTAAACAAAAATTTTCACACTTCCGTACAACAACGAAAACACAAATATTACTATTAAACAAAAATCTTTACACTTTTGCACAACGAAAATACAAATATTGTTGTTAAACAAAAATGTTCACACTTTCACACAAAATGTCCTATTCATGTAAACAATAAGTTAAACAAATAAAACACACCAAAATATGATTTTTTTTACTTATCTAATATAATATAATGTGCATTGAATGCAATAATTTAGAGAATCACATGGATTTTTGGTAGGTAGTTTAACCTTGTTTTTTTTTAATTTTATGTTTTATTAAGGTATCATGGAAAGAACCATTAAATGCTATATGTTCTATGGTAAACAATTTCAAGCTTATGGCATTTATTTTATGATTATGCAAGGACACTTCCACACAAGGAAAACACAAATATTATTATTAAACAAAAATGTTCACACTTCCGCATAACGAAAACACAAATATTATTATTAAACAAAAATGTTCACACTTCCCCACAATAAAAAACAAATATTATTATTAAATAAAACATTCACACTTCTCCACAAAGAAAACACAAATATTACTAAACAAAAATGTTCTCACAAAAATTATTATTAAATAAAAACATTCACACTTCCACACAAATAAAACACAAATATTACTATTAAACAAAAATTTAAATTTTTACATTTCCACAAAAGGAAAACACAAGTATTACAAACATTACTATTAAACACGAATTTTCAGGCTTCCACAAAAAATGTCTTATTCATATAAACAGTAAGTTAAACAAATAAAGTAAACAAATATATGAATTTATTTTAAATTACCTAACATAATGTGCATTGGATGCAATAATTTAGAGAATCACATGGATTTTTGGTAGGTAGTATTACACAAAAAAATGTGTGTAAAAGGGTAAAAGGGTTAAAGTTTGAGGACAAAAACCATTAAATAGTTAGATTAACTAGAATTAAACATGATGCATTTAACCTTGTTTTATTTTAATTTTATGTTTTATCAATGTATCATGGCAACAACCATTAAATGCTATATTTTCTATCATAAAGAGTTTCATGCTTATGTGCATTTGTTTTATGATTCTACAAGGACCTCTGTACAATGATCCAATGAACTTCCACACAATGAAAACACAAATATTATTATTAAACAACAATGTTCACACTTCCACATAAAGAAAACACAAATATTACTATTAAACAAAAATGGTCACGCTTCCACACAACAAAAATATAGATACTAATATTAAACAAAAATGTTCACATTTCCACAAAAAATGTCCTATTCATATAAACCATAAGTTAAACAAATAAAGTAGACAAATATATGAATTTATTTTAAATTACTTAACATAATGTGCATTGGATGTAATAATTTAGAGAATCACATGGATTTTTGGTAGGTAGTATTAAACAAAACAATGTGAAATGGTAAAAATTTTAGGACAACAACCATTAAATAGCCATATTAATTAGAATTAAATGAGATGCAATTAAATTTTATTTATTTATTTTATGTAAACAATTTCATGCTTATGTACATTTCTTTTATGATTTTGCAAGGACCTCTGCACAAAGAAAACACATATATTATTATTAAACAAAAATGTCACACTTTCACATAACGAAAACACAAACATTACTATTAAACAAAAATGTTCACACTTCCTCACTGTTGAAATTCAACAAGAAAATTTCAGCATCCACGCCTAGTGGATTAAGCACCTACACTAGGGTGGGGCCCACAGGGCTAAATTTGGTGCATGTCTATTTTAGTTATCCCTTAACTAAGATGGACAATAAAATGTAATCTAGTCTCAAAATAACTTTTAATAGTTAACTGAGTGTGATAAACTGAGTTAGCTCATGAATTTCAAGTTAGAGGTAGTTGGTGAGGCATGCAGAGTAATTTGAGTTGTAACAGAGTTCAAAATGCAATGGTGCATTAGTTAATGTAGCTTGTAATCAATTTAACTCAGTTAAGTGAGTTAAACTCATTTGTGCTAGTTGTAACTGTTAGATACACTAGTGAGAGATCAAGTGAATTAAATAATAATTAATTCACAATCAGTGATCTCACATGCAACTGAGGATTTACTATTATTAGCTGCATGCATGTCAGATACAGTGGAGACCCAATTAAGATCTAGGTGAAAGGGAAGTTGAATATCAGTTGTAGGATTATTGGGTTGCACCCATGCAACCAAGCATCCATTGGAGTGCCCATGATACTTCCACAGTCAAGGAAGGCCAAAATTCCTATTCTTTAGGGATTGCATTTATCAGGGATTGCGCAAGAAAGGTAGGTTGTATGGAGGCAATAAATTGACTAAGTATTGGTCAGTTTTATGTGTGACAGTGTGAGACAACTAGCTAAGTACAAGAGGGCTCTTGTGAGAAGAGTTGTATGAAATTGTTTCATGATTCCATGCTGAATATACAATATAATATAGTGGGTTTTTTAGAAACAAGCTTTCCCTGGGAAATTATATGTGTTGTGGCTTGATTGATTCTTCTTTGCTTTATGTGATTGGCCATTGTGTTTTTTGAATTCCACAAAATATTTGTAGAAGCGATTCAATATTTAACTTTATTACATTGTTAGATTGGATTGAATCCATGATATACATGCTTATTGTATTATTTATACATGGTATCAGAGCACATGAAATCACAATTGTGAAGGAGCAGCTGAGTTTATGACTGGATAGAATCCGAATTTTTAGAAAGACTTTCTTGGTGCTATAGCTGATTTAGGATCGAAATGGCTTTCAATGGCTTGAGGTTGGAGTATGCACTCGAGGGCAGCTAAAAATATATCGCTTGGTAGGATGGAGGCATTGCTTGAAGACAGTGGCTTGAAGGAATTCATTGAAAATGATGTTCCTAAACCCGTCTGATAGATGCTACAAATCTTGATGCATGGCAAAAGAAAGTGGCAAAGGCAAGGAGGATCCTATTGGAGGGAGTATGAGACCACATTGTCTCAAGCCTCCATGGGAAAGCCACACCATATGCAATGTGGAAGGCTTTGATAGATCTATTTCAGAGTAGCAACGACTATAGGAAATTTGCGCTCAAAGATAAAATCAAGAAGATCAAGATGGAGAAGGGTGAATCCATACCAAAATATCTAACAAATTTTGTCCAATGTCGAGATGAGCTGGGGAGAATTGGTATAACTATCGCTGATGATGATTTGGTGAGCTTGGCTCTCCTAGGACTTCCCAAGAGTTGGCACAATTATCAAGACTCTGCCAATGGAAGGGAAAAGCTGCCAGTTTGGGAACAACTGTGGTCGGATTTGGTGTAGGAGGAGTTCAGATGAAACACCAAATATGGATCTACATCTAAGAATGAAGATGAAGAATATTGTGCTTTGGATTCCAAGGCAAAGAAGGGGAAGGGGAAGAAATTCCATTCCAAATCTGAGTCCAAAGATGGAAAGAAGCGAGATATGTCGAGGGTGAAGTGTTTTCACTGTCCCGAGCATGGGCATTATGCTACTAATTGTCCACAAAAGAAGAAGAACAAGAAGGCTGGAGGATCTGCGGCTAGTGAGGCTTTGGCCTCACAATTTGAGCTTGAATTCTCATTGATCGCATGCATGGTGTCAAGTGCATTGGGATCTATGTGATATTTGGATAGTGGTGCTTCCTTTCACATGACGGGAGACAAGGAACTGTTCAGTAGCTTGGAGGAGAAGGATCTCCAGATGCATATTGAAATGGGTGATGATGGGAGGTACAATGCTACTGGGATTGGTACCATTACCTTCTAGAGATAGTCAGGTAAACCCTTTCAATTAAAATATGTAATGCATGTACCAGGTTTGAAGAAAAATTTAGTCTCAGTCGTAATGTTGGAGGATAGAGGCTATGATGTTTTTTTTAGTGAAGGAAAAGATTTCCTACGACACGAAACAACAAGACAAGCCAAGAGGATAGGGATTCAAGTTAATAATATCTACAAGATTGAGGTATATGGCTGTGCAACAATGATGGGCAAGGCGGAAAAAGTGGTGAGCCAGGATGAGGGCGAATTATGGCATAGGAGATTGGGCCATATTTACCATGAAGCCTTGAAAGTTATGCAACAGTTTTCTACTAGTATTCCTAGGGGTACACTTGCACTTTCAGACACATGCAAGGGATGTACTATGGGAAAATATGTAAAGGGCACCTTTCATGAGAAGGGGGACTGAGCTTCGGGGATCCTTGAGAGAGTTCACACAGATGTGTGTGGACCATTATCTATTGCTTCAACAACAAACATAAGTACTATGTAATATTTGTTGATGAATTTTATTGTAAGTGCTGGATATTCTTCATGCAGAATAAATATCAGACATTCTCTAAGTTTCTTGAGTTTAAAGAACTGGTGGAGAAAGAGTCAGGGAAGCAAGGGAAGGCTCTTAGGAAGGATAATGGTGGAGAATACATCTCTAACGAATTCAAGAACTTCGACAGAAAAGAAGGAATTCGAAGAGAACTAATAGTGCCTCATAACCCACAACAGAATGGGATTGCGGGAAGAAAGAACAGAATGGTTGTGGGTGCAGAAAGAGAGATGTTGCATGATCAAGGCCTATCGATGCATATGTGGGCAGAAGCATGTAACACTATGATATTTGTGCAGAACCGTTGTACTCATAGGATACTTGGAATGAGTACACCTGAAGAGGCTTTCAATGGTAATAAACTTGATGTTTCATGCTTTAAGATTTTTGGTTCATCTGTTTATGTGCATGTGACCAAAGATGCCAGGAAGAAGCTGAAACCGACAGCTGAGATCGAGAATTTTGTGGGTTACACCAAAACGCCCCATAATTATCAAGTGTATTTCAAAAAAATGACTGTTTTGCAATGGGATATAAAATTTTATGAGGAGAAAGACATGCGATTGTCCCTTGAGAGGGAGCTGGACTTGCATGCAGAGGAGGAACTGTTGGTTCCCAAGGATGGGCCTCAAGATGTGGAGCAGCCACATGTGGAGGATCATGGAGTGGAGGAAAAGACTCATGCAGAGCCATCCATCAGAAATGGAAGAAGGCGCACCATGGGAGCTAATATATTGAGACTTGATGCTGTAGAGAATGTAGGAGCCCCTACTTCACAACGCAGACAAAGATAGTCTCCAAACAGGTTTACTGTATACATGGCTCTTATGAGAAAATGTATTGTGACTGAACCATCGTCCTTTCAGGAAGCAATACAGCAACCAAATTTGGTTGGTGCAATGGTGGAGGAGTATGAATCCATTGTTAAGAACAATGCATGGGAAATAGTCCCAAGACCGGTTGAAAAATCATTGGGTGGATCAAGATGGGTCTACAAGGTAAAGCAAGCTATTTATGGGAGTGTGGAAAAATACAAGGCCAAATTTGTGGCCCGGGGATTCTCACAGTTCGAGGGGATCGATTATGATGAGAATTTTGCACATGTTGCAAGGTACTCTTCCATTAGACCCATACTTGCACTCTCAATGCAGATGGGTTGGCGCATTCATCAGATGGATGTGAAAAATGTGTTTCTCAATGGGATCATTGAGGAAGAAGTGTACATAGAGCAACCTGAAGGTTTCGATATCTTCAATAGTGAGTTGCATGTGTGTCGCCTCAAGGGAGCACTGCATGAGCTGAAGCAAGCACCTTGTGCTTGGTACACTCGGATAGACAACTATTTCACCGAACTGGGCTTCACCAAAATTGAGGCAGATGAAAATCTGTACCAGATTGTGGTTGAGGGTAATCTATTTATTATTTTTATGTATGTTGATGATCTAATTTTGACTAGTGATGAGCAACTAGTACACTCATGCAAGGAGGATATTTCAAGGGAGTTCGAAATGAAGGACATGGGACTCCTTCATTATTTCCTTGGATTGGAAATATGGCAGTGGGATGGTGAAATTTTTGTGTCTCAAGGAAAGTACACCAAGGATATACTGGGTAAGTTTCACATGGAGAGCTGCAAACCCATGGATACTCCTCTTCCAAAAAATTGGAGGAAAGATGATGCTACTTCGGGAGAAGTAGTGGATGCTACTATCTACATGTAGTTATTTGGTTCACTGATGTATGTAGTGAACACTAGACTAGGCATTTGATACGCAGTTAACCAGATGAGTCAATATATGGTTAAGCCTACCAAGCTATTTTGGAAGGCAGGGAAGCATGTCTTGAGATACTTGAAGGGCACATCAGAGTATGGTCTATGGTACAAATGGAAAAATAGAGTGAAGCTTCAAGGCTTCGTGGATGCAGATTGGGTGGGCAGTCCATCAGAGAGAAAGAGCACATCAGGAGGGATCTTCAACATATGATCAATAAATTTTTCCTGGTACAACAAGAAGCAACGATCTGTGGCACTCAGTTCAATGGAAGCAGAGTACATGGTAGCAATTCTAGCCACATGTGAGGCTATCTGGATGAGAAATATCTTGGTTGGTTTTTTTGGTTCTCAGATGGATCCGATAATGATACATTGTTATAATCAGAGTTGTATTAAACTCTCGATTAATCTTGTGCTTCATGATAGGTCCACGCATAAAGATATCCGGTACCATCATCTCAGAGATTGTGTGCAGAGGAGAATAATTTTTCTTTAGTACATTCCCACAGAAGATCAGGATGTAGATATTCTTACGAAGGAAATCATGAGGAGAAAATTAAAATACTATAGAGGCAGGATCAGAGTGAAGGATAATCCTTTTCTTTTTGAGAGGGAGTGTTGAAATTCAACAAGGAAAGTTCAGCACCCACACCTAATGCATTAAGCACCTACACTAGGGTGGGGCTCACAAGGCTAAATTTGGTGCATGTATATTTTCGTTATCCCTTAATTAAGATGGACAATAAAATGTAATCTAGTCTAAAAATAACTTTTAATAGTTAATTGAGTGTGATAAACTCAGCTAGCTCATGAATTTCGAGTTAGAGGTAGTTGATGAGGCATGTAGAGAAATTCTAGTTGTAACAGAGTTCGAAGTGCAGTGGTGCATTAGTTAATGTAGCTTGTAATCACTTTAACTCAGTTAAGTGATTTAAACTCACTTGTGCTAGTTGTACTTGTTAGATACACTAGTGAGAGATCAAGTGAATTAAATATTAATTCATTCACAATCAGTGATCTCACATGCAACTGAGGATTTACTATTATTAGTTGCATGCATGTCAGATCCAGTGGAGACTCAATTGAGATCTAGGTGAAAGGGAAGTTGAATATCAGTTGTAGAATTATTGGGTTGCACCCATGCAACCAAACACCCATTGGAGTGTCCATAATACTTGCACAGTCAAGGAATGCAGAAATTCCTATTCTTTAGGGATTGCATTCATCAGGGATTGTGCAAGAAAGGCAGGATGTCTAGAGGCAGTAAATTGGCTAAGTATTGGTCAGTTTTATGTGTGACATTTGTTACACATTATTTTATCACCATGAAATTTGACTGTCCATATAGGTCCATCACTACCTTAGGATAATAGTGAGATCATTCTTGTTTGCAAGAAGGATTTATCTGTGTAACAACAGTGTGAGACAATAAGCTGAGTACAAGAGGGCTCTTGTGAGAAGAGTTGTATGTAATTGTTTCATGATTCCATGCTGAATATACAATATAATATAGTGGGGTTTTGAGTAGCAAGCTTTCCCTGGGAAATTATCTGTTTTGTGGCTTGATTGATTCTTCTTTGCTTCATGTGATTGGCGATTGTGTTTTTTAATTCCACAAAAGATTTGTAGAAGAAATTCGGTATTTAACTTTAGTACATTGTTAGATTAGATTGAATCCATGATATAAATGCTTGTTGTATAATTTATACATGGTATCAGAGCACATGAAATCACAATTCTGAATGAGAAGCTGAGTTTGCGACTGGATAGAATTCAAATTTTTAAAAATACTTTCTTGGTGCTACAGCTGATTCAGAATCGAAATGGATTTCAATGGCTTGAGGTTGGAGTATGCACTTGAGGGAATCTAAAAATATATCTCTTGGAAGGATAGGATGGAGGTAGTACTCAAAGACAATGGCTTGAAGGAATTCATTGCTAAATGATGCTCCTAAACCCGCTATGATAGATGCTGTAAATCTTGATGCATGGCAAAAGAAAGTGGCAAAGGCAAGGAGGATCCTATTGGAGGCGCCTCCATGGGAAATTCACACCATATGCAATGTGGAAGGCTTTGAAAAATCTATTTTAGAGTAGTAGCGACCATAGGAAATGTGCGCTTAAAGATAAACTCAGGAATATCAAGCTGGAGAAGGGCGAATCCATACCAAAATATCTAACAAAGTTTGTCCAATGTCGAGATGAACTCAGGAGCATTGTTATAAATGTCGCTGATGATGATTTGGTGAGCTTGGCTCTCCTAGTACTTCCAAATAGTTGGCACAATTATCAAGACTCTATCAATGGAAGGGAAAAGCTACCAGATTGGGAACAGCTTTGGTCGGATTTGGCACAGGAGGAGTGCAGACGTAACACCAAATATGGATCTTCATCTAAGAATGAATATGAAGAATACTGTGCAATCTGAGTCCAAATATGGCAAGAAGCGGGATATGTCCAGGGTGAAGTGTTTTCACTGTCTCGAGCATGGGAATTATTCTACTAACTGTCCACAAAAGAAGAGGAACAAGAAGGATGGAGGATCTGCAACTGGTGAGGCTTTGGCCTTGCAATTTGAGCTTGACTTCTCATTGATCGCATGCATGGTGTCAAGTGCATTGGTATCTATGTGGTATTTGGATAGTGGTGCTTCCTTTCACATGAAGGGAGACAAGGAACTGTTCAATAGCTTGGAGGAGAAGGATGTCTAGATGCATATTGAAATGGGTGATGACAGGAGGTACAATGCTACTAGGATTGGTACCATTACCTTTCCAGAGATAGTCAGGTAAACCATTCCAATTAAAATATGTAATGCATGTACCAGGTTTGAAGAAAAACTTAGCCTCAGTCACAATGTTGGAGGATAGAGGCTATGATGTTTTTTTTAGTGAAGGAAAATATTTCCTACGACACGAAAAAACAGGACAAGCCAAGAGGATAGGGATTCAAGTTAAGAATATCTACAAGATGGAGGTAGATGGCTGCACAAAAATCATGGGCAAGGCGGAAAAATTGGTGAGATGAGATGAGGGCGAATTATGGCATAGGATATTGGGCCATATTTACCATGGAGCCTTGAAATTCATGCAACATATTTCTACTGGTCTTCCTAGGGGTACACTTGTGCTGTCAGACACATGCAAGGGATGTACTATGGAAAAATATGTAAAGGTCACCTTTCATGAGATGGAGAACCGAGATTTGAGGATCCTTGAGAGAGTTCACACAAACGTGTGTGGACCATTCTCTGTTGCTTCGACAAAAAAACATAAGTACTATTTAATATTTGTTGATGAATTTTATCATAAGTGTTGGATATTCTTCATGCAGAAGAAAGATCAGACATTCTCTAAGTTTATTGAGTTTAAAGCACTGGTGGAGAAAGAGTCGGGGAAGCAAGTGAAGGCTCTTAGGAGCGATAATGGTGGAGAATACATCTCTAAAAAATTCAAGAACTTCGACAGCAAAGAAAGAATTCAAAGAGAACTAATAGTGCCTCATAACCCACAACAGAATGGAGTCATGGAAAGAAAGAACGGAATGATCATGGGTGCAACAAGAGCAATGTTGCATGATCAAGGCCTACCGATGCATTTGTGGGCGGAAGCATGCAACACTATGATATTTGTGTAGAACCATTTTCCTCATAGGATACTTGGAATGAGTACACCTAAAGAGGCTTTCACTGGTAAGAAACCTGATGTTTCACACTTTAAGATTTTTGGCTCATTTTTTTATGTGCATGTGACCAATGATGCCAGGAAGAAGCTGAAACTGACTGCTGAGATCAATATTTTTGTGTGGTACACAGAAATGCCCCATAATTATCGAGTGTATTTGCTAAACAAAAAATGACTGATGTGCGATGGGATATAAAATTTGATGAGGAGAAAGACACGCGATTGTCCCTTGAGAGGGAGCTGGAATTGCATGCAGAGGAGGAACTGTTGGTTCCCAAGGATGAGCCTCAAGATGTGGAGCAGTCACATGCAGAGGAGCGTGGAGTGGAGGAAAACACTCATGCAGAGCCATCCATCAGAAATGGCAAAAGGTGCACCATGGAAGTTGATATATTGAGACTTGATGCTGCAGAGAATGTAGGAGCCCCTACTTCACAACACAGACAAAGACAGTCTCCAAATAGGTTTACTGGATACATGGCTCTTATGAGAAAATGTATTGTGATCGAACCATATTCCTTTCAGGAAGCAGTGCAACAACCAACTTGGGTTGGTGCAATGGTGGAGGAGTATGAATCCATTGTCAAGAACAGTGCATGGGATATTGTGCCAAGACTGGTCGACAAATCAGTGGATGGATCGAGATGGATCTACAAGGTAAAGAAAGCTACTAATGGGAGTGTGGACAAATAAAAGGCCAGATTTCTGGCCCGGGGATTCTCACAGTTCGAGTGGATCGATTATGATGAGACTTTTTCACCTGTTGCAAGGTACTCTTCCATTAGATCCATACTTGCACTCTCAATGCAGATGGGCTGGCGCATTCATCAGATGGATGTGAAAACTGCGTTTCTAAATGGGATTATTGAGGAAGAAGTGTACATAGAGCAGCTTGAAGGTTTCGATATCTTCAACAGTGAGTTGCATGTGTGCCGACTCAAGAGAGCACCGTATGAGCTTAAGAAAGCACCTTGTACTTCGTACACTCAGATAAACAACTATTTCACCGGCCCGGGCTTCACCAAAAGTGAAGCAGATGCAAACCTGTACTAGATTGTGGTTGAGGGTAAGCTATTTATTATTTTTCTATATGTTGATGATCTAATTTTCACCAGTGGTGAGCAACTGATACACTCATGCAAGGAGGATATTGCAAGGGATTTCAAAATGAAGGACATGGGACTTCTTCATTATTTCCTTGGATTGGAAATATGGCAGTGGGATGGTGAACTTTGTGTGTCTCAAGGAAATTATGCCAAGGAGATATTGGGTAAGTTTCACATGGAGAGCTGTAAACCCATGGATACTCCTCTTCCAAAAAATTGGAGGAAAGATGATGCTACTTCAGGAGAGGTAGTGGATGCTACTATCTATAGGAAGTTAGTTGGTTCACTGATGTATCTAGTGAACACCAGACCAGAAATTTGCTATGCAGTTAACCAAATGAGTCAATATATGGCTAAGCCTACCAAGCTCTTTTGGAAGGTGGGGAAGCATATCTTGAGATACCCAAGGGGCACATTAGAGTATGGTCTATTGTACAGATAGACAAAGGGAGTGAAGCTTAAAGGCTTCACGAATGCAGATTGGGCGGGAAGTCCATCAGACAGAAAGAGCACATTAAGAGTGATCTTCAACATAGGATCGACAACAGTTTCTTGGTACAAAAAGAAGTAACGATCTGTGGCACTCAGTTTAATGGAAGCAGAGTACATGGAAGCAAGTCAAGATGCATGTGAGGCTATCTAGATGAGAAATATCTTGGTTAGTTTGTTTGGTTCTTAGATGGATCCGACAGTGATACATTGTGATAATTACAGTTGCATTAAAATCTCGATTAATCCTGTGTTTCATGATAGGTACAAGCACAAAGATATCAGGTACTATCATCTCAGAGATTGTGTGTAGAGGAGAATAATGTTGCTTTAGTACATTCCCACGAAAGATCAGGATGCAGATATTCTGACGAAGGTGCTCACGAGGAGAAAATTAAAATACCATAGAGGTAGGATCAGGGTGAAGGAGAATCCTTTTTTTCTTGAGAGGGAGTGTTGAAATTCAACAAGGAAATTTCAACACCCACGCCTAGTGCATTAAGCACTTACATTAGGGTGGGCCCCACAAGGCTAAATTTGGTGCATGTCTATTTTAGTTATCCCTTAATTAAGATGGACAATAAAATATAATCTAGTCTCAAAATAACTTGTAATAGTTAACTGAGTGTGATAAACTCAGTTAGCTCATGAATTTCGAGTTAGAGGTAGTTGGTGAGGCATGCAGAGCAATTCTAGTTGTAACAAAGTTTGAAGTGCAGTGGTGCATTAGTTAATGCAGGTTTTAATCAGTTTAACTCAGTTAAGTGAGTTAAAATCAATTGTGCTAGTTGTAACTGTTAGATACACTAATGAGAGATAAAGTGAATTAAATATTAATTAATTCACAATTAATGATCTCACATGCAACTGAGGATTTACTATTATTAGCTGCATGCATGTCAGATCCAGTGGAGACCCAATTGAGATCTAGGTGAAAGGGAATTTGAATATCAGTTGTAGGATTATTGGGTTGCACCCATGCATCCAAACACCCATTGGAGTGCCCATGATACTTGCATAGTCAAGGAATGCCAAAAGTCATATTCTTTAGGGATTGTGCAAGCAAGGCAAGCTGTCTGGATGCAGTAAATTGGCTAAGTATTGGAAGTTTTATGTGTGATAGTGTGAGACAATTAGCTGAGTACAAGAGGGCTCTTGTGATAATATTTTTATGTAATTGTTTCATGATTCCATTTTGAATATACACTAAAATATAGTGGGGTTTTGAATAGCAATATTTCCCCTAGAAATTATCTGTGTTGTGGCTTTATTGATTCTTCTTTGCTTCATGTGATTGGCGATTGTGTTTTTTTTATTTCTGAAGAGTTTTGTAGAAGTGATTTAGTATTTAACTTTAGTACATTGTTAGATCCGATTGAATCCATGATATACTTGATTGTTATAGAATTTCTACACTCACAACGAAAACAAAAATATTACTATTAAACAAAAGTGTTCACGCTTTTTCACAACATGTCCTATTCATATAAACCGTAAGTTAAATAAATAAAGTAGACAAACATATGTATTTATGAGAATAGCATGGATTTTTGGTAGGTAATATTGCACAAAACAATGTGCATAAAAGCTAATATTACTATTAAACAAAAGTGTTCACACTTCTTCATAAAATATCCTATACATATAAACCATAAGTTAAACAAATAAAGTAGACAAACATATTAATTTATGAGAATAACATGGATTTTTGGTAAGTAGTATTGCAAAAAACAATGTGCATAAAGGGTAAAAGTTTCGGGACAACAACCATTAAATAGAACTAAATTAACTAGAATTAAACGAGATGCAATTAACCTTGTATTTTTTTTAATTTTATGTTTTACCAATGTATCATGGAAACAACCACTAAATGCTATATCTTTTGTCTTAAACAATTTCATGCTTATGTGAATTTATTTTATGATTCTGCAAGGAACTCCACATAATGAACTTCCATCCAACTAAAACACAAATATTATTATTAAACAAAAATGTTCACACTTATACACAACGAAAACACAAATATTACTATTAAACAAAAGTGTTCACATTTCGCACAACCAAAACACAAAAATTACTATTAAACAAAAAAGTTCACACTTCCACACAAAGAAAACACAAATATTACTATTAAACAAAAAATTTCACACTTCCACACAACGAAAGCAAAAATATTACTATTAAACAAAAATGCTCACACTTCCTCACAAAATGTCCTATTCATATAAACCATATGTTAAACAAATAAAATAGACAAATATATGTGTTTCACACCAATTGATAGTAATATCTATAAATTTTATTTGAGTAATTAATACACATTTTTTTTAATAAGAGCATCATTAAAAATGAGATATTAAAATCACCATTTATGATGCATTTATTTTATGTAAGAGCACAAGGACGATTCATTGGAAATGTAAAAATAATTGAACGATTCACAGGGACGATTCAATATTTAGAAAACATTACAAATAAATTTTACTATACAATTTTTTTTTTAAATTTTATAATGTATGTACTTAATGAAATTTATAAATGAAATAGGGGGTTTAAAAAGCCACAATCTTAACCATATTAACTAGCATTTTTCACATGACGGTGAAAAAGGAACACCGAAGGTATTGCTGTTAAACGAAGAAAGGTATTTCAATGTTTCGATTTTAAGAGATTGATTTGGACAATGCCCCAATCACCTGCATCATTAACCAAAAAAACTTCCCTAAAACAACTCTTTTGAAAATGTGTAACTTTATTTTTATTATAAAGATAAATATAATACTTAAAACACAGTGCATTTCAGAGATCGACATCTATAAATATCACCAACGCAACCAGAAAAAGCAGGACTAGAAGCTTTGTGGATTCTTTCCTCTTTTGCAGTGGACACATTACACCACCGTCATGTGTAACGTATACACTTTTTAGCTGATTAGCATTCTTCCACGTATCTTTTTAGTAATCATAAAGCATTCAGAGTGCTGGGCTCACTACGTGTAAACTAAAGCAATGCGTGTCACTTCTATCATCTTACAGGTTTTACCAGAAGTATACACTCTTCTCTGGAAAAACACAACGTGATGAGATTGCATATCCATGTGTTTGAGCCCTCAATGCCTTCATCCTTATAAATAATACCCCGGATGAGTTTCTTTGACCATGAAAGCAGATTGTTTGAATCATATATATATATATATAATCAGCAGAAGAAGAAGATAATTGTCAGGGGATTTGTCTCAGATATATGTACTGTTTTGGTTTGGTTACTGTAATTTAAGGACCTAAAACATCACAAGAAATAGAAACTTGTATTTATGTAATTAAGGGAGATCTTCAGAAGAATTAGAATTCCAATGGTGCAATTCATAAAGATGAGAATATCTGAAAATAATACGAATCCAGTGACAACCATACATGGTACCATACATTCTTCTGCAACTCATCTTTTTCTGTATAGCTTGCACCTCATTTTTTACTTTATAGCTTGCACCTTTTAATATCCCTGTGTTTTCAAGTTTTCTTCTAGATCAATTTAGGAATTCTTAAATAGAATTTTGTCATAAAGGTTTAATTACATTTGTAGGTAGACTTTACTCTGTAGAAGCCATTTTTATTTACTGTCCACATTGTTAAGACTCCAAGCAAAGAAGAATATTTCTAACATTCTACTATACAATCTAACGATTATGGTTTTCATGAATTTCAACCATGGGGTTGACAACCTTTCCTCTTTCTCCACCAGCAGAAGTGAGGGAAGCAGCGAGACCATTTGGAGGCAGAGTGATGGTAACATTAACAGAAATCGTTATTATTTTAGTACCTTCTATCCCTGTACATTTCACCACATTATTCCTTCTGTCAACATGATACATGGAAAGATGCACAAAGAGCAGTTAAAGCCCAATTTTTTCAATTTTCTCGCACCATTTGCACCTGAGAAATCGCTATTAGTATCGTTGTGCTGCGTCTTCAACCATTTGTTCTGAGAGAATTTTGAACAACTTTTACCAAATCTGTTGTATGGAATCTACTACCAGCAGGGGTTTGGCTTGAAATTTAAAGGTTTCTTGAGGTGTGAAGGGGCTTCAATTTTGGGTTTGGCAGTCGTTGCAGTTCTCAGGACTACTTTCATTGCATGCATTGGCTTGAAATTTGCAGGTTTCTTGAGGTGTGAATGGATTAAATTTTGGGTTTGGCAGTGGTCGCAGGTCTTAGAACTGATTTCATTGCACGCATCAATTGGTCAACTGGCTCACAATAAGTTTTAAAGGGGACACCTGTTCCGATTCTGTCAGGAACGACGAATCTAAATAGTGTCCTAAACTGAAACTCCCATAATAAAATGCCTTCGGCCTAACAACAAGTATCCATATACTTTTGTATGTAAGTAGCAAATTTAGGGGAAGGAGAGAAATTTTTTAGCTAGAAGTTTACCTCCTCAAGTTTTATGAGGAGGCTAAATCTCTCAAGGGGCGCATATATTGATGTAGTTAACCTATTACTATGATCATGGTAAGTAGGCCTTCAGGGTTGGGTTGGTCTCATTATGTAGGATGAACCCATGGTAGATAAATTTTATTCTATAACCAGGTTGTTTAAGTAGGGGGTGCGGGGGAATATTTTCCCCAATTCTTTTTGTGTTTCCCATGTTGTGGGAGATAATAAGCTACTATATGTGAAAATATATGTTAATGAGGAGTCTCCCAATCCCAATGAAGAGATGGATGAGGTTGGTGATCCACCTTGAGTGTATATATTTCGCATGCAATAGAAGCTAGATTTTTTATTTTATCACTAGATTATACATTAGTTATGTACATTATTGCCTTACTCCAAAGGGTTTTCTCTTAATCCACCAAATTTTCCTCCTCCATATTTACCACTAATTGCACCACCTATTCCACCACCTCTTACCCCACTTGCTTTTCTACATATGTCATGAGTTGAATTATTTTTTCCACCACTTGCTTCTCCACCTTTTACTCCAATTGTGTGTTGAGAATTCTAGGGCAATGAAATGAGATGATCCCTCTATCTTGATAAATGTTTGTGGTGTATTTTTAATTTTACTTCATTTACTTATTGCTTATTATTATGTGTTCTATTAATCAAACAACTACCAAAAACAAAAAAGAACAATGGGACAAAGGACACAATATATAGGTGATCATCTAGGGCCAAAACCTCTCCAATCATGAGAGGAAAACACACATAATTCTTCTTCTTGTCAAACCAGGAGGTAACTCCTCAAAACTGGAATTGTCTATTAGCTGAAGAATGTACATGCTTATATAGATGGGAGGTGAGGCTATTGGGATTCAGCTCCCAATGACTCTTGGCCTTCCTTATTTCCTAATAATAAATAATATACAAAAATACATGTTCACACCCATCCATAGGATTAGGTGTCAACATTCCCCCCTTTAATCAGGGATGTTGGTGGAATTAGCCGATCACAAGACTTTTCAAACTTTTCTTTTTCAGGTGCTGGTGAAGATGTCGACGGTTGCTCATTTGTGGAACAATGATGTAGATGGATGGTTTTGCTTTGAACATGATGTCAGTGGTGTTACTTTGTATTGATGTGCTTTGTTAAAATGTGGAACTTTGGGTTCTGGCCAACTTTATTGCGAGTGTTGTCGATCATGAGTGGAGTGGAATACATTGTTTCATCTGCCAAATCTTCGGGATTTTCGAACCACACAATTTTGCCTATTGCTTGAGAGTTCTTTGCCATATTTTGCACCGATTAGTGAATGCTGCTGGAAGCATTTGTTGCGTGATCTCCATGGGAGACAGCTCCTGATCCAAGACTCATGGTGTAACCTGTAGTAGACACCCCTGTTTCTTTGTCGCCATCAAAGTCTGAATCAGAGTATCCGGTCAAGATGGAGTCGCCTACCTGTGTATATTTGAGTCCAAAGTCTTGAGTCCCCTTCAAGTACCTTAGTACTCTTTTTGCAGCAGACCAATGTCCTTCACAAGGTTTCTGCATGAACCTTGAGAGGATTCCAACAGCAAATGAGATGTCAGGTCTGGTGGTGGTCGGATAGATAAGACTTCCTACAAGCTGTCTATACTTATTTGCATCCTCAAATTCCTTCCCTTCAACAGATGTGAGCTTCAAGTTTTGTTCCATTGGAGTGCCTAAGGGTTTACAATCATCCATGCCAAATTTGTTCAAGAGATCTCCAATGTACTTCTTCTGAGAAAGAAATATGAATTTAGGATGTTGAATTACTTCAATACCCAAATAGTAGTGAACATGACCCAAATCAGTCATTTCAAAACCTTTCTTCAACTCTTTCTTCATGGATGCAATATAGCTCTCATTGTTTCCTGTTATCAAAAGATCATCTACATATACCACAAGATATACAACTGTTTTCCAACTTTCTTAACAAACAAAGTTGCATCATCAAGATCAAAATGTTTGAAATCAAGTTTCAGAAGATGCTCGGTCATGCAAACTTTGTGTTCTTGACCCTTTACAACAAATCCTTCTGGCTGGGACATATAAACTTTCTCCTTTAGATCTCCATTCAAAAAGGTTGTTTTTACATCCATCTGATGGACTTTCCATCCATTCTGAGCTGCTAGGGCAAAGAGAGTCCGGATGGTGGTCCATTTTGCTGTGGGAGAAAAAGTTTCTTCATAATCGATTCCTTATTTTTGTGCAAAACCTTTTGCCACAAGCTTGGCCTTGTGCTTGTCAAGTGAGCCATCTGCTTTATACTTGTTCTTGTAGACCCACTTACAGCCAATTGGTTTTGTTCCCAAAGGCGGATCAACCAGCTTCCAAGTGCCATTCTTTATCAAGGCATCATACTCCTTCTGCATCGCTTCTTTCCATTCATCATGAGAAGCGACTTCTTTGAAGGAATTTGGTTCATGATCTATAGACAAACTCAATTCACAGTTATAAGCAATATCCATATCAACAGGAGAATCAGAATTATCTACATCACCTTCGATTTGTTGAGTGGAACTTCTTGTTCCTGTTTTTCCAACCTCATCAGGATGAACATTCTCCAGTGTCTTTGTCAGCCATTTGGGAGGACCTTTCTGAGATGGCCCAGGCTGGTCATTTGAGTGAGTTGGGATTGATTCAATATTAAATCTCCCAATTCTGTCAATCACATCATCCAATGTGTCATCAGTGGTTGTTTCTTCATGTGGGGGAGAGAGTGCTTCAGGACATGATTCCACAGTTTGATTCAATATCGGAATCCCCCCTTCAAGATGTGGAATCTCATTATCAAATTCTTGGAAAGACTTTGCATGTGTGAATCTATCCAGGCGATCAAGTTGCCGCTCAACAACCTTGTCACTCTTGGAATATTCAAGGAATATGACATCTCTTGCTATTACAAACTTCTTATTTGCTTCATCATAGAGACGATATCCTTTGGAGGTATTGGAGTACCCCAAGAAGATACATTTTCTGCTTCTAGCACCAAGTTTTTTCCTTTGACCCTTGGGTATCAAGGCATAACAGGTGGACCCAAAGACCCTGAAATGCTTTACCGAAGGAATGTGGCCATGCCACATTTCAAAAGGAGTTTTATTTCTAATTGAACTTGAAGGACACCTATTCTTTATGTAAACAGCACATAGAACTGCATCAGCCCAAAACATCAATTTTACATTCTTGGAAAATAACATGGAGCGGACCATATTTAAGATGGTTCTGTTCATTCTTTCAGCTACACCGTTCTGTTGTGGATTATATGGCACAGTGGTTTGATGTTTGATTCCATGTTGACGAAGATAATTTTCAAATTCGTTTGAAGTGTGTTCTTTTCCATTATCAGTACGTAGAGAGCCAATATGTGTTTGTGCATCATTTTCAATCCATGCATGAAAATTCTTGAAAGTTTGAAAAGCATCGGACTTATTCTTCAGTAAGTAAATCCAACACATTCTGGTGTAGTCATCAATAAATGTCATCATGTATTTGTTTCCATTTGCAGAAGCAATAGGCATAGGGCCACATAAATCTGAATGAACAAGCTCAAGTTTTCTATGTGCTATGGAGTGTGAATCATGAAATGGTTGTTTTCTATGCTTTCCTAGAATACAAGCATCACATTCCTTAGGTTTTCTAGGAATTGTAGGCAGTCCATTAACACCATTTTTCTTCAACAAACGAAGGCTTTCATAGTTTAATTGTCCAAATCTAGCATGCCATAAAAGACTTGATGGGAATGTACCTTCATCATGATGTGAACTGAATGCAAAGTTTTGAGCATGAGCAGATGAACCTTTCAGCGTCAAGAGTCTCCCTTCCTCTATTCCCTCCATGACAAGTGAGTGATCTGATGTTTTTCTGACCTCTGCCTTGCCATCAAACAAGTGAATGAAGTGTCCTTGCTGGCGGATTTGGACCAGGGACAGCAAGTTTCTCCTCAACTCATGGAGGTATAGAACCTCATGTAGAATATGATCTGGAAGACCAGGCAATTTAAGCCTGACTGTGCCAAGCCCTGATGGCTTGAGTTTGGATTTATCTGCGAAATATACTGCTCCATCAACTTTGTCAGTAAATTCTTCAAAAAAATATTTTCTAAATGTCATGTGACATGTTGCTCCTAAATCTAGCAACCAATCATCTCTCCATGAAGTAAATGAAACATCAAATAAGTCTTCAGTTACTCCATTGTTACAATGTGCTAGAACATAATGAGCGGATTCAGGTGCTTTACCTTTGTCTTTGTCATTAGTTTTACCTTTGTCTTGATTTCTTTGCTGCTCAATTTTCTCCCATGGTGTTCTGCATTTGGATGCATCATGTCCATCTCTATTACAACGTGTGCAATGAAGATTGGATTTGTCAGATTGTCTGCCCCCCCTTTCTGTGAAGTTTCTTCTTCCTCTTCCTCTTCTGCCACCTCTTCCTCTGGATGAATCTGGAGCATGACTCTTTTCTCTATGTGCCAAGTATGCAACCTCTTCGGAAGATGAAGGGACTGTCATCTTCCCAAAAGCTTTCTCTCTTTCTGCAAAATTTTTCTCAAGTGTATCAAAGGTGATATGCTCAAGGTTCCCACTTGCTTGCAAAGACTCAAGATAATGTGAGTAAGTCAGATATAATGCCTTAACATATGCTATGAGAGGTATGTCCATTTTTACACCAGTGCTATCAATATCATGCATGATTGATCTAACTTCTGAAGCTAAGGCAAGGGGATCATCATTCTTCATTTCAAGACTGAACAACTTAATCATCAATTGAACATTTTCTAATTCTAAATGTGAGTCATAAAGTTCTTTTAGCTTGCTCAAGGCATCATAGGCATTTGAGAATGATGAAATGTGGCGACTCACCTCTTCATTTACGGAAGCTGCAATCAAGGCATAGGCCTTGCAGTTCTTGTTTTCCCAAATGGCGAGCTCTTTGTCTGAAGTGGGCTTTGTTGGTGGATTTCCTTCTTGTCCTTCACAGATTCCTCTCCACAACTCATTAAAAATGAGTGTGTGTTTAATCTTCCGAGACCATTCAATATAGTTCTCTTTGCCGGAGAGAACCACCCCAACAATAGAGATGAGAGAATGCATTAGTTTGCTGGAAAAAATTCTTTTGAAGAGGAAAAAATTCTGCTAGAAAACTTTCAACTCTGGAAATTTGCTCAATTAAAGGGGACAAAAACTCTTTGCTGGAAAATATACTGAATTTAAAAGGACAGAAACTCTTTGCTAAAAAACACTGAATTCTGCACCAAAAAAATATATGTATTTTTTTGTGTTTGAAGAAGGAAAATATATATGTATTAAAAATGTGGAGGCGGTATTATGAATATGAATGGGGCGGTATTATGAATGTAAGAAGTGATATTAAATATGACAGTGGGAGGGGGCGGTAATATGGTGCTATTGTATACGAATGGTGTGGGCGGTATTGTTAAGAATGGTGTGGGTGGTATTGAAAGATGGGAAGGGCGTATGGGCAGTGTTGAATATTATGAAGGGCGTATAGGAGATTGTTGGCAATATGATGCAGAGTGTTGTCCTTGATGGCAACCCACTGAATGAAGATGAAGACATGAGAATGTTGACATGTGTTGTCCTTGATGGCAATCCACCTGATGAAGTTAGTCTTGACTTGATGGACTTGGTAAATGATGTAAATATGATATGCAATGATGTTTGTTAGCAACATAATGCCGAGTGTTGTCCGTGAATGGCAACCCACTTGATGAAGATGATGGAAACTTACTTGATGAAGTTGTGCTTGATAGAATATGCCCTGATGAACTAAATCGGATGTATCTACAGTGAGTACAGAAGGCAATGAAGAAAGGATTTCAGCATGTGCTAAATCTATGGTGAAAAGAGTATGTCTCAAGGCATACGCGGATTTGCCTAGGAGAAGTCGCATATGCACGCGGGAAACAACGTAGGTTAAGTATGGTAAAAGCGCTCAAAAAGTGCAAAACCAAGGGTAACCACCATGGTATTGACCCATTGTATTGGGTAATGATCCGCCTAAATGACCCCGTCCAGATAGTTTTTGGCTCATGGTATTGTTTTGGCCCATGGTATTGAAAAATGGGCTCATGGTATTGAAAAGCATAAACCTATATAAGGAGAAGAAATTCATTGTGCAAATCATGAGTGTGGGTGCAAGATGTCTGAGCTTGAATGAATATTTCTCTCTGAAGTATATCTGAATGGAAAGGGTTACAGTTGAATGATAGATCTGAATACATGATGCACCAATGATGAAGAAGGGTATCTAGATCTGAAATGTACTTGTATTTGCTAGATCTGTTTATGGAATGATTAGATCTGAGATGAGGCGAACATCTGTCTGAAGTAAAGGGTAAAATCTGTGTGATGTATCTGTTCTGAAGAATTGCATTGATCTAAATGTCTGAAGAACCATACACTTGTTTTCCGAAGGAAGCGTGTGCCTGCGGCTTATTTGAAGAAAGCGCGTATACGCAATGAAGTTAGATCTAATATGCGGTATACAGTTTATGTGAACGAGGAAGCGCGTATGTCTGTGGTGCTGTCAGTGAAAAGGAAAAGCGCGTGTACACGACAAACTGGATTGAAAATGAAAGTAAGATAATGGATCTTTAACAATTCAATCTATTAGGTGAATTATGCTTTGGTTGCATTTGGCCTTAAAAATGGAAGAATCAATTGCAGCACAGATGGAAGCCTGTGTTTCTGATGTTGTCCTAAAGGAAGCTTTGGATCTAGTGTGAAAATTGATGAAACGTGGTCCATTGAGGTGCTGAGGGTTGTAGCCTTCAGTCAGGGGGTTGTAGCTCCCTTCCAGGTGAGGCTGGTAAACGAGATCAGGGGGTCGTAGCTCCCTTCCAGGAGAGGCTGGTAAACGAGTCAGAGGGTTGGAGCTCCCTTCCAGGAGAGGCTGGTAAACGAGCGCAGGTGGGTGCCTGCGTGCTGGTCAAGTCTGCGCCAGCACATATGTTGTAAGATGTTTTCTCTATAATAAAATATTGAAGGCTGAGCAACTGCAGCGGTGGTTTTCTCCCGACTTGGGTTTCCACCTAAAAATCCTGGTGTTCGTGTGTGATGCTTTGTGTGATGGTTTATTCTGTTGTTACTGCACATGTTTACTGATAACTTAAAATCTGATGAATGAATATTGCAAAGAACTAAGTTAATAAATATCTGCATATTTAGATCTCTGCTAATACGCGAGTTGTATGAAGGATATCCGCGTGTATACGCGAGTTTACTAAAGGAAAGTAGCGTATGGGTTTTAGAAAGTGAAAAAGTAAAAAGTTTTGAATATGCAATAAATACTGATTCACCCCCCCCCCCCCCCCTCTCGGTATTTTTCCCAACAGATGGGAGAGAAGCGTTGCAATGGGTATGACAGCGCTGGAGATGTATAGAAGGCGGTAATAATGGAGTTGACAGAGAGGTATTGTATATAACCAAACGTTGTATTATATATGTGAAGGCGGTATGGAATGTATGAAGGGCAGTATGGAGGGGCGGAAATATAAAAGAGACAGCGTATTATTTTGGTGGTAGCATTGTATATATGTGACAACGTATAAATGTTGAAGGGCAGCGTTGTATAATGGGATAGTCGACCAAACAACGTTCTATGACAACATTTTATATATGACAGGAAACGGGAAATGTATCGACAGACATCGCTCTATATATATATGACAAACGCATGCCATAAACTGAGTCCATAATATGTCGGCGTGTGTATGTGGAGGCGTTTGTTGTGGTGGAATTACAGTCGGTGTGTATTAAAAACAGCGTGGAGGTGTTTGCAATAGATATATAAATTGTGTGACAGCATATATTCGATGCAGTATAAAAGTGGGGAGGGTCGACAGGGGTGGGGTCTGCGTGTATGCAGGCGGTGTGCGCAGAAAGCACAGGAGGGGAGTGTGCAGTCTGCGTGAGGAGAGGCGCTGAGAGCGAGTTAACTGTTATATATCCCAATGCAGTAGTGGTGTTAACAACAGCGCGGGGAGGGCGTATTGTATGCTGGTGGAGGGGAAGAATTATGAAGGGCAGAATGGTATTAATGTGGGAATGCAGGGAGAGATAGAAGTGAGGGGGCGCGAGTGTATGAGCGATGGAGAGAGGGAGGCCGAGAGGCCTGTTACAAAAAAAAATTTAGGAATGGGATCTTTGCAGGACTGCAGAGGGGGGCTGCAATTTGTAGTGTTCCAGGAACTGCAGGATTGCAGAATCTTCAGGAGCTGCAGGAGCTACAAATGTCAGAGCTATGCAGAGATAAAAAAAAATGCAGAATAACAGTATTGCAATAAGTAGGAGCAGCAAAAAATATTATTAAAAAACTGACTGAGCAAAGGAGAGGGAGTTACACCACAGGCAGAAATGCCAATAGTGGGACTGGCTCTGATACCATGTCAAACCAGGAGGTAACTCCTCAAATCAGAATTGTGTATTAGCTGAAGAATGTACATGCATTTATACATGGAGGTGAGGCTATTAGGATTCATCTCCCAATGACTCTTGGCCTTCCTTATTTCCTAATATTAAAATAATATACAATATTACATATGCACACCCAAACCATAGGATTAGGTGTCAACAAGTTTAATGCAAAAAATTCAAAGCGCTCGGATTGGCTCGAAACTAGTGCGAGAGCGAAGATTTCGTCGCCCTGAATCCAACACAACTCATTTCACTCCAAACCGACATCAGATGCTCTCGATATCGTGTTTTGATTGAATTGAAAAATAGCTAAATAATTTGGAGTGTGGGTTGCACGTACACCCAGTTAGTAGTTTGTACGCTAACTAGGCATTTGACTGTGCAGGTGATGTGTTTTCTTGGGCAAATGGTTGTATGAAACTTTTCACGTTTTGATTGGCTCGTATATGGTGTTTTTTTATGTAGTTAATGGCCGACATAGGCAAATTAAGTGTTTGGCAATTTGCACCCAGTGTGGCAAGAATCTTGCCGGTGCAGGGCGAATTTGTTGCTCCACGTGCCCACAAAAGGCAAAATCTGTAGAACAATTTGCAGGTGAGTGTGAATTGTAGGACAGTTAAACTTCTATGGAGGATAACTCAGTTAGTTTTTTACCTTTTTTAGTGCAGAAAGAGCCTAGCTAGGGGTTTTTTATTGTTCTAGAGCCACTGGAGACATTGTTTTAGCATTTTGAGCACTGTAACTGGTCGTAAACACATATTTTTGAGCATAATGAAAGAGGGACAACATTGGAAGCTGGACCAAGAGATGTAGCCCAAGAGGGGTGAACTCCTTCATAATTTGTTGTCTTGTGTATATTGTTATGGTACTGATGTCTTCTTTATTTTCTGCAAAAACTGAGTTTTAAAGCATGTTAATGTGTTAATGAAATTGACATAATTGACTAAAACCCTTAAACATTTCACTTGAAATTTTCACCAGAAACTCTCAAGTTTTCATATACATATCAACTCTGGCCAACAACGCACTGAACCTTTGAGATAAATAACTACCACCCGAATGAGCTGAGACCAATCCCACAAAATGGCTACATCGAAGTAACACCAATTCAAACAACAAAGAGCACAAGAGGGAGAAACACAACTACCCGTGGTCAAGCAATAACCATAGGAGGCCTCAAAAGGCAAACTAGAAATGGGCCACCAACAAAATCCCAACTGACGGAACCCACAGTTGAAGCTAATAACAAAGACACAATAGGACACTTTGAAAACTTGTAGGCTCGAAAATCACAAATCATAATAGTCCCTAGCCCAAGATCCCCAGAGATGGCTTTGGTGGCATAAAATAACCCACTTAGCTAAGTTAAGACCATATGACACAGTTAGTTGACCAAATTTTGCGAAGAAGACCACCAGGAGACAACTACTCCAAATTGAGCGTGGGTGTCGAAGCTTCCAACCGAAGGCTATTTCTAGGCCCAATTCTCTGCCCAGGGGTCTTCCCGAATCCCAGATACTTGATTGAGAACCAAATTCATACCAGACTAAGGCATACTAGGTTGCCACTTCGTTGCTCATCCAAAGCCAAGACCCCGATGAGCTTCCATGGTCCCTGTCGCTTGCTTTGCAATGCACCTTCCTTCCCAAATTCATCGCCCAGAATTCCAACCGGGAGTGGAATGCTCCTTTACCTCTTAACATAACTAATGTACCGTTTGGAGATTTCTTCGCACGGGTGTACTATTTGATGGAACTGCTCATTAATATGAGCAATACTGCTGCGTGGTGGAGGGGAGAGCCCGTAGGGCCTTCGTTGTAACATATGTTCACCTCCATCGAGAGTATTTTCAATAACCTTAATATGAATGAAATTATAGATTTTTTTCTACGAAAAAAATAAAAATAAAAATATTCAATAAATTTAAATTAGCATATTATTCAATATTTTAATTTTACTAACATTCTGTTCAAAAAAATTATATACTTTAACTTTTCTCACAATACTAAGCTACCAACCTATTTTAAGCTTGAGTACATCTCTTTTAAGCTAAGTAGTGATTAGTTAAATTATTATTTTTAAATATTTTTCTCTTAAATTAATGAAAATTGTAAATTTAAATAACTAATAATCACTTTACATTTGCCACACTACCAACCTTCTTAACTTATTAAGTCAACAAAATTATATTAATCTAGGAACATTTATTTCCCTTCTATTTTTATCATAAAAATAAAATATTAAAGAGTCCCAATTTTTTTCTTACTTTCTTAAACTTGACACTTGTCTTAATAAACATTAATAATCATTATCATCATCATTATAACTTTATTATAATCTTTTTAATAATTTTATATAAAATTAAATAAATATAGATATAAATTTTAATTTAATTATCATTTTAACTTTGTTATAATATTTTCAATAATTTTATATAAAATAAAATCAATATAAATTTAAAACTTAATTATCATTTTCACTAATTTTATATAAAATAAAATCAATATAAATGTAAAATTTAATTATTATTAAATATAAAGATTAGATCTTATAAAAAAAGAAAGATAAAAAGCTATGAATTCAATTCAAAATGATGAAAGCTATGAATTCAAAGAATCAAAAAATGATGATGGAAGCCATAAATTCAAATGGATTGGCTGAATGTAGAACGTAAGTTAGACTTTTTGAAAAAAAAAAATGATAAAAGTCATGAATTCAATTCAAAATGATGAAAGCCATAAATTCAAAGAGTAAAAAAATATGATGGAAGCCATTAATTCAATTTAGTTTATGATGAAGTTAGTTGGATAGTAAGATAGATAAATCTGTGATGTCCATTATTTTTCTCTGCTTTCTCACCATTACAGCGGTGGATACTGTAAATGCCGCACCTGTCAGTAACTCAGAGAACTCCTCAATTCTCAACTGCATCTCAGATGGCGGGTTACGATAAAGGGGACGTGGAGGGTCTTTTGTCGTTGAGAAAGGCAATCACATTGGATCCACTTGGACTGCTGTCCAACTGGACGCTTGGGAACTCCAAAAATGTTTGCTCGCGGTGCTATGGGAAGCCATTGGGAAATTGAGAAAGTTAAAAAAACTATTTCTTGGCGACAGTTTCAGTGGTGGCATACCTGAAGCAATTGGCAATTTGAGGGCGCTGAAAGAACTTACCTTGAGTTTTAACAATTTCAGTGGGGCGATACCTGAAGCCATTGGCAATTTGAAAAAGCTCGAAATACTTTCCCTGGATGGCAACAATTTCAGTGGTGGCATACCTGAAGCAATTGGCAATTTGAGGGAGCTGAAACAACTCACCCTGAGTTTTAACATTTTCAGTGGTGCGATACCTGAAGCCATTGGCAATTTGAAAAAGCTCAAAATACTTTTCATGGATGGCAACAATTTCAGTGGTGGCATACCTGAAGCAATTGGCAATTTGACGGAGCTGAAAGAACTCAGCCTGGGTCATAACAGTTTCAGTGGTGCGATGCCTGCAGCCATTGGCCATTTGATGAAGCTGAAAAAACTCACCCTGTATGATAACAATTTCAGTGGAGGCATACCTGAAGCAATTTTTCACTTGGCAATTTGAGGGGAGCTCTTCAGGGAAAGAACTCACCTGAGTTTGACTTAATTCACTGGTGCGATACCTGAAGCCATTGGCAAGGTGAAAAGCTCGAAATACTTTCCCTGCATCGCAACAATTTCAGTGGCGGCATACCTGAAGCAATCGGCAATTTGACGGAGCTGAAAGAACTCAGCCTGGGTCATAACAGTTTCAGTGGTGCGATGCCTGCAGCCATTGGCCATTTGATGAAGCTGAAAAAACTCACCCTGTATGATAACAATTTCAGTGGAGGCATACCTGAAGCAATTGGCAATTTGAGGGAGCTGAAAGAACTCACCCTGAGTTCTAACAATTTAAGTGGTGCAATACCTGAAACCATTGGTCATTTGATGAAGCTGAAAGAACTCACCTTGGATGGCAACAATTTCAGTGGTGGCATACCTGAAGCAATTGGCAATTTGAGTAAGTTGACCAACCTAGATCTTAGTTGGAACAACTTAATTGGTCCAATACCTAAGGGCATTGCTAATTTGAAGCAGCTAGGAACCTTCAACTTGGAAGGTAACACTTTCACTGGTTGCATACCTGCAGTCATTAGTAATTTGAGTCAGTTGAGTTATTTAAATCTGGGTGTAAATAGGTTTACTTGTGGCATACCTCAAGCTATTTTCAAATTGAGTGAGTTGACCTTCCTCAATCTCGGTACAAACAAGTTAACTGGAAGAATACCTGTAGGGATTACTAATTTGAAGAAGCTTGAAGAACTTTACCTGGATACCAACAATTTTACTGGTGGCATACATGAAGCCATCGGAAATTTCAGTAAAATGACCTACTTGAATCTTGGTGTTAATGGGTTCACTGATAGCATTCCTGAAACCATTGCTAATTTGAGTCAATTGACCCAACTGAATCTTGGCACAAATAGGTTCACTGGTGACATACCCAAATCCATTACCAAATTGAGTGGACTGACCTTCCTGGATCTTGGTAAAAATAGACTAACGGGTGAAATACCTAAGGGCATTCCAAATTTAAAAAAACTTGTTTACCTTTACCTCAATGACAATAACTTCACAGGGAGAATTCCAAAAGCAATAGGAAAGCTTCAAGACCTTAAAGTCTTGTTTTTGTCTTCAAACAATTTAAATGGACATATCCCTTATAGCATTGGTCAACTAAATGCCCTCATTGAACTTGATATGTTTAATAACAGTCTTTCTGGGACCATTCCTAAAAGTATTAGTGGTTTGGCTTTACTTGAAAAATTGGATCTCTCTAAAAACCGACTTAAGGGACCAATCCCTCATGGTATTGGTAAATGTGTGGCATTACAGCAATTATTTTGTCAGAAAACAAGCTAAATGGAACTATTCCAGTATCTTTGGGAAATTGCACAGCCTTAAGAAGATTAAAGGTGTCAGAGAACTTACTCAGTGGAGATCTGGGCATCGGATTTCCAGTTTCTATGGAAGTTCTCTCTGGTTACTCTAACAACTTCTCCGGGACATTGTCAGAATCTTTGGCGAGCTGTACCAAGTTACGGTTACTGGATTTAAGGAAAAATGTATTGACAGGTAAGCTTCCTGATTACCTTGCATATTTCCACCAATTAAGAGTTTTAAGTGTTGGTTATAATAACCTTCACGGTGGCATTCCTCAATGGATCACAAATCTCACCAAGTTGCAATTGCTGGATCTATCCAACAATAATTTCATTGGAAGAATACCATCACATCTTGAGAGGCTTCAGGGATTCAAAATTCTTGGTTTTTCCCAAGCTAGTGATGATACACCATCGGGAAGGTTTGAAGCTTCTCTAGTTGATAGTGCTACACTAACTAAATCCTTGGAAGACCAAATCAGTGGCAATACATTATATGAGGATATGAGGGTTGTTATGAAAAGTTATGAGTATACTATCACATATGTGTTGTTGACAAACACAATATTTGACTTGTCTAGCAATAATCTTGTTGGAGAAATTCCGGCAAGCATTGGAAGTTTGAGCAGATTGCGGTTGTTGAATTTATCTGGAAATCAACTAGATGGCCAAATACCTTCATCTCTTTGTAGAATATCTACTTTGGAACAATTAGACTTGTCCAAAAATAATTTGAGTGGGAATATTCCTCAAGATCTCTCTACATTATCTAAGTTGGCATTTCTAAATGTTTCAGCAAACAAACTCTGCGGGCAAATCCCACAAGGAAGGCAGTTAGATACTTTCGGCACTATTTCATTTCAAATGAATAAATGCCTATGTGGTAATCCTTTACAACCATGCAAGAAAACAGAAGAGCAGAAGAAAAGTTCAATGAAAAGAGTTAACACCTTTTACAGATGGATCAGCTGGGTGGAGGAAAAAGTCTCATTAATTGCATTGGTATTGGGAGTGGGGATTGGATTTGGAGGAGTTACAAGTTTGATAGCTATATCTAATAATTTCCGACATTGGTTGGTGCCACCTCCTGTGCCAGAGCCTGTCTATGGAGTGTACCAATACCCTAGATAGTATGGTTGCTTCCACCTTGTAAGGTTGGTATTTTTGTCAGTAATTCTTGTTGCATGTAAAAATGATATGAGTAAAGTTTTGCAAAATATTTCTTTTGTTTGTGATATACCTTCTCATCGTTTTGAACATAAATGATCTAATACTACAATGAGAAAATAAGTTCTCATACTTAGATGGTCAATCGATCCACTTCATATGATTTTCTGTATTGGTTAGATAGCTCTTCTGTTCACTCTTGCTGTGTGTTGAATATGTGGAAAAAAAAGATGGCGTCCAAGTATTTATTTGTCATTCAATTGAAAATTATTTAATGGTTGTGGGTTAAATATGTGCAATTAAAAAATGGCTTCCATGTACTCTATTGCCAATAAATTGAACATTAGTTTGGAATGGTTATGCCAATTAATTGAACATTAGTTTGAAATGGTTACTCTGTTACAGGGTATTCCAAATGACATCCTGTAAGATCCCAAATCTTAATAATTTAATCAGATGTAGCACATTCTAGTGTTCTCAATAAAAAGTTATTCAGTAAAAACCATGAACATAGATAGGATTTGGAAATGCAGCCTTTTATTTATATTATTAACTGAAAACAAAGATACATGCCCACACCAAAAATATCTGAGCCTTTGCAGTGGCATGCTCCGCTGCTCATTAAAACAGAAACCCAATACTGAAACACAATCGTGGACCCTAGATGGATCCACCAGACAAATTCACCACGGGGTTTTCGTCCCGGGATCAATGCTAGAACTAGCCAGGCCAAATTCTCAACCCAAACACAATAAGTTAGATAATACCAGAATGCATCTAAATGCCTAGCTTCTCTCTCCTTTACAGGCTTGATGGACTTTCTAGAGACCTTATTTTATTATTTTTCTCGGAAACTGACAACAAATACTATGGGCCAATACCATGGGAAAATACCACGGTAAGTACCATGGATCAATTCTGTCCACTTTGACTAGATCAAGAAAGGGAATATTACAAATCCTCCCACCCAAAGATTGCTTGTCCTCAAGCGATCCACTTCTATCCACAACAAAAGCATTTGTACATTGATACCAGGATCCCATATAATCCGATGTACCCTCCATGTTGAATGGTCCTGAATGGATCCTTTGATACCTGGATCCCAAACAATCCTCTAACCAATCCTTTCCTCAATGGATTCTCCTGGATCCCAATACCACCTAAATCGTGGGACTTGTGGGTTATGGTACCATTTCCACTCTCTATCGCTGCCCGCACCAAGTGGTCCAAGCTGTGATTTTCCCTTGGCTATGGGTATCCTCCAAATAATCAACTCATCAATAGAATACCAACTCATAATCTCTTGCCAATCCATACTTGGGAAAGAATGAATATCTACAAATCTACTATGTTGATGTTGTTCGATGCTTGATTCATGCTGCGCTACTTGGAACTCTGCTCTGCTCTTCTCAATGTATAAAGTTGGGTTGTTGGTGTTGCAAGCCTTATCTATGTATTCCTGTAGAGCGTTGCTATGGAACTCCCAATTGTACTCCTCATGCGGCCTTGTGAGGGACTTGAGTTGTTCCTCAATACTAGACAACTTGGTCGATGATTTGACACATACCCCTATGAGTTCCTCAATTTTTCTGTTCTCCTGTAAGACAGTGTCTTGGACTATCCAGACTCTTTGCTTCAACAACATAAGATTTGTCTTGAAATGCATGATCCTTTCCCGAAAGTCTTTCACTGACAATTCTAGTGCCCTGCTGAATGTCTCTGTATTAGACTGCACTGGATGCCCCACGACCACAACTTCAACTTGAGCCTTTGACCAACTCTCTAGGAATGGTTCATTTTGCACATTATGTTTGTCATGTTGCTCCTCATGATCATACTCATCATGCTGGTTCACTATGGTTGGATCCTCACTCAAACCTCCCTGGTCTCCTCCATCTGTGGAGACAATATGTTCATCCCTTTCAACTGTCGAACATAGATGCATTGGTGGACTTTTATCTATACTTGATTGTTCATATTCTTTATGGATATTCCCTTGGGGATCTACGAACTCAGTTGTATAGGAGTCTACCTCATCAATGCCATTAGGTAGAATTTCTTCATGCACTTCCAAATTCTTGTCATCCTGCAAGCCTCCCTGAATAATGTCATGATGTTGCTCACCATCTTGAAGATAAATAGACCCAGCTACAAAAGACTCCCCATGATTTGAAGTAATCTCCTCTTGTTCTGTCTTTGTTTCCTTCTTCTTATCACCTAGACATGAATGGTTAAGGGCCCAAGGTCCCTTGCAGATAAAGCATAGTCCTCTCCTCCTTAGTTCATTCTTGCTGCAGATTTTGTTCTTGCTTTCTCCATCAATCCATCTCAACCCCTTCCTAGACAACACCTTTCTGAGCCATTTTATGTTTTGCCTGACCAATTTCTCGACTAGATCATAGGCAGCTGGTGATACCTTTGGTTCCTTTCTCCAAATGGTTAGCAATTTGGATCTTAGTATCTTGCATATGTCAGCATCTCCTTTTAAGAACAAAGACACAATCTTTTGCATGCATGCTTTGACATGGTTTGAGTGAGTTGATGTAATACTAGAATAAAAGTTTTGGAGCAACTGAAAGATCAACTCGTCACATTCCATATTTAGCATGAATGTGCCAAAGTTGAACTCTGCCATGAGTTTTAAAATTCTGCATCGCTTTTGATAAGTAGGACACATGATGTTGTTCAACCCTTGAAGGGCTTCTACTATCAGCTGTAGTATATCTGTCATGAGATCATTATTGTAGGGCAGTAATGGTGATGTTAGAGCTATGACCCTGCTGAGAAAAGAAGCAATTGTGACCCTGACCTCTTCATTCGGATGTTCTCGAAGTCTGGGTTGTATTAATGCAAGCATGGAGGGTTTGAGAGCCCAACTGAGCTTCTTCCATTCTGGTTGTCCTACCTTGGACAAACATATGTCTAATTCCTCCAACTTATGAAGGTCTATAATTGATTTTGTTTGTTGTAATTCAGAGCCGAGTGCGAAGTGCTTAGCTCCTCTTCTTTGTCCTTCCTTCACCTCCCATGGTTGCTTTTTTTGTAGAATGACATGGAACCTTTTTTAGAATGGTCTCCTTTGACTATCATTTTGGTCTCTGGAGATGTGGCTCCTTAAAGGACCATATATCTCCACTAGTTCATTAAAGATATTTTGGTTGTTTTCCAAAATTTCTTCAAGACGATCCATCTTCACATAGCAAGACAAAGAAATATACAAAAATGTATTATGCCTTCTCACATTTTGATTTTGGCCATGATGAAACTAGGTTAAGTTGCTGCCAGCGAAAGTATATAAATAACACAACCTCTTGAAATAATATTTCAGCACTTGATTTGGAGATATGCTGCCCAAATACACGTTCCCTTTTGCACAAGACAATATTCTGATTTCAATGTATATGTAAACTCATCTCATGATGGCAGAGTTTAACAGGCCCCAAAAAGATGCACTATGAAGGAAGACGCTCAACAACACTGTATCAAAGATTTTTTTATTTTTATTTTTAATTAAATCCTTACAGCTCCCAAACTAAACTCAACTTTTTGTTCCTTCCCTTCTCTTTATAAATCAAACCCCTAAAAAAAATATCAACCTTTTGTCATAATTTTCAAAACTATAAACATGACTTAAAACTATGAGTCAAGTCCATTTACCCACTTTCACGCTCCAAATACATCTCTTGATTAAGCAAAATTCAACTTCGTTCTCATTGTTGCCGGCTGAACCAATCCTCCTCCTTGATTGTCCAGAAGATCAGATCAGGTTAGATCAATTTCTGCTCCTTTTGCAACGCACAAATTCTTCTTTCAATCAACTAAAAAATAAAACCAACTAGGGTGATACTCAATACCACCAGAAGACAAGATGCACAGCTCTGATACCACTGTAATATTTCAAACCTTAATAATTTAGTCAGATTTAACACATTTTAGTGTTCTTAATAAAAAGTTATTCAGTAAAAACCATGAACATAGATGGGATTTGGAAATGCAGCCTTTTATTTATATTATTAACTGAAAACAAAGATACATGCCCACACCAAAAATATCTGAGCCTTTGCAGTGGCAAGCTCGGCTACTCATTAAAACAGAAACCCAATACTAAAGCACAATCGTGGACCCTGGATGGATCCACCAGACAAATTCACCACGGGGTTTTCGTCCCGGGATCAATGCTAGAACTGGTCAGGCCAAGTTCTCAACCCAAACACAATAAGATAGATAATACCAGAATGCATCTAAATGCCTAGCTTCTCTCCCATTTTATAGCCTTGATGGAATTTCTAAAGACCTTATTTTGTTATTTTTCTCGGAAACCAACAACAAATACCATTGGCCAATACCATGGGAAAATACAACGGTAAGTACCATTGATCGATTCTGTCCACTTTGACTGGATCAAGAAAGGGAATATTACACATCCTCTCACTTTTTGAATATATCTTTTGGTTCCATAATAATAGCACTGTTATGGAAACAAGCTAAAGACAGGTATTGCTGTTTAACGCACAAATTTTGCTATCCAGTCTCTTTCATGCCACAATTTTCATGTTTCATGTTTACTGTAAACATTTGCCTATATTTACACTTGTCTTGACTGTATTGTACATGACAAGCCGCCGGGGCAAGTTGGAAGCCTGCAAATAATTTTAATCTCAATCTTTATCTACTTGATTTCGCCCTTGCATCTATGATATTATTTGAAGTATTTTGATCATGCTTGCAAACTCTATGTCAATTCTTAATAATTGCATTGTTTGCATGTGAGCGCAATGTGCATCTCCCATTTTACCCAACAATACAAAAAGCTCCTGATAGAAGTATTTCGGAAGTTCGGCCGCCTTTCACGATAACAAATTACATATGAAGATTCACTGCCTGCCCCGCGTCCATTGGTTTGCTCTTTTTTCGTTGACATTTGGTCATGAGAGGAGATGAGGCTTAAGTGAATATGGATAATGGCGGCACCGAAAGGGGATTCCTCAATTTCGAACAGTAGTTACTTGATGCAAAATCGGGTTCAATTTCAAAGACTAATTACATGTTGCAATGGGCTTCAAATACGTTGGAAAAGTTGGGCCCATTTAGGTTGTCTCATTTGGAAATGAAGGACGAGAAGAGAGGAAGATGCAGCCCGCAAATGTAAAGAAGAGACTGATCCATAAACAAGAGACTCATGGCCTACTTGCTTTACCAACGCAGATCCTCTGTGAAAATCCTTTTTTTAAGCGCTGTTCTCAGGCATGTACAGTGTGCTCTGTCCTCAGAAAGGCTACTAGGCCTCTCTCCTCTGTTCTGTACAAGGATATTTTTTCTTTTGATGGCTGCAAAGCCTGCTCTCCACGCAACCTCTGCTCTAGATGATTAGCTGGCTCCTTCTATTGGTAACCTGTACACAAGTTGTTGGATAACGGTGCAAATAATTTATCCTATGGCCAATAATCCTTGGTTCTGGATGTGAGCTTTTTAGCTGGAGTACAAGGCAGTGGAAATATGCTCAAGCAACCAACTAAATGATTGGTTTGACTATGTGGTGGTCTTCATGATGGATTCTTGACTCTACCACAAGGTGATGGGAATGTAAGCATGTGCCGTGGTCGCAGGTGAGTTGTAGTCGCCAATTTATAAAAAGTCTAGTATATTTCAGTTCTGCAAGTTGATTTTTCTGTCCGAGTCTTTTGGATACTATACCCAACCTTAATAGAAAGGATGAATGTTTGTCATTGTGCTTGGCCTCTAAGGTCTTCAACCTGCTCGCTATTTGCTACAGCCATTGAGCTCTTGTGTCAAATTCAACAACGCTTCCAATCTGCAAGAACCCCACCGTTGTTTAGTGTAACCTGAAATACACACTCACCCTTGTCTCAGTGCATGGCTCTTAATACATTGGAAGTTGTAATGCTCCGGACATAAATGCATTCATTATCCAGGTCGCAGTCTAGCTTGATTAGATGGGAAACCTTCCTGCAATATGATAAATGACCTATGACTCCATTTGTGGTCTCAGTGATCACGTGGGCTCTTCTCTAATTAGTATCTTCTAATTAATATTTTCTATGTAGTTTAAAAAAAATTTACACAATAATTTAGAATCCTTGTAAGATTATAAAAAAATTTGGTAAAAGTTTTTGAAAATCTGAATTACAGTGGTTAAACTTCTTTAGTATTTTAAGTGCCCTAAGGGTTGGTTTTTAATGGTGCGGAATCCATTTCACCATCAAAAATGCAATTCAAACACTCCAACTACCCGCTTTTTGAAATCTTTTGAACCAAATTCCAACAAAACACTACAATCCGAGCTATTCTGTTACCTCTCGTAAACAACTCCATTAATATAATTATGTGCCATTCACTAAAGCAATGGTAACTCCTAGATTCATTCTTATATCTTACAGTTGCATGTTCTGCTCCAATTGACCAGGCAAAGGAACCTAATCGACCAACAGTTGAGAAAAAACGCCCAGCAAACAAAATCAACCAGCAAAGAAACCCAGTTGACTAATGGCTGAGAAAAATTGAGTCGCAAACAAAATCAATCAGAGTGAGATGAAATCGATCCAAGGCTCAAACAGCAGCTCACTCCAAGCATGTACTGCTAGTACGGCCGGGTGGGTGAGAGGAAACACCCAATTAATTCAAAATGAACTCAACAAGATACAATTGACCAAGCCGAGGTAGACTCAACCAAGCAAATGAATTTATTCGACCAAGAGGAAAATAGACTAGGGAGGTTAAATTAGCAATTTGTTTTAAAGTGGTAAATTATATGAAGGAAAGGAATTTGGGAAGATTATCTTGCTACTCACTCCAATGGAACTATTGTTAATCATTTATTTGAGTGCAACAAAATTGCTTCTTATAAGAATATGTAGATGACAAATATCTAAAGCCACTCAGAGACATTAGAAAGGGCAGTGTTCCACGGGGACGCATCCCCCAAGGTGGGAGACGCACTTCCCTGCTCCCCCGTGCTCCCGAGATGGGGAAACTCCTAGGGAAACTTTCTCCACGTCCCCTTTTTTGGAAAACTCGGGGAAACTCTGGGGGTGCGTTTTTCTTGTGACGAAATGCATCTCTCTTGTGGGGGACGAGGGGATGCAAGGGGGATGCAAGAGGGATGCGTCCCCCAAATTTTTTCTCTAATAACAATTAAAAAAAAAACAATTTTTGTATTTCACTGCTTTCTATGTTTATTTTTAGTTCAGTTTTCTATCGCTGATTTAGACTTCAAATGTCATTGTCATATGATGAATTTAATTTTTGATGTGCATTGCCTAGTTTTAATTGTCAAATGATGAATTTAATTTATATGTACCTTGCATAATATTAATGCCCATTGCCAAATGATGAATTTTGATCGAACATTGCATAATGTCAAATGATAGATTCCATTTAGTAATTTATTTTCAGATTTAAAGTCAAATGATAATTTTACTTCACAATAGTCTAATACGAAATGATGATCATATTTAGATGTGCATTTCATAATTAATAAGATTTATTATCTACTAATTTCGTTATTAACATATTGTTGGGATTTTATTTTATTTTTATGGATTAAATTTTTGATAATTTTATAATTTTTATGGCTTTGACGTCCCCCCGTTTCCTCGAAATTTCCCTAAATTTTGGGGTTGCTTATATACGTCCCCCTTGTGCGTATCCCCACTCCTATGTTTCCCCATCCCGGAAACTCGGTGGAACATTGAGAAAGGGACATACAAATTTCTAAAGAGGACTCCACTTGTTAGATTTTAACTCATGATGAGCAGAATTAGGCTGCTATTAGGATTGAAGAAGGCATTTTTGGTATTCAGAAAGACATCATTCTCAGTTCCTTCGGTGCAGTCCAGTGTCGAAGCAAGAAGAATGGGAATGATAACATAGGAGGTGGAACTGGAGTAGAGTGACGCTCTTCCAGAGGTGGAAAAAAGACACTCTTCTAAGAAAGAGGTGGAAAGAGAAACACTCTTCCAGTGAAAACAATCTAATTTCGTTAATCACCACAACTCCACAAATACACAGGCTAAACTAAAGCCAGCGATTGTACATGACCAGTACCCATAATGAATAACACCAAGGTACCATGTAATGTTCCGTGGTGATTAATTGGCCCAAGAGATGAAGTAGCCTATCAACCTCCATAGGCTATAGTCCTCAATAAAGGGTAAAATCCCCAAAATACCTAAATATTTGGGCAAAGTTTGGGGAATTAAACCCAGAATTAGGATTTTGAGTAAGAGTTACTCAATTCTTCAAGAAGATGAAACCCCTTAAGAAAATATATAAATAAAAGAGCATTGAATTCATTTTTTATCATCATTGTAGATCAATTTTTCTTGAGTCTGTGGCTTTCAGGGTTTTAAGACCCATTTTTTTCCCACTAGTGAAAGATTACACCCTAGTTGATAAAATCTTTTTTTTCCTCTCTTATCTTTCTATTTCCTGTTCTGTCAAGTAGGGGACACTTCTGTCTAGTTCTATCGAGGATTTATTGAGAAAAGGTTGAAATAAGGAAATTGCATTCCTCCTTAGAGTAGAACACTCGTTAAGGTAACAAAGTATCATTCTGAAGAGTTCGAATCTGTTCCTAAGCAATAAACCTCTTATCGGAGATGACTTAGGGTATCTAAGGTCAGTAGAACAAGTTCTTGAGGCAGTCACAGGTATCTTCAGGCTTAAAAATCGACTTTGTGCAAGGCGGGAACCACAAAGATCCATCCCGTAATAGACCGATTTCGATCTTGCCATCCTAAGGACAGTTGCGGAAGGATTGAGGAAGAGTTCTGACGCATTGAGAAACAAGAGATAGATAGATATTGTTACATCTCTGGGTGGGTGAGTTCCTTCTGTGGAGAAGACGTTGACTGTTTTGGAAAGAAATTCGAGTTCTGAGGCCAGGAAAGGCTCTGCAAAGTGAAGTTATAGCCCTTTGTGCTAGGCGGACCCCTACTGTGGCAAGTATTGTTCTATGTCAATTCTTCTCGAAGGCTTGAAATTTTCATTAAAGTTCGGTTTATGCATGAAGATAAGATCCCAAACAATCAACGCCTAAGTCATCACGGAGGCCTAAACAGGGTATGCGAAGGCATTAACTATGGTCATTCATACTACAAAACATTGTTTTATATTTTAACTGTAAACAGTTACCTGGTTAAGGCATTTCCATACATCAAATTTGGTCTTTTTTGTTTAACAAAAACTATATTGTACCTGTGGAAATAAATTTGTTTAATACTGGGCTTGTTTGAATTCGCTATAGTACAAAAGTGGGCCTCGCTGAACATTGTGTTAATTATTGTTGGAATTTAACTGTTCCTTACCTTGTTGAGAATTATTCTATCAATGATCGACTACATGAGTGATATTAAACAGAGGAAAATTTCATAAAACCCTAGCAACCTTAAAGACCCTAGGGCAAAATTATCCGGTTTATTACAATGGTATCATATCAACAATTATTTTAACTCTAGAAACATGGAAGGGCATCTAATTATGTTGCTCAAGAATCTATACATGAGTATCTGGATCATTTCTGTCTTGAGGAGCTGAAGTCTATCCTAAATTGAGCTACTTGTGTATTGAGTTGGTTTGGAATTTTGATACAACATCTTTGGATTATTGAATTATGTTTGCTTTGCCAAAATGTTATATTATTGATTACGCAATGTTCATTATATCATTGGAAGACAATTTAATTATTTAAAGAACATTGAATTTTATCATTGTACTGAAGAAAAAAAATGTAAACCCTAGACCAAATTAGCCTAGTCTACTATAGTGGTATTAGAGTAAAAGTCCAATATTGCAGAATTTTGGACGAAACAATCTGAGTATTGGAGGAGGTTGGAAGAGAAAGAAGCATAAAATATCATAATATTAGAAGAATTTAACAAAAATGCTACCGTTGAAGCAAAGGCAAAAAAGCATGGTCATGGCTATACAATAAGCAGACAAGTGGTTGCGAGGATCTAGTAAAAGAAAAAAAGAAGCATGATGTTGAGTTGCAAACATCTGCTTCAAAAACTGAATGTGGATAAGGTACTTTTGAAAATGGCAACAAGAAATATTGAAAATGGCGCCGAGGAGGCTTCTGATTTAATTTTCCCTTAATTAAATTAGAAGTAAATTGTAATTCCACATCTTATGACAGCTTGTACGAGTTAACTGAGTCAGTAAGACTTAGTTAGCTCAGTCAATTCGAGTTGGAGGTCAAACTAGAGACATGTAGGATTTCTTCTACTTTTTAGGAGCCCTGGTTGAGTTATTTGTGAGTTGTAATTAGTTAACTCATTATTTGAGTTAAAATTAGTTTAACTAGTTCTAACTGATAGATGAGCTAGTGAGAGGTCCAATGACCTTTCGCTCACAAGCTCCACGCACAAACTTGTGCTTCCAATTGTTTGGTCTCACCAACTCGTGCTCACAAAAAAAATGATTAAACATCTGCCTTCATTCCTCCTTTTAAAGACATTTTTCTCTAATTAAGGAATGATTTATTTTAGGAATTCTTCTAATTGCATGCACTATCTATACAATTTGGATGATCATACAACTGAGAGTACACTTCCTTTTAACTCTAATCTCAACTGGGTCACTCTTAGAATTGACATGCAACAACTATTTATAGTGAATTATCAGTTATTTGATTGATCACTGCATGGGAATTAATTCATATTTAATTATCTGGACTTCTCACTAGCTCATCCATTAGTTAGAACTAGTTAAATTGATTTTAACTCAAATAAACTGAGTTAACTAATTAAAACTCAAAATAAACTCAACAAAGGCTCCTAACAAGTAGGAGACGCCCTACATGTCTCTAGTTTGACCCTCAACTCAAATCGACTGAGCTAACTAAGTCTTCCTTACTCAGTTAACTCGTACAAGTTGTCATGTGATGTGGAATTACAATTTACTTCTAATTTAATTAAAAGAAAATTAAACTAGAATCCATTTTGATGCCATTTTCAATAGTTCTTGTTTCCAATTTCAACGTTAACTGATAATTCGCTATAAATAGCTATTGCATGTCAGTTCTAAGGAAGACCCTGTTGAGATTGGGGTTAAAGGAAAGATGACTATTAGTTCTATAATTAGAAAATTGTATAGGTCATGCATGAGGTTATCAGGAAGCCTTGGATGTATTGCATAATCATTAATTGGGAATTTAGCCTAGAAATGTGTAAGAAAGGCTGGTCAGGCAGAGGTAAGCAAGTGGTTAAATATTGGACCAAACTTGCTTTGACGTCAGATCACAAGATCAAAGTGAGACACCAGAAGAGTGGTTTCTAGAAGGGAAATATCATTGTGTTATTTCATGATCTGACTTTATGCAATATACAAGATAGTGGATTTTAATAAGATTTCCCCGGATACTTTGGGGGCATTGGATTGATTCTTTCTCTTTCTTTGCTCATGTGATTGTGCAATCGTATTTGTTTTTCGCAAATTGTAGAAGGATTCAATATTTTTCTTTAGTACATTACAAGATCATATTGAATTATTTTGGATAATTTCTACATGGTATCAGAGTGCCACAAATCACAACAGATGATAAGAACCATAGTTTGTTTTGAATAGGAACATCGAATTTGCATGTTTATTCTTTAGGACAAACAATAGATCAATATGTCTTTCATGAATTATCTGAACATTTTTATAAGTAATTCAAATTACATAGCATGGAAGGACATGATGGAGGTAGTGTTGGAGGACAACAAACTGAAGAAATTCATAGATACTTATATTCCCAAGCCCGTAGCAACATATGCTCAAGATCTTGATGCATGGAAGAAGAATGTAACAAAGGCAAGAAGTATTCTGTTAGAAGGAGTTCTAGATCATATTGTCTCGAACCTCCATGAAAAGGCAACTCCATATTCTTTGTGGAAGGCCTTAACGAATCTGTTTCAGAATAGAAGCGACCATAGGAAGATGGTGTTGAAGGACGAGCTCATAAATATCAAGATGGAGGAAGGCGAGATGATGCCAAAATACTTGACGAAGTTCACTCAATGTCAAGATGCGATGGGAAGTGTTGGTGTGACAGTAGCCCGGGATGATTTGGTGAGCCTAACACTTCTACGCCTTCTAAAGAGCTATCACAACTACTAGGAGTCGGTAAACGGGAGGGAGAAGTTACCGGAGTCAGAGCTATTGTGGTCCGACTTGGTACAAGAAGAGATAAGGCAGAGCACCAGAGACGGGACCTCTTGAAAATACAAAGAAGAAGATTTTGCATTAGTCGGAAAAGGCAATAAATCTAAGGGAAATAAGTCCCAAGGTGAAGAGGGCAAGAGTGACTTGTCCAAGATCAATTGTTTTCACTCTCACGAGTTTGGGCACTATGCCACGAAATGTCCACAGAAGGCAAGAAAGAAGGAGCTTGTAGTTGCAACAACAGGCGAATCTCTAGCTTCACAGTTCAAGTTTTATTTTACTCTCATTGCATGCATGGCCAACACTGTAATGGGATGCATGTGGTATCTCGGCAGCGGTGCATCGTTCCATATGACGGGGAATAGAGATCTCTTCAGTGACTTGGAGGAGAAGAAACTCCAATAGAACATAGAGTTTGGAGATGACAGGAGGTATAACGCGACCGACATAGATACAGTTACCTTTTAGAGGGAGTCTGGCTCCCCTCTCAGATTGACAAATGTTTTGTTTGTTCTAGGACTAAAGAAAATTCTTGTTTCCATAGTAGTATTGGAAGACTGTGGATATGATATGATATTTAGAAAATGAAAGGTCCATGGGACAAGTGAAACAGATCGATGTATGAATCAAGAACTTGTATGCACTTGAGGTACAAGATGCATGCAAATCTTTGAGGAGCAAAGCAAAGGTTAGAGACTTGGTGGTTGAGAGGGAGCATACATTACCTCTCAACATGCAGCGTCAGAAGTAGTCACAGAATGTTTTGGAGCAACCACAACTGGAGAATAAGAGAGGAGATGAGTGGAGGGATCAACTGGAGCAGAGACCTCCAGTAGGGGTAAATTTTGAGCTAGGTGGGCAGAGGGAGAACATGCAACCATACCTCCTAGTGAGAGGTGGGGTGGCGTGAAGTCATAATCCCAAGAGAAGAAATTTGGGCAGAGTCCTTGGAGATGTCTTGTCTCATGGATCATTACCTTGCTATGGGAGCCCACAATAAATAGTAGCAGGATGGATCAGTAGTGGTTGATGTAGTCAGATGTCAGAGTGACATATGTCATTTAATGAAGCACAGATTAGAGTTGGAAGCAATCCAAATGGGAAAAATGCAGAGTCAGCAACACCACAGAGTTTTCAGTAGACATTGCAGTAGCTAGCAACAACGAGAGACTCTGGAGACAGATGTGTCATACTGATTCAGTTGGATGTTTTTCAGTTTCAGAAGTTGTAGTAGCAAACAACACTAGAGAAGTGTTGCATGCAGAACATTCCAAAGGTACAATATCGAGATAGATTTGAATTCCTTTCTTGTTGAGAGGGAGTGTTGAAAATGGCAACACGAAATATTGAAAATGGCACCCAGGAGGCTTCTGATTTAATTTCCCCTTAATTAAATTAGAAGTAAATTGTAATTCCACATCTTATGACATCTTGTACGAGTTAACTAAGTCAATAAGACTAGTTAGCTCAGTCAATTCGATTTGGAGGTAAAATTAGAGGCATGTAGGGTGTCTCCTACTTTTTAGGAGCCCTGATTGAGTTATTTGTGAGTTGTAATTAGTTAACTCAATTATTTGAGTTAAAATTAGTTTAACTAGTTCTAACTGATGGACGAGCTAGTGAGAGGTCCAGTGACCCTTCGCTCACAAGCTACACGCACAATAAATTGATGAGAATAAAGATGACATGGATTCAATTAGGAAATCTATTGTAGTTGGTTTATCAACTTTACATGCCAATATAATGAAAAGCAATATTGATCTCGATGTAATTTCAAAGACATGATGTTTCCAATAAGAACCTCAAACCCAGTATGAGAAATAAATGCAAATCTAAAGTAGATACATGTGGACCCATTAAAGAAACTTTCTATTACAGTAAACAACTGCCTCCAATCATAAATGTGGATAGGAGATTAAACTTTCACATATCAATGGACATGATGTCGCTCAGATTGTACGAGCACCGCGACAACGGCTCAGGGTGGGGGTTGTCACTTTGATCCCCACCCACTCTGTTCTAGTTGTCTCCCAACAATAGACTATGGGGTGTAGTCCCTATGGAAATGAGGTGATGGAAAACAAGTTGGGAACCAACTTGTCTGAGAGACATAGTTGAGTGGCCTAACTACTTGGTAAAATTTAGCAAGATTAAGGATTTGATTAGATTTAGAATTGAGACCAGTGCCTTATGGAGTCAAAATTTATTGCTTGTTACAAATTTAAGCCAGGTAACCAAATGGAAAACTTCTGCTTAGGTGATTAACTAACCTATATGAAATGCAAGTCTTAAGATCTAGGTAAAATGCAAGATCTTGGTTACTTTTAATTTATATGTCTAGTTTAAGTTGAACCTTCCCTTTAATTGTGTTGAGATCAACGTTTGGAGTAGGTTGTGGGATGGAAGCCAACAAGAAGCAAGTAGAGGCATGTTAACGATACCCCCCCCCCCCCCTGTGTTCCAACCACCTAGTGCCTTCGGCGCTGTAGAGACTACGGCTCTGACAACCTCAAAGTCAATGTTTTAACCACTAGAAAGAGTTGAATCCCTCAAGTTAAATGAGAAGGGGTTGTCCTAGGAGTCTATCAACCAAGCTTATGTTTCGAGGTAAATTTTTATGTGCAAGACTAGCCCTAGAATGCTTATGCAATGATGATGAGTGAAACTCTTATTTTGAGATTAGCTTAATGTTCAAGTACTTTAAGTGATGACGAATCCTTAACAAAAAGAGTACTTATCAATGAGTTATACACAATCTCACAACCAAGAAAGTGCCAATTAACTTAGTGTCCACAAGATACTATCAATTAGCCAATGTTTACCAACACAAGATGCCAATCACAATTACTCCAGATATTCCAATGATGATCTTATGCCAATTAGATTTCAAATGTCCAAAGTAACTTAATTCATCAACAAGATTATAACTTAGATGTTTGAGTGTTTTAAGGGCCAAGTTAACAAATTCTCAAATTCAACTCGAGACAAGCAATTTTTAGAGCTTAACAACATAAACCACTATGAAACAAGTAAACCATGAATGAGCTACTTATGATGAAATTAAGACAACAGTAAGTATATCACTTCTAAACAAGGAAATTGCCAAAACATATGAGCCATAAGATGACTAGAGTGTAATGTAATGAATTTCCAATGAAAACTTGTGAATTTTAGCCCACTTATGATGAATTAATAATTGTTATATCAGATCTGAAAATTCTTATTATAACAGTGAGAAAATCATGCACTTAGTGAGTTACTAGTGCCAAAATATGCCCAAAACTTCTTCAAAAACTTAAACAAATTTACGAAAGCAATTATGAGTATTTATGGCTTCTTAGTATGTATGATTCATAAAATATCAGATCTGAAATGACTTGTTACAATAGTAATTAAAATAGACAATCAATGAGCTATTGATGCTACAACAAGTGCCAAATTATGCCCAAAACTTAGAATAAGCTTACCAAACTGAATATATATATATATATATATATATATATATATATAAGCCTTTTTAGATGCAATATTCTGATTATTTAGTTATGCAGAGAAATTCCAGCAAGTTAAAGGATAGATTTAGGCTAGCTCTTCAATGCCCAAGTGGCCAAAAATTAGGAAATTTTATTATGAAATATTTGAGGTGTTTTTGACCAATTAGATGTGTTTTTAGGGCCTTCAATTCAATGTCATGAAGATTTTTTTACAATTGTAATAAAACATAGATAAATTGAGGGTTTAGAGAGAAAATCCTAGGCCCAAGTCCTTGTAGATCACCTTTCCCAACTCTTCCAAAATTTTGCAATGAAGTTGCCACCCGAAACACAAAATTTTGAGCCAAATTTTCTGCAAAACACGCCAAGCTTCAATCCCAACAATTTTCAGAAATGGATAAGGGTCAAATTAGGGCTAAAGAGTGCTAAAGGCAAGAGAAAAGGCTCAAGGAAGACAATGGCTAAGGAAAAAGGCTAGTAAAGGTCAACGCTGAGGTTGAAGAGAGGAGAAGAGGGCTCAAAAGGGACGTTGAAATGCAGATGAATGGAGAAAAGGCAGGGAAAATCCCTAAAAGGGTTGCATCTACGCCCTTAGGGCCTTACGAACCCACAAAAATCCCTCTAGAGCTACCGTCTAGGGGTTTAAGGTCAGGTCGAGGCCTCCTAGGCCCACGACCACGCCTAGAAAGGACCTAAATCCTTGACGTTGGGGGGAGAAGGGAGGTCTCGGTCTCTAGGCCTCACGAGCAACCCTGAAAAGGGCCAAGAAGATGGTGTAGAGGGATAGAAGAGTGACATAGGAGCCAATAGGGGAGATGCTAGCCCTGGAGGGGATGGATCTCGACACGAGAGGGCTAAAAAATGAAACCCTTGCTTTCAAAAAATTAATTTCCTTCATATCTGATTTTTTTTTTAATTTGTTCAATGGTTGGCCATGCAAAAAAATTAGAAACTAGATCTTACCCTCAAGGGCCTAGATCTAGCTATTTTCGAGCTCTTTCATTTCATTTCACCTGAACAAATGGAGATAAAAATACCCAAAACCCCAATATATACAAAAATTTGAAAACCCCAAAGCTCCAATAAGAAAAAATAAATTACAAAATATATTTACAAAACAACCTTAGCAAAGTTTTTTTTTTTTTTTTTTCCCTTCTGAATTGGTCTACTTCTATATTGATACAAAATAAAGTTTTTCTTTGATAAATGACTAATAATACTTTAGAAAATTAATGCACACTACAACCTTAGCAAAGTTAGATAAAACCATATAAATATATGAAGTCCAAACAAGGTCATTTCATGCCCACAATTTGTGAACTTGGAGCCCAAGCATTGGGGAATATTACTTGTCCCTAATATGCAAACTATAAAATGTTTATTGATATATTTGTAAAATTATTCATATTTATAATGATTTTATATATTGTCTTTATATAATGTTGGCGATTTTAAGGTAGAATAATTTTATATGGTAAACAAACTATAAAATGTTTATTGATATATTTGTAAAATTATTCAAATTTATAATGATTTTGTATATAGCCTTAATATAATGTTTGATTTTTAAGATAAAATAATTTTATATTGTAAAATTTGGGCGAATCATTTTAAGAAATAATGGAATTTGACGAATATTTTTTTTGGAAAAATCATGGAAAATTAGCCAACCTGTGAATATTAGCCCCTAAAAGTTTCCATGATTGGAACCTAATAGCTAGTTTGACTATGAAGGAAAAAATAATGATAATTAATTAATTTTATTAAATTCAAAATTCAAAATTCTATTATATATTAATTAAAAATATTTTTGTTAATTTTTAATTTTTAATTTCATTTTAGTATATTTGTTTATTTCTTAATTATTATAATTTTTAATTCAAAGTATTTTTTTATTAAAAAAAAATTATTTAATTTTATTTATTTATTTTATATAAACTAGAGAAAATAAGTCTAAGGTCAAAAATAATTTTTTTTGAATTCTTTATTATAACTATGATTCAAAATTTATAATAATTTTTGTCTTTGAATATAATGACAAAAAAATGTTTTAAATAGTAAAATCAATTACAATGAGGACAATGAAAGGGAAAGAAGGTTTAAAACATAATAAAATAAAAAAACATAATCTAGGAATATAGGGCAGGGATCCAATCAGTACACCATTGTCTCCTTTAAGATTGACAAATCTTTTTTTTTAAATCATTTTTTTATTTAAAAAGATTTTTTTAACCTAATAAAAATGTTTAAATTAATTTTTAAATATTAATATGCTATTAAATTTAGTGAATGAAAAAATTGATAAGATTTTGTACAACATGATCAGAATTGGAAAAATAAGGAAAATATTTAAATTAAAAGTAAAATTGTCCCATAGAGTTATAAAAAAAATTATTGGGTTCATTATAATAAAATTGTATTTAAATAAATGTAAAATCATGAAGGGGATAAATTGTGTGGATTAATATTAAATTTATCAAATTATATATATATATATATATATATATATATATTTTTGGAAAAGTAAGAAAATATCTAAAATCATAGTGATATGAATTTATTACATGATGATTATAATGAAATTTTATTTAAACAACTGTGAAACAATGAATAAAATTGAGTAAATTGTATAGGTGTATATTGAAGTGTTACAAAAAATACTGATATTCAAAATATATATCATGAGACAAGTAAGGATTATGAGTTTTTGAGATAGATGAGTGATGTATTAGTTGGAATTAAGGATCCACGAGAATGTAGTGTACATGGATAATACGATGATTTTTAGTAGAGGAAGAGGTGGTTATAGTGGTAAAAGTCACAATTCCACATAGAAGGTGGGAGATGTACATGATGAAAATTTTGAAAAGATTGATAAAGTTAATATGATAAATAGAGGTGTAGATAGAGATTGTCATGGATTTAAAGGTTATGGAAAATAAATACATCGTGAGAGGTTAATAAGGTAAATAAACAAAAAGTTTTGGAATAGACTTCCTATAAGGATTTGATTCCTTGAAAAAGTGGACAATATACTTTTATGAAGTCACCATTATATGTTGTAAAGTAGTGATGCCCAAAACATAGAGAAAAAATTATGCTATACAAAGAAATAATTGAATGCCAAAGAAGTGACAATAAGCACCATGAAAGGACAAATGGATGGGAAAGCAAGCACAAGCACCATAAGAAAGTGGGTGGATGGCAAAGGATGTCTTCTTAATAAAATATAGAGAGAGAGAGCCAGAAAGATAGCTCAAAATTATTAAATTTATGACACTGTAAGTGGAGGAAATAATAATATAACATTGTAGGATAAAGACATTTTGTTTGCAATATCTTGAGATTTTTTTCAAAACCAAAAAACATCATAACATATTGCATGGAAAATGTTTTATTCAATATATTATGGTTAATACATATATTTTTCAAAGCTAAAAGAATTATTAATTGAATAGATTGACTTAGATGTCTGAAATCAAATCTGCTAATTACCTTTATACACTCCAGGGTATATATCAATGTGTGAGTTACATATATCAAAATTTCTTGACTTAACATAGAACCAACACATTCCAATAAGATGTCCATATTCTTTTTGCTAAACCACTTAAATCAACATAATCATTATTAACCAATATTTCATTGCCAAATTTTGAATTTAAATAAAATGAAATTACATCTTATTAACATTTAATTTTGCATTGATTAACTATTACTTCCCCTTTAACCCAAAATTTTTAAAGCTTACACAAAATTTAACATTATCATTTTTTTTTTTTTAAATAATATTTAAATTCATTTATTTAAAATACTATCAATAAAACAAATTTACGACTTATTTTCCAATCATTACTTTGTACATGATATTTCATATCCAAATTTTAATCATTATCTAATTTTAAGGTCATGATCCCCTTGTTTATTGAATATTATTATCTAATTTTAAGGTCACGATCTCCTTATTTGTCAAACAAACAACGAATAATAGTCTACAAAGACATACCTAATTTACCCTTTTAGTTTTGAATCTATAACCTCTTAAAATAAAACATGTGCTCTTAACTATTAAACTACTCAAATTATATATTATTAAAAAACATAAAAAATATAATATTATAATATATGATAAATATATAAATTTAACTTTACCATTCTAAATATGCCTACAGATGAAAAAAAATTGAAAATTGTGGTCATAAATATGGCAAAGGGCAATATCAAATAAAAGGGTAGAGGGCCCAAAGATGATTTAGCACGTGCGAAAGAGAATATTCCGTAACCAACCACATAAAAGATAGGGATAAGATGAGGGTTGAATATAAGAGAAGGGATATGGTAAGGATAAAGGGTGTTAGCCAAGATCATTTTGGGGAGCGATTGTGTGAGAACTAAGGATCCATCGATAAATTATGAAGAAATCTTTGGGTAATAATCACATTACAATGAACAAAGTCAATAATAAGAAAATAAATTATTTATTTTAATTTTAATTTTAATATAAAAATAAATTAATTATTTAAATGTTAAATTTAATATGAATTATTAAAAATTTAAATATTAAATATTAATATTGTATTATTTAATTAAAATAAGAATATTTAATGATGGTGAATTTATTTTTATATTCAAAATAATAAATTTATTAATATATAACAAAATTTTAATAATAAATAAATAAATAAATAAACAAATAAATAAATAAATATATATATATATATATATATATATATATATAGGAGGTCATCAACTCCACTCTGGAAGATCAAAAGTATCTCTCTGTTTTAACTAGCTCAAGAAGAAAATTAATATAACCAAGATTAGAACGAACTCTCATGAGCTCCATAGTGAAACAAGTCGTTGGACAGTTCCTAAAACACCATGGATGGAAAAGATCTGCCATCTCTGTGAAAATATGAACTTCGAGGATGAAAATCACTTCCTCTTAGAGTGCCCCGTGTACAACCACATTAGAGCTCAATTTCATAATCTTTGTTGCAATACTGACCTTCCTAACCTTTTAAGATGTCAAAATTATAGTGAGCTCGGCAGGCTTCTCTCCAAGCTTTTTAAGCATAGAAATAAATCTTAAATCAAACTAAATAACTTTTTTCTTTAGGTTCGATAGACCAAAGATTAGTCTCAGTGGACGTTAACCGTCATCATCATCATATATATATAAATTAGTAATTTGAAAAGATTAATTTGAATAAAACTCAAAATCAAATCACACTAATTACTATTCTTTATTTCAATTTCAAGATATTTAAATATTTGCGCCTTTCTCTCCACACAAGTCTTACAAAATAAAACCTAAGTAGAAAGAAATACTCTATAAAATATAAATTCAAGAATAAAAAAATTAATCTATAATATGTAAAAACAAGGTGAAGAAAGATGGGACATTAAACCTGTGCAAGAGGACATATAACATTACCTTTAGTTCCAAGGACCCCATAACTAGGATATTACAAGGCCAAGGCCATAAAATATAAAATCAATGTTAGGATGGGACATTAACCCATGACCCCATGAGTAAAATAGTTACAAGGCCGAGGACCCCATGACAAACACTTTAGGAACACTACTCAATACATAGAAGTGCAAATCATTAGGTATCATGACTTTATGAAAGTGGTAAGAAATCAACCTCTCGAATATTTTAAGATGGGTCACGAATGATTATATTATTAAACCAATTACATTAGGTTAACTCAACGTTAGAGGGCATCTGAGGGCATCTTTTAGTGTCGGTGGGAATCACATTCACTGTATCGAGTTTTCTTGTGATGTACCCCATGTTCTCTCAAATATAGGTATGTTAAATTTTTTTGCTTTAAAATTATATGGAATATATTAATAATGGAATTAGTTTTAAAAAAATTGAATATTTAAATTATTAAAAAAAACAGTGGTAAATTGGATTTAATTAAATGATTGAATATTTAAATTATTAAAAAAAACAGTAGTAAATTGGATTTAATTAAATGATTATATATATTTAAATTCTAATTTTATATGTTAAGTTTATATTAGTATATTATTGTAATGGCTATTAATTTTATTGTTAATTTAATCTTTAAAAATCTAACATTTTTTAAATATCATCATTTAAATAGAATATATACTTGAAAAAATAAAAATAATAAATATATAGTATATTTTAAAAAAATTGAAATATTTAGTCTATGGGGCGTAGAATAGATGATGATGGGGTTTACTCTTAAGTCATTCTCTGAGGTGAAGGTCATTGGTTCGAAACTTCATGGGCAAAAATCTAGTCATATTAAGGGTTGGTGTGGCCCAGGTCGGATGCGATCCCTGGGTGATTTTGATGGCTTAGATGCTTATGGGTTGCGGTTTCTCAAGCCACAAGTCATGTAATCTCTAATGAACTCAGATCACTTGAACAAAAAAAGAACATATAAAATCTCAACAATCACTAAGTGATATCATAATATTTAAAATTGAATATCTACACTTAACTATGATTATTATAATAAAAATAGTGTCTACAATATAATTTCCATTTTACCCTCAAAATATATAACATGATATTGGAATATAATTTCAAGGGGTGGAAGGTGTCGGGAGGCGCAAGAGCAGGAGGTGTTCTCTTCAACCCTGATGGAAAAATTGGTACACAGTATTCCTTAGGATTGGGGAATATAACCAATGACTTGGTCAAGTTGCATGGCTTAATGCACAACCTACTCCTGACTAAGACTATGCACACTTCCAATATTTACTTGACCAAGGGATCAACATTTGAAGCTCTTACTTCAAAGAGTATCAAGATTAATGGAGTATTTATCTCATAAATCCTTCTTTCATGTTCTATGAAACCAGAACAATGATGTTGATCACCAAGCTTACAAAGCTTGCCTTCTTAAAGTGAAACAAATGAAAGTCAATGGTGTCTAGGGGTGGAGGAGTATGCCTTGACATCACACCCTTTCCAAAAAACAATAATTTCATGGTCTTGGAACATATTCATATATCATCTCTCCTTGCAAACATTGATTATGTTATGATTAATCAAAATTAATAATGGATGTGACAGGCTTGTCATCGTGGAAAATCCAATTCAACAGATGCATGCAAGATCCCTTGAATCATCCTATTTGCATGTTCACATTACAACGAGATGGCAGTGACCTAATCTCAACAACTTCCCTCCACATCTGCTAGTGATTGCCATCGGGTTAGTGGAAATTATGTTCCATTGTGGTGACATTAAGAAAATTACATGTGATTAGTCTGAACTAATGTTTATTTCAATGGATCGCTAATGCTCCCAAGATTGTGTATTGCCCCAATTTGGTAACCCATGGTTTTGTGTTAGTCAATGGTCTCGGAAATTGGTAAGGCCTATCATTTCTCTCTGAAGGTTTCTTTGGCTTCAATTATGTGTCTCTCTTGGTTTCACCTCTGTCATTCTTAGCAAATCTATGCTTTAAGGGTGTTCTACTGGCCTAGTGTGCTCATCGCCGCTACCCCATGGCACAATTTCCTCTCTCGTGCACTATTGAATAGTGAAGTTGCATATTGGTGAGTCTTGGATCTTAGTTTGTAGTTCCTTTTTTAATGGATATGTGTTATTTTAGATTTTATTCATCATTGTAACCTATATTTTGTTTTGGAATTTAGGGGTCTGCCCTGCTATAAGAAATTCCATTCTCTGAATCTTGTAGTGGAGGTTTCTTTTCTTTGTTGGAACTGTGAATTCTGAGTGGACATCCCCTTATTTTAGCACTTGGGCTATTTTGGTCTAGTCTACCATCTTAGTGATTTATCCCAATATGTCTTCAAAGATTGATAATAATCGCTTAGGGTGTCCCAAAGTTTCTAAATACTTGTCTTTTTCCCATCCCCAGCTGGCCCACAATAAGAGCTAGCAAAAGTAAAGAATCTGCTTGTACATAGAATACTAGTCACAACTATAATTACCTGAAGTATACTATGCATATGGATATTATCGATACCAACATCAAACTTCAATGCCAATGGAGAACTATCACCTAGTTATTTGGAGGAAATCTAGGAATCAAAGAGCATATTGGCCCATAAGGATGATGAGATGGATGTTCTTTGTCCGCAAATCGAAGGCCTTCAAAGAAAATATCAGCATCAAATCTACCATAACTCATAATCAAGTATTAACAACAGGCATGCAAGAAGGCTCCTTCCTGACCTAAACCCTTTTCCTAATGAGGATATTCACCCTACAGTTTATTGTATTCTCAATGTAAGTTTTGTTTTTTGTTAGGTTTTTTATGCAAGTTGTACTCTTGTTGTCACACATTTATACTAGTCTTTTTTAGTAATATTTTGATCTATATATACTCTCCCCCCTAGAGGATATAAGTCACTTGAAGCATACATGTATCACACTGCCTAGGTATTTCTTGTGACTAGGTACGAATTTAATATATAACATACTCATTTCTGTGAAAAAAAATCATGATCTTCTCCAAGGGCTCACCCTAATGAGGGCATGAATTTTCTCATCCATCTCAATTGTTGGAGACTCAAAAATTCATCATAGACAATATTTTGAAAGGAACCTCTCCAAGAAACATACACCTTATTTCCATATTTCATCATATCAAGTCTCTCCTCAGACTTTTTTTAGAGGCTATTCATTTTCATATCCTCTGGAATAATAATGTAGTAGCAGATCATGTGGAAAATAATGCTACATCTTTGGATCCAAGTTTGTTTTTCATAAGTGAGTAACTTTCATATCCCCCCATTCCCATGAATTCTAAGGTTCATAGAAAAGTTTGTTTTTTCACACCCTTAATGGTTAAAAGATGGATTGTAATAATGGTTTATGAAGGGAGGTTAGCCATCCCGGTCACTTGGTTCATGTTTTCCATGTGCTTGTTTTATGGATGTCCTATAGGGTGGAAAGTTTTCAACTCTTAGACAACTGCGATGATACAACACTTACTCATGCGAAGTAAATTCAAGAATTATTTCAAGAATAAGTTCCAATGGATTGAATTCAATGTTTGTAGGCTTCCATGAAGTTCCTTTGTCATGACCTTGTGTAGGATGGATTCAAAATTTAGTTGGTATGAATTTCCCTTAATGGGATTGTGGAATGGCAAGAGTTTGAAGCCCATAATGATATTCAAACAATATGGAAGGTGGTGTTGTGAGGAGATTGTTGCAATGCTTGCCATTTTCAATCAATTTATCCCTTTGTAGACCCCATGGTTCATCCCGTTTGATAATTCTCTATCCTATCTCATTTATTTATATTTTATTGTTTTTGTTTCTATCAGTTCCAAGGTGCCTCCTTCTATATTAATTTTTTCTTTATCTATTGGGGTTCAATATGGTTTTTCAATTTATTAATATGGTGGCAATGTAGTCAGAATTGGGTTAGGGCTATCTCTATAAGGAGTTGGTTAATTTTCTCGGTTCTCATCTTTTTGGGATGAATTCCCATAGTTTTTGAGATCATGGACTTTGGGGGGTCTCCTATGGCTCTCTCCTCTTTCTCTATGTCTTGTCTACTTGTGGGAATAGTTGGTTTGTTTTTCATGTGCAAGGTTAGAATTATTGGGACTTCTTTTGTATGGCCATCTTCAAGTCGTTGGGTCCTTTGTTGTTTAGGAATTATTTTTCTGCATCTAAATTGTTTACGATAGCATGTTGTTGGCTTTACCCATTGGGGGGGAATTCAGGAATGTTGGTTGGTTATCCTCATATTAATATTTACTTTGGTGGAGTTATCACATTGGTCTTGCCTATAATTATCTAAATTCAAAAACAATGACACAATAGGATTATGGGAAAGATATATAGTTTGTCTGGAGGGAGGAACTCTATGATGTTCAACATGAGTTATTCCATGTCTAAATTCAACATAATAAAACAACATCATCTTTGAAAATGGTAATGGAGTTTGTAATGAAACATAGAGTCCAAATGCACAACATGGAAAATTAATTCACATTTCTTCATTGGTAAGTGGTGGATCTCCAAGACTCTCTAAGTCAAATTCAACCCAGTCGTTCCTCCAATAAGGTTTCGCTTAGTCGTGTTTACTCTAATTTTTCTAATGTAAATGTAATGGTGCTCCCTATGGAGAATTATGTCATGGGCCAGGAGGATATCTCCCCTTCTAAAATCTAGTATGTATGATATTCAAGTGCATAAATATTTTAGCTACATTATGGAGTATCTATGTAACTAGGCCAACGTTCTCTTCTAATTATGCTATAGGCAAGTGTAGGATTTTGCTATTATTTGGGTGGTACTTTTTTTTAAGATTATAGAAGCAAGATATTCCATTTTTGTAACCTTTGATGTTCAATCATGTCCCCAAACACATAATTTTAATACAAATATTTTATATTACGATTTCATATATATATGAAGAGGTGACTATTCCTTCACTTGTTGCGGTAATGGTAATGTGAGTTACAGAAATGATGAAATGGTGAGACATTTTAGGTATAAGATTAATAAGGTTAATAATCATTTGGAAACTGTTGTCAATGATAGTTCTATTAAACATCCTAGCACAATATGCATTTCCCAAGTTCTCCTAAACCTCAGCTTTAATGAAAGAATGAGGAGATGGTACTTGACATAAGTCTTGGATTTTGAATTTTGAAGATGTACATTTATATCTTCAAATTTATCTTTATTTGGTTTAAAGACAATTATTGTAGCAAAAAGTTGTGTAAAATATTTTCCTAAAATGATATATGCATATCTTGGGAAGATGGTATAATCACCTCACACATTTTGAATATGTATGTAGATGTAATTGGTAATAGCCTCAAGTTATGGAGGAGTGCTAAAAGAAAATTAGTTTTGTTATACATGCTAGCAATCGAAAAATTATTAGAGTTTTGAGAAAGAAAGGTTAATTTGCATCTCACTAGGATATTGTGTTATGGATATGAGTGAGGTTCAAAATTGTCAAACCTTTATAAATTGCAATTGTTGCTAGCATGTTGTTCATAATGCATTTGATCTATGTCAAGAAGGGAATTTTAGATAGAAGAAATCATTGTTGGTACATGAAATTGGCTTAATTAGTGATTCAGTAGTTAATTATAATATGTTTTAAAATAAAAAGAGACACGCTATTATCACCCAAAAATTTTCAAAAAAACATCATTGTGTTATGTTTGTTTTTGGTCATGGTTAAAATTAGGTTTAGAAGTCAATTTAGGGTTTGGTTAAGGGTAGGTTAGATTTTTATAAGTTCAAAGCCCATCCTTAAGTTCAAATAAAGTCTTTTTAAGGTCCATTGATTGTCAAACATCCATAATTTCCATTTGTGAGTCATTTCCTAAAGTCTCATGTCAAAAATGGTCAATTAGCTAAGAAACCTTACTTTCGTAGCACCGCTAGTTCAAAAAAGTTGATTTGCACTACAAAACTGCTGAAAGCTATGAAGCAAAAACTCTGTTTTCTAGTTTTGAGAAGTCAACTTCCAAGGAGGTTTCTGAGCAACTAAAAACTAATTTGGGAAAAATAAAAGAGGTTTTTATTCCTAACAGACCTAAATACAAAAACCTCTCCCAAGCTTTCTTCAAATTAATTAGGAGGTGGAAGAAATTGATAAATTAAAATGCACTACGAAACCTATTGCTACAAACTCAAGTTCTATACATGATCATGGTACAATCCCAGTTCAGTTTCTATCCAAATGAAAAAGTACAATAACTTCTCTCACTTTCCTCACAAGTGTTATCAGTTGGGAGATACAAGGCTTTCTTTGAAGCCCTATTTTCAGAAAACAGAGTTTTCTTGTTTTACACATGTTTTTCAAAGGCAGTTTCTAGACAACAGGAGATGTATTTCAAAAAACCAAGAGAGGTGTTCATTCAAGACATAATGGCCTACAAAAACCTCCTTCAATTTCTCAAAATACATAATGGATTAGGAGATATAAGCTCTATCTCAAGACCTATTTTTCAGATAACAACAGGAGAAATCTGCAAGAAGTTAAGAAGTTATAAAGGTTGGAATGACTGTGTTTTCAGTTCACATGGCTTTTGATATGATGAAAACAGTTTCATTTTTAGTTTTGGCACATTTGCAAATTTTTATTTTAGAAAATTTTGGACAAAACTACTCACTCAGCAGTTTTGTATCGTAGACAGTGTAAAAAGAGTGAAAAGCGTTACAAAACTGTTGCAACAACTTTTTTCACTCTTTCTCATCAAATTTTGAAGGGAAAAAGTGTGGATTGTGACCTGAAATTCCTAGGGGAGTTGTGTTAAATGATAATGAAGATAATCTTAGAGGAAAAAAACCAAAATTTTCAAGGTAAAAAGGTAAAAAGGCTGCGCTACAAAAAGCGCTACGAAACTGTGTTGTTTTCGTAGCGCGGGTCTATTTCAGCTAATTTGAACAATTTAATGATGGTTTTGGACACCTGGAGCTTAGGGAGGATTCTTGCAGTTGTTATTTCAGTTTCCAACAGCAAAGGAACTCGAAATAATGAGTTCATGGTGGTCATAATGTTTCAAGATGTGCAAGGGACCCTATGCCTAAAAAACATGAGACTGTTTCTATTTTGGTGGAGGTCAGCATCATGGTCATGAAGATTTGAAGTCTACCCTCTGGATTCGACCATGTGTTATTACACTTGGAAAATGATGTAACTTAATTAAGATAAGATGGTTATAGATAGTGTTTAAGAGTTTGAATCCTATTTGTAATAGGATTGTTTAGTAGATTAGCTTTCTTTTTGTAATAAATACCATGTCATATGGTTAGGAAAAGTGTCAACAGTTAGGAATTCGATGTATCTAGCTCAGGATAAGGCTATATTATGTTGTAAATGATCTCTAAAAGATGAAGAAGTCGAAATTCTAGAGGTTGGACATTTTTCAGTAAAAGATTGTGTTTATTGTAAGTGACTGGTTTTCAGCTTAATACAGAGAATCCTACTTAGCCAACTTGAGATTCATAAAGAGTTCTAGTGTGTTCTTGTTCTAATGGCATTTTTTTACTATCCTATAATAGTGGTGTTTTCTTATGTTACTCATAATTCATCTTAGATGCTATGACTTCCTACATAGACAAACTGACTGTGTGTTTTATAGTTTCACATGTGTATCTCTTGACTAGAACTCTGATATTCCTTGACTTCCATGCTAAGTAGATTGTTTGGTTTTAGTGAAGCTATTATGACTCCATAAACCCAATGTGCACTTGCTAATGTGATTTACAACCAATGTCTATCATTTATGTGCTTATTATCCCACATAGAGTTATCCATCTATATTTCTATCAAAAAAATCATTAACCCTTGAGAGAGCCCTCTCAGGTTGAGGAGGATAAGCCTCAATCGAAAGATTGGTTTGAAATAGTTACATGAGATTGATTTGATTGGCAGCCTATCAGGTTTAATTTTGTGATAACATTTTCGTGCGTCTGCCGAGAGTCTGAAGATTATACTTTCCTGAGATTTTGAACTTGAACTTCTGAAGGTAGCAGGAGCTCAGGAAGCTTTTCGAGGCTGCATATACCTTGGCGACTCCACACATCAAATAATAAATTGGAAGGTGACTCCACTGATTAAAGATCAGTAGCTTGATGAAGTTTCAAAATGAGTTCGATTGCAAGAATAAATGCCAGGTATAGCCCTATGAATTGGTCTCACATCCCTGGTTTTCCAAATCCTATGCCAAAGGTTGAATGGTTAACTGATCTTTCTATATTCAAAGATGAAAAGAAATACAATGTTGCTCTTCATTTGGTTAGATTCCATATGCATGTACATAGTCTTAAGGTTCAGTTCCCTAAGGATTGTCTCATGAAGATTTTTATGGCCACTTTAGAAGGAAAATCATGGTCTTGGTATGAAAGCTTGCCAAATGGTTCATTATGTTCTCTTGCTGATTTCCATGTTGCATTTTATGAGATGTATAAAGAGTGTCATCCCTCCTTATTGCTAGTTAAAGACTGTTGTAAACACTCTGTGAGTTTTATTGAATATTTGGAGAATTGTTATGAAGATGATGAGTTCATGGATGAGGAAATTTTAGAGGCCCTTCACGACGATACCTTTCATCATAAAAAAGAAAGGATATCCTCTCTCTTGGGTGAAAATGAAACCCACCAGGAGTTTATTTATGATAATCATGTTACATCCTCTGAGTTTGATGAAAATTTGCAGCAGACTTGTTAGTCTTTTGATCATCGGGAGTATGAGAATCATTTCAAATAGCAAGAGGAAATATTGGAAAATGCTTGCTACAATCATCAGGTACAAGAAAAATTTGATTCTTCATGTCATTTCTTGCATCATCCTACATCAAATGATGATCACACTAATGAAGAAGTAGGTGAACTTTTTTCTTTATCCTTGTCTTCTAATCTGAAATCATTTGAGTTCAAGTCAAAAGTTCAGATTAAATTTGTGGATGAAGTTGATAAGAACCATGAAAAAGATATTGAAGTTTTAGAAGAAAAAATTCAATCTCATAATATTAGTGATCAAGATCAGTATTTTCAAATTATTTTTATGCCATAAAACAAAGAAAGGGTGGTGCCACTTTTCTCCTTTGAGTTTGAGGAATAATACACTGTTTTTGAAAATCATTTTGAAAAACAATTTGAGAGCACACAATTGAAGTCTTATGTGGTTGATCAAAGCATGTATGAGTGGTCCAAAGTTCTAGAATGTCATGATAAGCTTAAAACATATTATGTCTTCTATGATTCTATAGCTTACTATATGGAAAATATTTACAGTTCAGATTTCCAGTTATATTTTCATTTTGAAGATCAGTTACATCTCATGTTTCCTTGGTCATTTTAGTATCATGTTAACTTTTGGTTCAAGCACAGTCAAGATATTCAAGTGTCAGATCAGATCAATGACTGGCTTCATTGGAAGTTTCATGTTCCTTGAGTTACAAATGGAGATTGCAGCTGATAGGGTAGGTACGAGTGTGTGAATAAGCTGGAAGTTGACTGAGCATCTTTTCAGTAGGTACAGATTTGGTTCTTTTGTAGTGATCATCAAGCTTGAGCCCGATGTGAAGGCTATAAGAGTTTGAAGAAGACTTGGTAAAATTTCAAAGTTTTTATTCCAAGAAGATGGATAGCAGCACTGGAACTATTGGTTCTTAGTGTACCACAGGGGTGCACTATCCCAAGTGGAGCCACTGTTATCACCCAAAAATTTTCAAAAAAAACATCATTGTGTTATGTTTGTTTTTGGTCATGGTTCAAATTAGGTTTAGAAGTCAATTTAGGGTTTGGTTAAGAGTATGTTAGATTTTTATAAGCTCAAAGCCCATCCTTAAGTTCAAATAAAGTCTTTTTAAGGTCCATTTATTGTCAAATATCCATAATTTCCATTTGTGAGTCATTTCCTAAAGTCTCATGTCAAAACTGGTCAATTAGCCAAGAAAACTTACTTTCGTAGTGCTGCTAGTTCAAAAAAGTTGATTTCCGCTACGAAACTGCTGAAATTTATGAAGCAAAAAATCTGTTTTCTGGTTTTGAGCAGTCAACTTCCAAGGAGGTTTATGAGAAACTGAAAACGAATTTGGGAAACTTGAAAGAGTGTTTCTTCCTAAAAGACCTAACTACAAAAACCTCTCTCAGTTTCTTCAAATTCATTAGGAGGTGGGAGAAATTGATAAATTAAAATGCGCTATGAAACTGCTGTTACAAAACTATCTTGTACATAACTGTTTAGCAGTCAACTTAAAGTTCAGTTTCTAGCCAAATTCAAAAGTATTTTGGAATTATGAAAGAGGTTTTTCTTCCTCACATCCCCAGCTACAATAAAATCTCTCATGTTTCTCACAAGTGTTATCATCTGGGAGATACAAGGCTTTCTTTGAAGCCCTATTTTCAGAAAACAGAGTTTTCCTGTTTTACACATGTTTTTCAAAGGTAGTTTCTGGACAGCAGGAGATGTATTTCAAAAACCCACGAGAGTTTTTTATTAAAGACATAATGGCCTACAAAAAATTCCTTCAGTTTCGCAAAATACATCATGTATTAGGAGATATAAGCTCTGTCTCAAGACCTATGTTTCAGATAACAATAGGAGAAATTTGCAAGAAGTTAAGAAGTTATAAAGGCTGGAATGACTGTGTTTTCAGTTCAAATGGATTTTGATATGATGAAATCAGTTTCATTTTGAGTTTTTGCACATTTCCGAATTTTTCATTTTAGAAAATTTTGGAAAAAACTGCTCACTCAACAGTTTCGTAGCGCAGACAGTGTAAAAAGAGTGAAAAGCGCTACGAAACTACTGCAACAGCTTTTTTCACTCTTTCTCATCAAATTTTGAAGGGAAAAAGTGTGGGTTGTGACCTCAAATTTCTATGGGAGTTGTGTTAAATGATAATGAAGATAATCCTAGAGGAAAGAAACCAAAATTTTGAAGGTAAAACAGTTAAAAAGGTTGTGCTACAAAAAGCGCTACGAAACTGTGTTGTTTTTGTAGCGCAGGTCTATTTCAGCTAATTTGAACAGTTTAATGATGGTTTTGGACACCTGGAGCTTAGGGAGGATTATTGCAGGTGTTATTTTAGTTTCCAACAGCAAAGGAACTTGAAATAATGAGTTCATGGTGGTCAGAATGTTTCTAGATGTGCAAGGGAACCTATGCCCAGAAAACAAGAGTCTGTTTCTATTTTGGTGGAGGTCAGCATCATGGTCATGAAGAGTTGAAGTATATCCTCTTGATTTGACCATGTGTTAGTACACTTGGAAAATGATGTAACTTAATTAAGATAAGGTGGTTATAGATAGTGTTTAAGAGTTTGAATCCTATTTGTAATAGGATTGTTTAGTAGATTAGCTTTCTTTTTGTAATAAATACCATGTCATATGGTTAGGCAAGGTGTCAAAAGTTAGGAATTCGATGTATATAGCTTAGGATAAGGTTATCTTATGTTGTAAATGATCTATAAAAGATGAAGAAGTCGAAATGCTATAGGTTGGACATTTTTTAGAAAAAGACTGTGTTTATTGTAAGTGACTGGTTTTCAGCTTAACACAGAGAATCCTACTTAGACAACTTGAGATTCATAAGAGTTCTAATGTGTTGTTGTTCTAATGGCATCTTTTTACTATCCTATTGTAGTGGTGTTTTCTCATGTTACTCAGAATTCATCTTAGATGCTCTGACTTCCTATATAGACAAACTGACTGCGTGTTTTACAGTTTCACATGTGTATCTCTTGACTAGAACTCTGATATGCCCTGACTTCCATGCTAAGTAGATTGTTTGGTTTTAGTGAAGCTATTATGACTCCATAAGCCCAATGTGCACTTGCTAATGTGATTTACAACCAATATCTATCATTTATCTGCGTATTATCCCACATAGAGTTAGCCACCTATATTTCTATCAAAAAAATCATTAACCCTTGAGAGAGCCCTCTCAGGTTGAGGAGGCTAAACCTCAATCAAAATATTGGTTTGAAACAATTACATGAGATTGATTTGATTGGAAGCATATCAGGTCTGATTTTGTGATAACACACGCGATGAATTATAACATCCCTATCCTATATGCCTAGATAAAAAAAAAGTGATTATGTGTAGAAGAAAGAATTATTAAGAATGGAATAATAATCTCTTATTTACTTTCAGCTTCCAGACTATTCAGTTATTTAACAATCGATATTAGAGAGGGAATTTATTTCTCTATTGGCCTATAGCCATAATTTTTTTTCTTTTATTGAAATAATTAGATGAGCTTGTGGTCAAACTTTTCCAATATTTTTGCATGAAAATTTTCAATTACTATTGACAAAAAAACATAAAAGCACAAATAATTATATCATAAGTCACTACAATTGATATATTGATGGACATCGATTAATAAAATAGGAATGGATTGATCCATAAACTGCATTGGATATTCCTCTCACAATATATCTACAAAGATATAATGAGAATCTAAAATCTATACTATGAGGGTTAATTTTTCTTAGATTTATGGATTTGTTAATTATTGTGTTATGCTTATGCATGCAATATATGAAATGTGGAAAATAGTGAACAAATGCAAATACAATCACTCACAACCATAATAACACAATATATGACCTAGGAAACCCTTAGGGGAGAAAACCCAACTAGAAGGTGAGGTTGATCTACTCTCCTTTTCCCTACATGGAAATGGATGCAAGTACAAATAAGTGAGATTTGTGGCCCGTGGGATACTATGGTACACCAAACCTTGCTTTCTTATCTCTCTCTATCCACTCTAAACTGATTTTCTCGTCTATCAATCGAAATACACTCAAATATAATGGAACCCATTTTCCTCCTAATGGCTCAGTTATAGTGTTATGAAACCAACTCACAAAATATAAGAAAAGAGAGATCAACGGCTTCGAAATCAAATTCTTCGAGGGGGAAACCTCCTTTACATTACATAAATGAACAATTATTGGATGTACAAATGACAAAACCTCTTTTATATATATAGGAGTCCAATGGCTCACAATATAATACTAGCCGAAATAACAATAACAATGTAAGGGCACAACAATAACAATAGTGGGCTTCTATGGGGCACAATAATAACAATATGGGGACTACATGGGCCAACAATAACAATAAGGGGGCTATACTAACAATAACAATAAGGGGATAAACTAGTATTTTCCTTCAAAAAAGTGTTGTCCTTAACGCTTGAGTAGTTCTAGATGCTTCTATATAAAATTCTCATCATCCCATGTCGAATCTTCAACGGGTAAGTTCTTCCACTTGACGAGATAATCTAAAATTGATCAATTGTGTAGATGTCGAGTTCTTATTTTTGTGACTACTTCAGGTTCCAATATGATTTTTCCTTCTTCATCAAGTTCTGGCAATATTGTTTGAACTAGGAGCTTGTCACTTATAACCTTCTTTAAGCACAAAACATGGAAAACTGCGTGCACTCGGGAAGATGCAAGAAGCTCCAATTTGTATGCCAATATAGTACCAATATTTTTCAACAGCTTGTAAGGACCATAATACTTTGGTGATAATTTATTATCCTCCTTATCTTGCTTGAGGGAAATTTGTTTGTATGGTTGTAGCCATAAAAATACTTAGTCGCTTCCATCAAAACTTATTTCGCTGTGATGTTGATATGCCTGTTGTTTCATTCGATTCTACACCAAAGTGAGGTTATCCTTTAAGAGTTGGAGAACTTCTTGTTGATGCTCAATGTGATATTCCACAACATGAACCTTAGAATTTTCTCTTAAAGGTGACGTGATGGACGATGGATAATATCCATAAAGTGCCATAAATGGGGTCATTTTTGTTGCAGTATGGAAGGAAGTGTTATGCAAACATTCAGCCAGAGGTAACCACTTGAAACATTGTGTATGTTTATTAGATACAAAGCAACAAATATATCCTTCCAAAAATTTGTTCACTATATCAGTTTTCCCATCATAATGAGGATGATATGATGAGATATGAGCTAATTGAGTACCTAAACAAGAAAATATTTCTGTCCAAAATTTTCCTGTAAAAATGGGATCTATGTCACGTACAATGATCTATGGGTTTCCATGTAGCTTTTGAATCGTTTCCATAAATGCAGTGGCAACTAGACTAGCTCTAAATGGATGAGATAATGCACAAAAATGTGCATACTTGGTAAGTCCGTCAACTACCACCATGATGACAGTATTTCCTTCGGACTTGGGTAAACCTGTGATAAAATCCATTGAAACCTCCTCCCAACATTGAATTGGAATGGATAAAGGTTGTAATAGGCCTGGGGTCTTAATTGTCTCAACTTTATTTTGTTGGCAAACCAAACGTTCTGCCACAAACTTTTGAAAATCAAATTTAAGGCCATTCCAAAAAAAATCCTTCTTGACCCTCTCATAAGTTTTTAAAAATCCTAAGTGCCCTCCTAAGGGAGAGGTGTGCAATTCCAAAAGAATATTTTGTTTGAGTTGGGAATTCTTACAAAGATATAAGCGACCGTTGTACCATAATGAATCATTTTTCCAGCTAAATGTTTCATATGTACTAGGATCTTCCTACAAATTATGAATGAGTTTCCACACCTCTTCATCATTCTTACATTCATCCCTTGCTTCAGTTATCCACTCAGGTTGGATAATAGAAATGGCACAAATAAATGCTTCCACATCCTCATCCTTTCTTGAGAGTGCATATGCAACAACATTTTGCTTCCATTTTTTGTAGATTATTTCAAAGTCATAACCCAACATCTTTGTGACCCATTTTTGCTACTCTCTTGAAGATAATATTTGTTCCAAAAAGTATTTAAGACTATCATGATCTGTTTTTACCTTGAAGTGTCTTCCCATTAGGTAAGGTTGCCATTATTTTAGTACATGTAGCATTGCCAACATTTCCTTCTCATAAATAGGTTTCTGTTAATAATTTCCTTTGATTGGATGACTTTCAAAAGCAATGGGTTTTCCTTCTCGCATTAAAACCGCACCAATTCCATTTCCTAAGGCATCACATTCCACAATAAAAATTTTTGTGAAGTCTGGAATAGCTAAGACCGGTGCTTGGCACATTGCCTCTTTAATATTTTTAAAGGCCTTAGTTGCTTCTGGAGTCCAAGAAAATGCATCTTTATTTAGTAATGATGTTAGAGGTGCAGATATTCTCCCATAATTCTTAACAAACTTGTGATAATTTATTCTCAGCACACTTATGACCTTTAGTGTATGTGTTATCACAACTATAAAAAATCCCTTTTGCTATTTTTTCTTCCAATTTTTGTGGTGTCAACCTTGTATGTTGTGGAAGTCTAAGAGTAGCAACACTTCCATCTTTATATTTGTGAGTGGTAGGCTTCCTTGTCACCATAATTTTTCTTTCAATTTTTCTTGCCAACCTGAATGCCTTCTCCAATGAATCAGGTTCCCAAAAGCGAACCTCATGTTGGATGCTATCCTTTAAATTCCCTATGAAGACATCAATGTTGTGCTCCTATGGAATATCCTTTACCATTATATTCAATTTTTGGAAGTCCTCATTGTGCTCCACCATTGAACCTTTTTGTTTGAGATATATCAATTGGATAAAGAAGGTTGTCTTTCTTTGTATCCTCATAATGTTACTATTTCCCCCTACAAAAATTAACCAAGTGACAAATTTGTTTACTAGAGAAAAGCCATAGATACCATTAAATGTATTGGGTTCCAAATATAAATAACATGCAAAATGTATCTTTTTTGTGTAATGGCATTTACATGGGAGATCAAAGTATTGCTCCATCTATAGTATCCATGTTATGATCTCTTGCTACCCAAATTTTTATATCGACCTTGAATATGGTGTATCTAATCCAACATTAGATTATTTTAAATCATTAATAATAGTATTTTTGTTCTCATCATGAGTTTCCATGCTACTTTTTCAAATAATAGGAATCATTTTCGTAGAATTTTTTTCAAACTCTTCCATGCCTTCTTTAGACTTTATTCTTCATGTCTTCATGTTGCATTTTGCCTATATGTTTACCTATTTTAGCCTTCCATGCCATCCATCTCTCCTCGTCTTTTGCCCCAAAACCACCTTTCTCACCCGTCGATCGTTATCTCTCCTGCATATTCTGCCAACTTTTCCATGCCATCTCGCATGTCACAGCATCGCCTGTGCCTGTGTAAATTCTATGCTAATGGTTTGTTTCTAAATGTTAATGATCCAATTGGCAATAAGATCTCACACTATTGTGAGACAATCATAATCATTGCATAAAAAGGTATCACGATTCATGGTGGATTTCAATAAAACAAATTATGAAAAAAGCCCAAACCCTCATACATGGTACTTAAACGATATGGTTTGTTCTTATTTCTATAAATTTTCTAGCATGGATGTTTGAGGATTATGGTCGTAACATATTAGGTATCTCAAACATCCTAAACATCACAAGGAGCTCATGATTGATTATTTTTTATTCAGTTATATGGTAAAGTTGCTAAACTTGCTTAGGGATTTTTTCATCACACAACTTTTTAAAATGGTGGTTATGTTTACCTCTTTGGACAATATTGGTCAACATACTGACAAGAAATTTATGAGAGATTGTTTTTTCTCCAAGTCGTTGATCTTCCCGAGACAATTTTTTAGTTAGGAACTGCTGTCATTCCAATAGTAGACCACATAATGTCGTTTTGTTATTGACAAGTGCGGTTCAATGTCCAAAGATATGAGATAGAACCAACCATGTAGCCAAATTTATATCTCTTGTTACACAATTGTAGTTTGGTTGTGTGGATGAGGCTATCATTCGATTCATCACTTCCAACCATAGTAACTAGTAGTGATGATTCTTTTATTTCGTGGTTCTCTTTTACAATATAAAAAGCAGTTTCAATAGAAATGCAAGAGATGAAGGAACAGAGAAAGGGTTTATCCCACAAATATTCACGAGTGCTATTGTTTTTTTTATAGCTTTGCATCCTTAGCAAACTTATCAGGAACATATTATCTACACCTAATTTATCTAAACGAGCATGAAGATTCAAACATGCTAGATTTGCTGCGAGATGCAAATGTCCGTGATGTGCCACAAATCAAATTTTTTAGTCCACATTTGTGCAAATTGATTTTCTCGGCAAATTATCACAATTGGAAATTATTTTATTAGGAATGTCATTCATGCCTATTTTTCATTTGGTGATGGCGAAAATAAATTGGAGAATTTTATATGCCTTGAATTGGTAGTTTTCAAACTTTTCAGCAGTATTTGTAAGTCGTGGTCTTTGAGAGAGTTTTTTTCTACTACATCCTTAACATATAAAGTATGAGGCTAACCCACTTGAGAAGGAAGTTGGAGATATTATTCTTGTGTGGTTCTATAAACTTTCATGGGATGTTGGTAATTAAGGCACCCTAGGCCATTACTCGTGAAGCATGTTCAATAGACTTTTTAAGATGCGATAATGGATAGATGATACATCGTTGAATTTGCTACTCTACCTCCAAGGATTTGATTATTTCGGGGTCTTGCAAAGGTGGGTTTATCATTATGTTGATTTTGGTGCATTACATGAGGCTTTGGCATTTCTTCAGATGCACTGTGAACCTGGTACACAACTGCACTCATGTTTCTACTAGCATGTTACATGAAATCAAAGCGAAAATTACATCCTGAAAATCTAGACTTGAACATAGAGCAATTGCCAAAATCGGACAACCAAGATTAAATAAAATTCGACAACTTGGATTTAACTAGTAATTTAAATCAGAGTCAAAGGGAAATACAAATAACAACACAAAATTTAAAAGGATTATCATGAAGATATTTCATTCACTATTTTTTGCAAAGAGAAAAAATCAAGGAAAAATTAGATAGCTCAAGATTAAAAGAGAGTTTCAAGAGTCATTCAATATTTTCCAGATATCAAGGCACAATATTTCCAAATAGTTCCAAATTTCCGGCATAATATCCGGAGATTATTTATTTTTAGTTTCTTGTTCGAGATTTTGTTCCTGAAAGTTTGTATGATTTAACAGTTAGCAGTGTATTTCTATATGTTTGATGAATTGTAATAAGAAAAGTGTGGGCTGATGACAATACCTTTTAGCTCTTTAATAATTCTATTATATAATTCTTTATCAAAGAGCCTTTCAGCTCAAAAGTTTATGTACGAGACTTTGTGTTTCTAGTATGCCTTTCTAGTGTTTCCATAACTTGTTTTATACACATGTTCAAAGTATTATAGAAGAGTTGGGTAAGAATAGATTGAGTTTCAATTCATTCAAACCCCCCTACAAATTTATAATTGTTTAAAGAGATTAGTATATTGGATTGTTTATCCCGAGTTAGCTCCTCTTTGAAATTCGGTTATTTTTTGTCCTTTCTATCTTCCTTTGAACGTGTTTTGTTAAGCTATAGAAGATTTCTAGATGCATCCCATTTTTTCTGCGGTTAATTAAGCTATTTTTTCCTCACTCCTTAATTGTCGTGAATCCCCTTATATTCTTCTTTAAAATTCTTTAAAAAGTTAAAGTACTTACCTTCAGGTTGGGGACAGCTAACACTTTGAGAAAGGACTTTGCAAAGGAGAGATTTATCTCAGTGAATAGGAATTGTGCAATAATTAACAACCACACCCATTAAATCCCTAAATACGGCCATTTTTCTTCATAGGTTGTTGTCCGCTGACATTGAACAATGTTAAATAAGGCCTTGTAATCTATTGATGGAGCTCCCTTTGGTTCAAGGGTCGACTTGAACTCTAAATACTAGTCGAGTTGGTTTCTCGACTTCAATTTCTATGCAAGAACTGCGACCTACAAGAAGCATGCACATTGACTTCCATTCCCATTCTTCACACCCATCAATATTAGCTTCTCACGCCTTTTCTTCAAACCATCAATTTTAGCTTTTCATTTCATTTTTGGATACTTTTGTGGAGAGAGAGAGATTTGTTTCACTTGGTCTCATAATTTTGATATATCATGTTGCACTTCTTCCTCTTCATGCGTCATGGTAGAGTTTATGAGGGCTTATATGGGTGTACGATCTATTTTTTGGAGGCATTATAGTACTCAATATTGATATCATATGCTTCAATATTCCTTTGAATCACTTCAAACTATTTTTTAAAAGCAACGTTATGAGAATTGTTTTTATACACACACATTATCTTTCTTTTAGGAGCTCAATAATGAAGATGACTGTCAAACTCTGTGATTTGAGCATCTCCAATATTTTCACTTCGTATTTTTTTTATCCTTTGACCCTTCTTTTCCAATTCGATGAGGTCGACTTAATTTGGATTCTCCAAGATAAAGCTATTCCCACTCTACCACAATGGCCTAATTATGGTGATGGTTCGACGAGGCGAACTTTCACGGTGTGCCACGTGTCATTTTTTTGACCTTCGGCTTTGAACAAAGGTCGATGACACAGAAAACTAAATTCTATGCAATTTTGGTCACTGTTCAGCCTGAATTCCAATCGATATACGGCCCGAAAGTTATGGTGATTTTTCCCTCGGCCACCTGTTTAGAGATAGGAAATTATAGGCTCGCAAAAACGCTAATTTCCTCATATCATATCTCTCGATCTATAATGAACGAAGATCTAAAAATTTTACAGTCAACGTTACTTTGGATTTCTGCTCAAATGGGTTTTTGTTTCAGCTGAGACCTTCATAGAGAAAAAATTACGGTGAAAAATTCCAAGACTGACCTTGTTTCAGCAGTGAAACCCTAGAATCCCAAAGCTCGGATGCCAAATGTTATGTAAACCAACTCACAAAATAGAAGAAAAAGAGAGATCAACGACTTAGAAAATTTGCCTCTTCATGAGGGAAACCTCCTTTACATTAGCGATAAATGAACAATTCTTGGATGATACGAATGACTAAACCTCCATTATATATATAGGAGTCCAATGGGTCACAATATAATCCTTGTCGACATAACAATAACATGTAAGGGCATGTTGAAGGTTGGAGAGTGACTTCGCAACCTTGGGGATTCCACCCGATCGTGAGTTTAGAAAGCAACTCCTTTTTTGTTGAAATGGTGGAGTCCGGATTGGTGATATAGGGACTAGTTTTCCATATAAGAAAGAATTTATATAACAATGGAATAAAATCAAAGCACGAATGGAGTGACTATTCTAATGAGTAACATAAATAAAACTAAATCTAACTACTCCCGGGATTGGGACCTGAATTATGTGATTATGGAATAAGGTTTCATAAGCATGAAATAATATAGATCATCACATACTAAATGAATATAAGCTATCGTTGAAAGAAACTAAATCAATGCAATTGTATTTAGTTAATGAATAACATTAATCATATAACGGATCTCTAAGTCACTCATCTGAAAATCATATTAGTCAATACATTTTATCAATAGTAATAAGAATATATTTCATTTCAATGCTTATCGAGAAAGAGACAAATATATAGAAAACAAGTTTGCTAAAATCTTTAAACATAAAGAAAAAACGAAGTCAATACACGATATAACAATACTCGTTGCATTATAGCTTAGTTCTAAAAAACATAGCCTCTAAAGGCTTAGATTTTCAATTAGATACTTATGTTCAAACGATAGTGTAAGTTCCAAAAGCTCTCCTTCCTCAAAAAATTTGGACCTATTTTTAGAAATGCACGAAAAGGGGTTTAAATACTAATTAATATTACAAAAACAGAAGACTTGTGAAAGAAGTCTTCTAATAATAATCTAAACTATGAAAACTAAAAATCTAGGAAATTAAAAATGCATAAGTTATAATAGTCTCATGATTGTTTTACGGATCCACACTCTAACTGCTTTCCTTGAGCTGGCATGCTTTGATCATATATTCGAGATTTCAGTGAATTAACAGCTACCTTCTCATCCGGCTCCATGAATATTGCATCATTAGACGTCTTTGGAAGAAGCTGAACTCGCAACGTTTGAAAGACACCTCAGCTACCTCCCAATTGATTGTGAGGCTTGATCAACAAGTACTAGTAAACTCCATGTTTACCTTTGTCGAAAGTTTCTACGTCAAGAGCCGCTACCAGCTTGCGCTTTCTTGCACAATATTGTTTTAAGAAGATGATTTCTGGTATGGGTGTCTTTATGTACTCAGCAAAATGTTGGAAGACATATTTTTAGCTACGATGATCGCTAATTCAACACTTTCCTTTCATTTTCATATCCCAATCTCTCAAAATATTATACCTTTATTGATTCTTCAAGACAAGGGAGATTGACTGCTTTCTTCCCGTACGTTGTTCCTTTGAAAATCTATATACTTTGACACCTTATCATTAGTTTCTTCTATACAATCCTCAAATTATAAACTGCGAGTGACTAACTAATCACTTGTCTTAATTTTCTCTTGAATTTGTTTGTACTCGATGAGAAACTATTTGTTGTTTTACCGATAATGCTTCAGTTATGTTGCTTCTTTCTTCACCTCATTGAGTTTTGACTTCTTCTTGGAGATTTTTGAATGTTTGTTGTAAGCGATGAATTTATTAGATACTTTTTTCTTTAATTATCATTTCGAATTTGAGTTTGAGACTCTTCAAACTCTTGTTGTAGCATTATTAATACTTGATGTGCAACTCATGCGTTCGTATCTTTTGTTTTTCATTAAAGTAAATTTGCTCCATTTGAGTGATTTTTACTTCGATCCTTCTCATAATCAATGACTCGAATCTCTCATCGCCTTTGCTAGAACAGCTTGTGTTTCATAAGCACCTACAAGCGAGATAATATGCTAGCTCTTTTCCTAGAGTCGACTCGAGTTCCTTTCCGGAGGACTCTGCATTGATGTATTATCCATAGCGCGTGTTTTTGGAGAATATTCCATCTTCATTTTCTTCTTTGACCTAGATACAACAATTTTGTGCTTCGTATTGTAAAATACATCCAATGGAGGGTATTTCTTTAATCTTCAGGTATTATTTACTGCATTTGTTGGGAAAAGCAAGGATGATCTCCATATCTTGGGGCAATGTATCTCCTTGTTTCTCCTCTGTATCACTTGAGCTTAGTATCTAAGTTTGTTGTCGAAGAATAGTTTCGAAACCTCCGTAGTAAATGAGATTTCTTGAATTTCTCCCTTGATCTTTAGAGTCGTCTAGATTAAAAGAAACTTGTTGAACACTTGGTTCAACTATATGAAATACTAATTTTAGAGTATCTTTCAGGGTAGAGAGTTTTCGGAAAAATAACGTCTCTTACCAAAGCGAAGAGTATTAGTATCGAGATAATGCTTTCTCAAAAAATTTCTCAATCTTGATTAAATTTCTCTTCTGCATAATGTCCGCGATTTCTAGTTCCCACATCGTTGAGCGCTGGTACCGAATCGGAGGAATCGGAATCGTAATGCGTTCGCCTTCGGCACCATGGAACATGTAATTTGGCGTGATGATAATTCCTCCGGTCTCTATATTCTTTGAATCATATCAAATTCCTTCGGACTGTAGACCTTTCGAGTTTCTATTCGCCGAACTCTTGAAAATTTTTGGGATTGAATTGAACACATCGTTGAATTTATCAGGGCTTGCTTGGAAATGCCTACATCTTAACTTCTGATTTCGTTATTTCTCTAGTAAAAGCCATATGAATCATAACTTCGTTGGGTAGCATTGGAAAATTAAAGGGTTTTTAATCAATCAATTTCAAGACATGTATGCTTGAAATTATCAAGAGTGTATGACCCACAGGTGAAACAGGAAAAGTTGGCCATTGTCTTTTTCGTAATCTTTCGTAAATTTAGTCAACCCATTACTCATACAACTTTGATAAGAAATTTCCCTTAGCCAATAATTTTTACGGTATATATAAGGGTAGGAAATGAGGGTATGACTTCGAAAATTCAGATATATGTGTAAAATTATGTACTGAACCCACCTTCCTATAGACTTAAGACTTTTATTGGCTTCATAGGTGACTGTAGGGATTTTTTCTTTCGAAAATGACTTGAAAAAATGCGAGCATTATATAATTACATATTTTTAACATATGAGAGTTGTATTTTGATTCCCTACGTCATGAAATTATAATTGTAGCAAAGATGGGGTTTGACTTCTCTTTCGGTGCTATTTTCCATCCTAATGACGGAAATTCAAAAGAAAAATAGACAACATCTAGGATAAAAAGAACTCATATAAAAAGGAGTGACTATACTTTGGATGGGATTATGATTTTCTCTATAGACAGTGATACATCTAATCAAATTATGAGACAAAAATATTATCCCAACCAAGAATATAGCCATCATAAGTGCTTTCTACTCGGGAAATTGATCCAATCTTCCTTAAACTTGGTTGTATTTTCGGACTCCAAAAAGATGACACATCATTGCAAGCAATTTGCGTAGAATGGGATTTTAAGAGAAACTACCCGAGTACATATCTTATCGTCATGTTTATGGTGATTAGAATCATTTTATCCATTCCTTGATTACATTTTCGGGATGAGCGTGGATTTCTCTCGTATGAATTCTTGAACGAAATTGTTGTCATATCTTCTAGGAATACGGAAATGTATACATATCCTTCAAAAATGACGGCCCTGAGAGAAATCGATGGTTGTTTCACGCCTGGTAACAAAATATCTATCTCGAATGTCCACTTGATCCAATACCCATTTCGGTAAATCGAATGTATGCCCTACATTTTTAAGACGGGAATACAATTCTATGAAGAAAAAGAGTTAGTCGTCCATGTACCATGAGTCTGACTCTGTGGATGCGAGAATCGTCACCATACATTTCTTTTTCCGTACTAGAATTACTTCGTGGATTTTGTTCTCAAACAATCGGGTAGATCCCTTCCCGACCTTGAGGAACCAATTTCCCTTCGGGTTGCATGTTGTGCTTGAGACTAAGGGATCCATCTCAAGTTGTTTTCCTCTTGCTAAATAACTAATCGAGGTGTGAGGTGGTGGATTTTCCTTTCAGTCTTTAATCAACCTTGACATCCTTTTTATGCCTAAGTTTCTAGAATTACCTCGCTCGAAAATAAAACTAGAGAGGATAAGCTAAGATCATGTCAAATGTTATTAATCGTCACGTATCAATTTAACTCACGCATAATGTGAAATCCTTGGTATTAAATATGAAATAATTAAAAAAATCAATTGAAACCTCGAGATCATAAAATACACTGAATTAGTCATTAAATTAATAACATGGGTTCGTGAGTTTGACGATTTGCTATCTTATTAGGATCTGTAGATCGGCCTTTTCATGATTAGCGAATTTTTGGCACTTCAAAGCAATGTGTGAGATGCGAAATGCAATATTGTGATAAATTTTATGTTATATGACGGAATGCGATATTTGGGATACGTCGAGAGGACAAAATCCGATATTGATAATCATTAGCTATGAGCTTCGGCCACGCTTTTCGCATATCAACACTGTTGTTGTTTCACATATCGTGCATATTGCTATTTCTGGATATTGTTGATTCGCATTTCATGCAATTTAATTCGCTCTTGTAGTTTTAGTCTTTGAGGGTTCCTTTGAGCACTTCTTTTTTTATGATTTTTTTATGTTTTTAAAGAAAAATAAAACTTAGTATAAAAATTGAATTTTAAGTTTTATTTCTAATAAAAATGAATTTAATTCTAAAATTTTAAGGGCGTCCCCATTGTTCTTTTCTAAGCTATTATAATATAAAAAATGGGGAGTTGTTGTAATATTACAAAATTGGTGACACACTTGGGATGAATCTAGAATCTTTGATAAATATTAGTTCTTATAAAGACAGTATTCTAGGAAATTTATAAGTGATTGAAATTTGTCTTTTGAAGTATAGGTAAAATTTTATTACTTGAAAATTTTCTCCTTTCTTTTGTAAAATGAAATTTCACTTTTTAATAAATAAAATCTTAGTAAGTTTAAAAAGATAAGATAAGTAATAAATTAGCTGTAAAGCTTAGCTTATGATGAACTATTAGTCACTAGTAGAGCCAACCGTGCCAACAATGGATACATTCATACCCTCGACAGTAGTTACTATTTAACCAAAATGAACCAGATATCCCATCGATAACATACAATAGACATTTTTCACAAGTGTAATGTGATTATTTTTATTTACCTTTGTATAATTCTTTTATTTTTTGTCACTCTAAAAATCATTATCCCGTGTTTTGGGAGCTAGAAGTGATAATTTCTATTCACGCTCCAAGTTATAGTAAATTTGAACAAGATGACTCGTGATGAGATCCCTTGTCTTAGGTTTTTTTAGGCCATGAGCCAGCTATCCTGGTTTGGTAGCTAGTTTGATAATGTAAGTTTACTAGTTTCCTATGAACATGATGAGATCGACTCATAATAAGATCTCTCAAATTTAAAGTTTTTTATATTTTCTTTGAATTAAATTTTGAAAAAATATCTAATTTGAAAATGAATGTGGGGATATTATCATTTTCTCCTTATGAGCTTTTTGGATGTACCATTTAAGTAAAAGATGTTAATACTTCAATAAAACTTCATACTTTGTAAAAATAACTTTCTTTTCGAATCTCTGATTGTCAAAATAATTTTTCAATTTACATGTGGTTACAGAAGAATTCTTCTTTCTAATCGGTTATTTGAATCAGAAATTTTCCAAAAGGAATAGATAATTGTATGATTTATTTCCTAGTTTTTATATCTCAAAAGATTAATACTTTTCACGTTCAAGAAAATGATGAAGCATTTCACCTTTTTTGCGTAGTATTGCAAAAAATTGTTTTATTAAACTATATACATATCTCGTACAAAATAACTTACATTCTTTTAAGAAAAATATTTCTTGATGAGTAAGTCCATCATCGCAGTAATTTCCTTCTTCCCTTGTAAATTTTGCAAAATAAAAGTTGCATGGACTATATTTTTTTATTATTTGACAAGGGCTTTAAGTGAGAGTTTTTGAAACTTTGTATGTTTGTCAGTTTGTCCTCGATGCACTTTATCCCATTTCAATACCAAATCTCCAATAACTGCTTAGTCTTAACTATATTTTGAATCTAATGAACTTTTAATCAATTGTTGATGATGATTATGTATTATTTTAGCATTTTCTCTCTTCTTCTTCCATTTTAATTTTTTTGACATTCTAGAAGTGTAATGAAGAGAAAGGTTGTTCATTAATGAACTTGAACCAGGGTTGTTGACGAGATAGCTACATTTAAAGCGTAAAACTACTTCCTTCCTAGTATACCAGTATCGTCTAAAAGTGAGAAATTCCTATTGAAGTTTTTTTAGTTATCCCTATCTCGCATTTATAATGCAAAATTCAAAGCTTTGTAGCCAATTCTTCTGATTTTGATCAATGGTGTGTTTAATTATTCTTATGAGGTTTTTATTTGTGAATCCTACCAAACCATTTCCTGAGTATAATAATTTGCATAATATTTTCAATTTAAACCCTCTTTTCAAAGCAAATCCATTCATGGAATTTCCGAGAAAAATTAGAGGCATTGTCAAATACTATAGCATAATGGGACACCAAACCTTGTGATGATGAATTAATCAATAAACACAATTATAAGTTTTCAGTAGTTGGTTGTCTCTCATAGGTATTGCTTCTAACCACTTCAGTAAAATAATGCATGTGCATAACATATATATTTATGTTGTTTAGAGAAGAATGAGGAACAATATCATCTATTATGTCGCAGTCCCCATTGTTCGAAAGGTTGTTCCATATTGATTGGCTTTGAAGTGGCATTGAGGCTTTTCTTTGTCTTCTGTTGTAATTTGACGTAAGTCTTACAATTTCCGATATAGTTGTGTGCATCCTTGAATAATGTTGGCCAATAATAACATGCATGCAAAATTTTGTGTGTTGTGGTATCTCCACCAAAGTGTCCACTTCTTTGCGTCCATCATGAAGTCTCGGAGCACATTATTTATTTGTTTTCTCTAAACATCCTGAGTAAAACATAATCATAATTTTTTCTGAATAACACATCATTGACTAATTGATATTGATTAGCTGTCATTATTAATTGTAATGTTCGTCATTTTTGGAATCCAAATTACGTGGAGCATAACCATTCTTTTAGATAAAATATTAAATCGTAATACCGAGATTGAGGGTTAACATTGAGTACCTCGGTGAAGTGTTCAATAGTAGCAATTGACCTCATCAAGTGATGTATCATTCATTCCTTTGTGAATCAAACTGCAAAATCCTTGTCCTCTTATGATTTTAGCAGTTTAATTTCTAAGTCATACTCTATGCATGTTTGTTACCCATTTAGCTCTCTCTTCTTCTAGTTCTTTTCCGTATAAGTATATTTTTCTAATTGATGTATGAAAGAACTATTACTTCTGACTATGTAGACTTTTCAGAGATAATAGGTCGAAAGTATTTTGAATTGCTTTTTGTAAATCGCGAAATGCTTTGATTTTCCAACTCCTATATAGTTCAATCCAACTCCTTGAAAATTAGAACTAAAAAAGGAAATTGAGTTTTCAAATTTCTTATCATCTGGTTGAGTTAATACTACAACATATGATAGATCGAAGTGAAAAAGTATATAGAATGAAATCATTGGTAAAATTGAGAGTTAAGAGAGAGAAGGAGCTTATCGACAATTTCTTGTTTAATTATTTGTACATGCTTCCTTTTCTTGCTCTCCCCATTTAAACTTAATGTATCTTTTCTTGTATCATCCTTTTATAACGATGGAAGGAAAATATGTGAAAAAATGTCGGAATGAATCAAGTTTTACTAAAGTTTATACTGCGTCCCTAAAAAGGATTCTTCATTGACTTTTTGTTATGTGAGTAGTGGAATTTTTGAAATTATTTTAATCGCGCCGTGATCAATACCAATTTTATTTTTTTGAGTACGTATAAAACCGTAAGAATTTTACCTCCTTCACTTAAAAGGAAAAATTGACTTCTTTGGATTAAGAGAAGAACCCAAATCTTCGCATTTTTCAAATATCCGCTTTTAATTCATGCAAGTGATTGTTTTTTTTGAATATATGGTTATATCATCGAAGATAAACTCACCAACTGATTTGATTTATCAATCCTTTGAAAGGAAATATCCATGGCTCTTTTGAAATGTTTCTCACGTATTCATTAATTCGAATGGCATATTTTTGGTATGCATACGGAAATTTCCGCCACTTTGTTCGAAATGTAGTTTTCAAATGATCCTTCGGATGAACTAGAATTTGGTTATATCACTGAAAATCCATCTAGATGACATTAATTTTGAACCTCGCTCTCTGATTGTAATACTTGCTCCATTGATGGTAAAATAAAATTATCCTTTTGACATGCTTTTTTCAAAATTTTAAAGTCAATGCAAATTCGAATATCACTCATTTTTTCTTGCTCACGGTACTAGATTAGAAAACCCATTTTGAATGTGCTCTAACAGTAAAAATGAGTTTTGGCTTTCTACAATTTTTATTTAACTCATTTTTTATTTGATTTTCCAAGTTTGGATGTATTTCTTTCCTTGTAGATTTTTCCGTGGGTTTAACACTGAGTACCATAGGAATAGTATGTTGAATGATGGATGGTTTGTATGTTTTGAGATCTTGTATAATTCCATGCAAAAATATCTTTGTATTTTTTTCAATAATGAAAATGAATTCATTTTCTTTCTCCGGATGAAAGGCTATTAAGCTCTAGATTTACATCTTGATGTACTTTATCGTATCCTAAGTTAACTAATTCAAACCTTAAAGTAGAACTTTTCAATTTTCAATTATTGATTCTTTTTGTATTTGTCTTTTAAATCGTGATAAATCGTCGTAAGTTTTCACCACTGATTTTGGTAAAAGAGTATATCTTATGAGTTTGTTGTTTGATTTGACTATCATGTTCATCTTCATCTAGAATTTTGATCATCGTATGATTTTTTAGAAGTAAGAAAACTCTAAGATATCACTATCGTCATTAATAAAAATCGCCAACTCAGTAACATTATTTGGCATAGTATGTGACGAAAAATCAATTCAATAGAGAATTTGTTAGGACTAAAATCTTCCTAGTGACTCGAAGCTTGGATGCAACGTTAGCTAAAATATTAGCATTGGCATTTTGTGATCTCAGGGAATAGGAGAGATGATTGAATGCTAAAAAAATGATATGTGAGGTCTTGAACCAAAGATTGATAATGATTTCAAGTGAATCGAGAGACAATGAATATTATTTCGTACTTCTGTCTTACGACAATTTCTTAAATCTTCAAATACCTAAATATAGTTAGTATATCACAGACTAATTTCTTCACAAAGACCTCGAACTAATGCTTCGTATTCATCAATATTGTTAGTGCATTCAAAATTATAGTCTACAAGATGGCATAATTTTCTCCCACCGTTGGGCTAATAAACACGCATCCTGGGCTCCTACACCATCAATTGGGATCTTTCTCCATCAAAGAAAAGTTTCCAAAATGGAAAATGAACTCATTATTTCTTCTTCAAAATTTAAGCATATGATCGAATAATTTTTGAAATTTTTTCTATTTTGTCAATTAATAAGAATTCGAAAGAGAAAGGTGAAATTTTAGCATTTAAATTCCCCAAGAATTAATTGTGTGTAGTAATTACCACTACAAGGAAAAGATCTCTCTAGCAAGAGGGTTAGAGGAGTGCTCATGACAGAGAGTTTTGCGGATAGTTTTTCATCCGGTGCACTTATCAAACTAAACCATCAACGGGTCGTTCAACAAGAAAAAAGTACCTACGATCACTAAAAAATTGGCACATATCGTGACACCGTGCACTTCGTACATACCACCTCTGGGTGCATCGCTTATTACGTATGTAGTACACCGGTGCTTTACAGAGATCCCTGCACTAAAGGCGTCCCAGCCTCGTGCACAAAACATAAACCACCCGATGTGGTCTTAAATATTAACTGCATCGGTGTGCCTATCAAAACCTCGCACATCGGAAAATGGTTAAATAAAAAAAAATTCACGACAAAAAACCACATTTTTTCACTTTTCTCGATGTTCAGAGCTCTCAAGCACGTGAAATTTATCAGTTGTCCTGAGCTACCTCGACATCGGCGCTGCCCATTGACACCCATTGCACGCATTTCTATTAGTGCATTTCCCCATCAATATCCAGCATTGAATTTTATAAAAGGTGGGAAAATTTTATTTTACAATTCTACGTCCAATATGCCTCCTCACTGCCTACGAAATGTAGCTTCATAGTATTTTTTTTTCCCATAATTAAGCCTTTTTCGTAGTGAATTAGAATTTCAAATTAGCTTAAAATTAACCATCTAAAAGAAAGATAAGAAAAGAAAAATCTGTCGTGTGGTGCACTCGTAGCCGCTTTGTATCGCATTTTAGGTCCGCGGTGCTACCTATACAATTTACTAGGGTCGCGACCACAACCGAAGCTATGATATTTATCCAGCACCGATTACTGGGTGGGTACTGAAAAGTCACCGTATTATTTTAAAATTTATGCAGTGACGATGCGTTCGGTTTACTCGGCCACACCGTTGACCATGTGGAATAGCTGACAATGTGGTGCGTTGACTTAAATGTCCGTCCCACTGGCGGTGGGTATTTTTGTCAACCCATCGCATTCTACATTTTGGCAGGGCGTCAATAGTGAGGCTACGGTAAACGATCACACCATTGACTATGTGAAGTTGATGTCGGGGAGGTCTGTGCACCGTAATCTGAACTATACGTCACCGGGTGCATGAGAGTTTAGTCCGAATGCATTAGTACTCCGACACCGTCCATAGTCGATAGTGCGTTGAAAATTTTTCAGGGTGCACCACCGTCGGTACGTTGAATATTTTACGGTGCATTGGCTCTGGCAGTGCATGACAAAGATGCACCGGACATATAGGTGCATGCTTGTTTTTGTGTAGACACCGACCGCTTTTTTTTCCAAAAAAATTAAATATATATATTCCTAAATACAAGTCTCATTTAATAAAAAAATGTATTTAATATGTCAATCAAAGTCGAGGAGATGCTAAAGGAGAGAAGAGGGGAACAACAACAACAAAAAAGAAGACTAGTATAACATGGTTTTCTCGTGAGGAGGCATGAGAGAGGGAGAGAGATGCATACCCTCGCCTTATTACAACAAACTAGTCTCGTGCTAAGGCAAGTAGTCCTCCTCAAGTTACATGAGGAGGCTACTTCCCTAAAAGGCCATGGTGTGTTTTTGAGACATCTTATCGACGGTGGAATGCCTAACGACATGCTTTCCGAGTTAGTCTTAACTCAATGGTACGTGCCCACTAAGGAGGACACATATTTCATTACAGAAGCATCGAGGAGAGAGGGGTGGATTTTTCCCTCATTCCCTAGACGGTTCCAGTTGGCTATAGTATGAAGGAGTCAGTTGGTGTACTCCCGCAGGTGGTAGGGCGATTAGACATATATATCGCTTTGTCTCCTTCGTATTTTCGGCTCTCCGAAGGTCGCTATGTATTGGTGCATTTGGTAGTCGAGAGGTGAGGTGCTCTCACTTCTGATTTTCGATCATTTACACACAACACCAGTGACGATTAACACATTAGTTGCTCGATTCTATATTATGTTAATTATTTAGTATAGGAGCTTTTATGAATTTTAGTGTGGTCTCCGCTACTTTTTTGCGGCAATTTTTGTATAGCCTTAGATAGATGTCGTGCTTTGCATGCACAAGCGGGAAGGTCAACTTCCCTTTTTGTTTCGTAGCTTTTTGTTTATTTTTGAGAGGTTTCCAGCAGATGAGGCCTACTTTTTTCGTGTAGCCTTGTAGTGCCGATGTTGGAGGCACATATGCACATGTGGGGACGATGATGATGCCCAAGAGAGGCAAGACGAGTTTTCTTAGAGAGGATATCACATGATGCACTGGAGTTGCTGGCTGTTGCTGATGAGCATCCCTTCATTATGGTCCCTTGCCCTGAAATTTCGGTTTGGGTTAGTGAGGGTGTGCTAACATCCTCTTAACGACATGATGAGCCACCGTGATGATAGAGGTAATATTACTATTTTATTTAGAATTTATTCTAACATGTTCTTTAACTTGTTTTTCTTAAATTGTGTAATGAAATTATCTAATTATTGTTCTATATTTGTATATATTTTGCAAACATTGGGTATTTTGATGGCGAGGACATGCCACGTACTCTTACCACATAATCTAGGGTGTGAGATCCTAATGACGATCAGGATATGCCGGAGTGCTAGGGAGGATCACTTAGGAGGCCGGTCAGCGAGAGGGAACTTGCTCATGTTGGTGCGCCGGTATGCCTTTTTCTAGACACAGTAGGCTTGACAGTAGATTGAGGATGGAGTTGGGTGCATCAACTCGAATTTATTGTTGAGGTGGCGATCGTGACCTGCTACTATGAGAGGCATACAAGATGATGGTAGGCTGGTACATATGTGGAGAGGCATGCCGCGTGCACATGTACGCAGATGTGAGCATGTCGTAGGAGCTACGAACTTAGTTACGCGACCGAAGAGGACCATTGCATGTTATAGGCGTGAGTCGAGATGCATCACGCATCGGCGCCCACGATTAGTGTCGACACATCATCTAATGATAAAAATCGTGGGAGAGTGATCATCGTTCACCTCGCACCGCGCCGTATGAGTAGCCTCACTAGCATCAGCAACAGTCATTGCGAGAGACATGTCTGGATCATCGACCATGTCCAGTCATCACGATGATGCGTAGTAAGTGTCTGATGTTTTAAACTCCGTACATAAATTATCCGCAAACGAATCTTAAAAAACAAATAAAAATAAACATATAGCAAGAGCATAAAACATAAAACATATATACACGGAGAGATTTTCCTTGGATCCCAAATCGGGAAGACCAACTTGATTTTCATTATATTCCTTTTAGTGTTACAACACACACACACACACACACACACACACATATATACATGTTGAAGCATACATAAGCCCCAATCCATTAACCTTAGATTATAACATAACCGTAGTTCCCTTGACTGATCTACAAAATACCGAGGCAAAAACCATCATGCTCCCCAAAACCATGTGCAAACCCATGCACAAAACCATGGGCGAGTCTGCCCACCTAAAATAGGGTCCAAATTTTTCCCGGGGGCGTTTCCCGTACCCCGACCGCAGAAAGGCTACCGCCCCCATGATCCCTCTACTACACCCACCAATGTGCTATGGGGCTATCGCCCCTATGACCCCCCCGCGTGTGACTAGTCAGGGAAAGAATATAACACATACCCAAAATTCTCCCACTTGTTGTTTTCTTCGCAGCAACACATGAGAGCTTAGTCATTATCCCAACTCGCATCACCCATTGTTTATCTACACCAAGATTACTTCGATTACTCACAGATTCCCCGCTCACGTATCCGTTAGCACTTCAAAGTGTCCACTTACCAAAGAACACTCCTTTAGTCTCAACCATATCTCTCACAAAGTGATATTGAACATCAATGCGCTTTGTCTTTGAATGATAAGCAGGGTTCTTAGCCAAGAAAATTGCACTTTGGCTATCATAGTCTATCCTTATAGCTTGCTGCACCAACCCCATACTTCAACACAATCTCTGCAACCAAACTGCTTCCTTGCTTGCATGAGTTGCTGCCATGTATTCTACCTCTGTAGTTGAAAGAGCCACTATAGGTTGTCTTTTACTCATCCAACTGATTGCACCTCCAAATAGGTTAAACACATACCCACTTGTAGATCTTCTTTGGTCCAGATCTCCAGCTTATTCTGCATCAACAAAACCACGAATGTCCAACATTCTTTCCAATCCTAGTCTTCCTTGGTAGCACAAGCCATAATCACTAGTGCCACGCAAATATTTGAAAACCCGTTTCACTACTGTCTAATGCTCCTTCCTTGGGTTTGACATAAACCTGCTCAATACTCCCACTGCATGTGAAATATCTGGTCTAGTACATACCATTTCATACATTAGGCTACCCACTGCACTTGCATATGGAATGCGAGACATATCCTCCTCTTCTTCTTATGTCTTGGGACACTATTTAGATGTTCAACGTACATATTTACACTTATAGGCAACCCAATATTCATCAAGCCATTCCGCATATTGAACCTCTGCAATATAGTCTCGACATACTTCCTCTGGTTCAAATAGAGCTTCCTCTTTACGCGATCTATCTTAATTTCCATGCCCAAAATATAGCTTGCACCAGCAAGATCCTTCATGTCGAATTTGGAGAATAGTTGGGTATTCAAATCTTAGATAATTTCTTTGTCATTTCCAATCAACAACATATCATCCACATACAAGACCAAATAAATAACATGGTCACCAATTAATTTAAAATAAAAACAATGATCCTCCTTACTTCTGATGAAGCTAAGTCCCCATATATAGGTATCAAATTTCTGATACCACATCCTTGGTGACTATTTTAACCCATACAGAGAATTATTTAACATGCATACCAATTCTTTATTCCCCTTCACCATAAAGCCTTCAGGTTGTTTCATGTATATCTCCTCTTCCAGATCCCCATGAAGAAATTTTGTCTTCACATCCATCTGTTCTACCTCAAAATCAAATGCAACAACAACAAATAAAAGTAATATAATAGAAGTAACCTTGGGAACATGAGAAAAAATATCACCAAAACCAATTCCCGACACCTAGGAATAACCTTTTGATACTAACCAAGCTTTGTATTTCTCCACCTTGCTTTCTACATTCATCTTCTTCTTAAACACACATTTGCTCCCGATGGGCTTCCTTCCAGCCAGAAATTCCACCAGATCCCATGCCTAATTTTTATGCAAGGATGCCATTTCATCAACCATGGCCTCCTTCCATAGTTTTCCATCCTCTGAATCTACTACCTCCTTGATGGTTCTGGGATCATCATCAGTTATAGTTAAAGAAAAATTTTAACAGAAAGTGGATGGACTATACCTTTCTAGTTGTCTTCTTTCCCAAATTGATCTTCTCACAGTTAGAGGTTGTGGCTATTCCTCTTCTGAGTCTTCTTCTATTGTAGAGTCTGATTCATCCTCCTTTAGCTCAAACTCTATATTCTCAGGTTCCTTTGGTAGGACTTCATGTTTAAGAACATCTTTCACCTCTCTAAACACCACATCTCGGATGTACACAACCTTCCTTGTTTCCGGGTTCCAAAGCTTGTAACCCCTTAAACCATCCTTATACCCAATATAACATTTTGTGAATAGTCGTGGAAAGAATATAACACATACCCAACACATGTTGGATCATCGACCATGTCCATTCATCACGATGAGCAGCCGACAGTTGATCCTGATTAGCATGAGGCACCAATACCATATCAGCATGTATCTAAGCTTGTCGAGGCTACACCACTGACTGAGTAGGCCTCAACTAGTACTATTATTGATGATGTACCAGTAGTTGATATATGACATTTATATTACAATTGTATATTTTTGACATTATTCAGTTATATATATATATATATATCTATTCCATGTATTTTATGTTCATGTTGCAGTTGTACTTAATTTACATGTTGGTGATCACCATGATGTGTATATTGTTAGGTCATGTTAGATATGTTCATTTAATGTGCAGCTCGTAGATAGATGTGTATGTGATATCAGTTATTTGACATGAGATGTATATTTGATGTTTGTGTTGTGATGATGTTATACAATGCCATATTTGATGTTTGTGCCGTGATAATGTTATACAATTTCAATTAATTAATTTAATATTAAATGACCATGATATTTATTAAATATTATGTCGTGATTGTAATTTAAATTTTAATTTTAATTGTATTACTGTGAAATGATTGTATTGTAAAATTTTAATTGTAATTGTAATTGTATGTAAAATTATAAAATTGTAATTGTAATTCTAATTCTAATTGTATGTGAAATTATGAAATTGTAATTGTAATTGTAATTTTAATTGCAAAATATTTGTAAAATTTTAATTATATTGATGTGAAATGATTTTATTAAAATTTTTAAATTTGTAAATTTGTAAAACTGTAAATAATTGTAAAATAATAAATCTAGAATAATATGAATTTTTGTAACATAATAAAGTTTAGAAAATAATACAAATAAATTCATGTAATTTAGAATTATCATTATTTTATTATGATCTTACATACCAAAAAAAAAAGAACTTTATACATTACGCCATTTTTATTGAGATCAACATAATTGAAAATTATCAAGTGAAATATTGATTTTAACATTAATTCAAAATACATATTATAATGTTTCGAAAAAAAGAGTCTTATAAGGTATAAGGTAATTAAGTCCTCTTCTTTATAAAAACCCATCTTAAAAATTATAAATATTGATGCAATAACATATGTGAAATTTCACATGTGCTAATTCCATTGAATAGATTTTAGAAGAATTAGAGTATATTACCATTGTGTTGCCTCTTATGGATGCTAATTCCATGAACAGATTTTAGAAGAATTCAAGTGTCAAGAATGCAATAGACAAAAAAAAAAACATTTTTGGACTATTTTGCATTTTATTAAAAGGTTTTTGAGATTTTTTGTGGGGTTTATGGGTTCATGGGACAATAGACAATACCAACCTTGTCGTACTGGTATTTCAGTTGAATTTTTCCTAACAGCGATATGGCCGAATCTTGTAGCTATGCATTTAACAAAGAACCCCTATATTTTGACAATATGATTTAAGACTGTTGTCATATACTTGAGTACTATTCCATTTCTTCACCATATTAGAACAAAATAGAAAGAATGATTTCTTTCACCATAATAACACACAACTTTCAAAAAATAAAACACTTCATTCTGTGTTTCGAGGAATTTTACGTAAATGATAGGAATTTCTATGGAGTTTTATCCATATTCTGAAATTTAATGAGGGTTGGAGGGAGTTTACAATCCTGTATTTGTTAATAACTGCACCCTTCAGTAGAACCAAAGAAAATTAAGGCAGATTCCTTAGCGAAGTAGACTGGCCATAATCAATTCCTTCGAGACCTCAACAAAAGAACTAGATATGCATGTCAGAAATATGTATGCATGTCAGAGGCTCCTGTTGGCACATTTTCTTGTTGCAGGTTGTGGAAAGGTTCAATTTTATTTTTATTAAAGAAGAAGAGGTGTAGTTTTGAAAAGAAATGGCCCAAATATTTTCACAAAAAAATGTACATTTCCAACATGTCTAAAAACTAAAATATCTCCAACTTCAATAAACTGCTTAGAAACAAAACTTTTCCAACTATTTGTGAAAACTGACCACGTCTTAGCATAGCACAGGTTCACATGCCATAATTTCCCACTTGAGCCCTGTAGTATTGCATCTTCACTCGCCCCACATTGCATTCTCTCCACATAATCAGTGGGGACCTTAAGGAATAAACAAAATGCATTGGAAGAATAGTTATTTCCATCAAGAATTTATCCAATTCTAATTCTAATTCTAATTCTCAAGAATAAACAAAATTCTAATTCTAATTGCATATTTCCATCAAGAATAAAAATAATTCTAATTCTCAATTTCTATGGTTGGAGTTCACTAAATTTTGGTGTACACACCTAAATGTAATTTCGGTGCCTTAATTGCAAATCAGTGCTAATGTACATATAACCGCACCGATGCGTTTTAGTTACTGCACACCGGTACCATGTTACAAATGGACGCACCGGTGCAGTGCTATTAAGTGACGCACCGGTGACGAATAATCGCAAATAAAAAAAACACAACTCTATTTTCTCTAAGTGAAAAAAATGCGGTAATTGAAAAATGGGCGGTAAAATATTTTCGAAAATCTAATTTTATAAAACAATTATTTAAATACTAAAAACTTTTCATTATTTCACTATTTTTGCAAACAATTTCAGACAGAGATTTGCAGAAGACATACCTAGAGCAATAGAGTAGGAGAGCAATGTGGAGTAGCGAAATACGTTCGAATAGAAGTATTTAGGCAATCAAAATTCCAAATCTCTGATGATTCAAACCTTGTAGCATAGAATTTCGAACGATCTCGTGACTAAAGTTTATTGTTTTTTTAACTTTTTCTGCAGTTTATTTTACACAGTAAGAAAAAAAAATTAATTTATTTTTCATTTTCAGAAACAAAATAAAAAAATTAATCAATTTTTACCCTAAACCCTACATTCTTTTTGTTTCTTCCCTTTCTTCTCCTTGTTTCTGTGATTTCAGAATTAGGGCTTTTCATTTTATATTTATAGGTTTTGTATTGCTATATATAGGCCTATGAAATCCAATCCATGGGACGACTTGCATAGTCGAATCCCAATCCATGTCGGCCCTTGTTGAACCTCAGAATTACCCTCTCTTTAACAGTTTTTCTCACCTTTTTCTCTCACTTTCTCATAAGATCACAGACCCCAATTAATGATAAATGCTAGGTTTTGTCTTAAGGAATGCATTAAAATGATTTCCATATTATATTTTCATGATATTTCTATTTGAATAGATTTTTTAAATTTTGCTATAGAACACAGCCTATTCTGCAGCTAACCGTGGATTCCATAGCTACTCTCATGGTCTGGCAGGTTCCTAGTGTCAAATGAAGAATTGGGCCACATGGACATTTATAGAATCATCTCCACATGGATTCTATCCTATTCACTCGGTCAAGATTGACAGAAAAGAAGGCCTAAGATCATGGTCAAAGGAATGGTCAAAGTATGTTATCGAAAAGCAGCATGACTCTTGATTTTCTCTATCATAGCAAATAAAGAGTCAAATAGTCCTATTGCAATTCTAATTTGAATTAGCCACCTGTAGCAAGTTTATCTCATAAACAATTATGTTATTTTCCTTTAAATACCAGTTGTATAGAATCGAGAAGACAATTCAGAAATTAAGTGTTAAGTTTAAGATTTTTGTTGATACTCTGTATTAAGACTTCATTCTATCACAATACAAAGTTCGTGTTGCCAATGATTGTTTAAGTGCATCCTTAATAAGCTAGCAGTTCAGCCAAATCAGCTGCAGAGGGCCCCTACACTGGATGAGGTTTTTCAATTGTAGTTTTTAGCTCAATTTCCATTACTCTATTTTTAGTAAATCTGTTTTCGAATTAGGTTAATGTTTCATTCCAGTTTTTTATCAATAGCATAACATTAAATCACAACTATGCAGTCTTTTTCTTCTAAAATATTTCGTGAAGATAGATAACTCTGTTTTCAAATCGAATTAAAATTGAAGTAATAAGAATACACAGTTGCCTAGTTTTCTTATTGTTTTTTCATTCTTTTTCTTAGAACAAAATTTTCAATTAACTGCCTCAATGGATGTTTTAAAAAACTATTTCAAGACGATGATCCTAAACTAAATGGTTAAATGTATAATTCATACATTGGTTGAATTTACTTTTCACATTGTTATTTTATTTCTAGGAACTTAGAAACTAAGGCATAATTGACTTCTCACATAACATCTCAAGAGGGTAATACTTCACATTGAATGTTGGAGAAAGTGAAATATACATTAGTTGTTTACAGTGAGTTTTACATGCTTTCACATTTTTCTTTCAGATACTCACTTAGTTACATCACTAATATTCCTAAAGGTCATTCCAAGGAGATTGATTTAATCATATTTCAAGACTAAATGATTGAATATTTAATGAATTCAATTACTGAGTTACCTTCTGCATACTTTACTTGGTTTTCTAGATCATTAAGTATAATTGGTTACTTAACACCATCTCAAGAAGATCACACTTCATAATTGAATGTTGGAGTAGCTAAATATACATTAGATGTTTTTCTTTGCATCCTTTGCTTACTGTTCTAGGACATTAGAAGTTAAAGTACAGACAATTTCTTACACATCATCTAAAGAAGGTCATACTTCATAATTGAATGCTGGAGTAACTAGAAGTACATTAGTTGTTTTCATTTTCTTCTTTTACTTAAGACAGATATTGCAATTTCAATATTAATTTTTAGAATTAGATCCATGGAATAAGACTAATGATAAGATAATATAGATGCTCTGTTTTCCAAATTAGGTTCTAACTAGCCAACAATTTTTGGTTTATTTTTATGAAAATTAGATTAAATTAGGAACACTTCATTTTCTTCATTCTTAAAATTCATTAGATTCATTTAAATCTTTTTGTAGTTTTAGATTGAACATTCTTAGACATCAAAGAACATAAACTTCTAAAAACAACATAAAATACAAACAACGAAGTAAGAAGTAGGTTAACTAAGCACATATAGTGCATCACACTTCATCAGTTTACAAATATCAGTTGATAATTTATGCAAGCAATTTAAGACATTACATTGACTAAACAACCCTTGCGTGAATTTTTGAAAAAAAGATTTTTTTTTTTTTAATTGGTGCACCTTGCGTAACCTAGCGCACCAGTGCGCTGTACTATCCCAGCGTACCACAAAAGTACTGTTTAATAGTTTTATTTTTTTTTAATCAATGTGACATATGTAAAATAGGGCACCGATGCGCTATTTCATTACCGCGAACGTGATGTTTCACAAAAAAATATTTTATTGTGTTAATCGATGCACCATGTAACATATAATGCACCACAATATGTCTCCTAGTTGAAAAAGAGCATCATATGGTGGTCCCTTGTTTGCGCGGGGCGTTTATGCTACAAAAAATAACACTGGACGATTTTTACCATTTTCTCTCTGTTAATTGGTGTGGTGGTTAACATGTAATGCACCGGTGCTCCTTTTTTACATAGAGCACCGTACGGTCTATTATACTATTTGTGCAGTGTATTTATAAGATCCCCATGCACTGACGTCGGTGCGTACACCATGAATGGCGCACCAATTTCTTGAGATTTTTTTTTTTTACCTGAAAAGTTGACAATTTATTTGTAAATATATTAATGAATGATATGGTAAAGGTTTCAGATTGACAAAGAAATGATTGCCAAGAGATCAAGTAACAAAAATACTGATAACACATCAAGAAAATAAAAAAGAGGCAAGTTCTTTGTAAATTCTTTATAAAAAATATTATTTTTGAACTATATTTAAGTTTAACTAATATGTATTGTTTACTATGTATCATGCAGAGCCACAAAATGACGAAGCTCAATAAAATTATTTCTGATCTAGAACCAAAAGAGTGTAAAAGCTTGATAGAAAAATTGCAAAAGGATGAATCAGGTGAATGAAAAAATACTATCGATCCAATATGAGTTTCTTTTTTTAATTTTCATTAATAATATACTTAAAATTATTAGATAACATTTGTCAAATAATCTATTAATTCACATATGTTTAATTTTCTATAGGGACCAACAACTCAGAAAAGGAATGTTTTTCTAAGAAAAGAAAAAAATAGAACATGCAAATGAAAATGAATTGCTCCTTAGCTCATCTGGAGTGGCGGTGGAGGTTAACGAAAGGGGGAAAAACTTTTAAAAAAGTTTGAGGGATCTAGTGGAACGAAGGTATAGACGTTCTTTCCACTTACAATATAAAAATTAATCTAATGATTCCAAGAACCAAATTTGATCTAAACTACAGGAAGAGTTTCCAGAGAATTGGTCAATGAGATATGTCAGACTTTTAATAGCAAAAACATACAACAACAAAAAAGAAAGAATGAAAAAGTAATATTCCTTTAAATATTTGTCTAGAATTATTTATAAATATCATTTTTATTATATTTACTTTTCATATATCAATATAAAAATTAAATAGTTTATTGTCATGTCACATTTTCAGAAATATTATGAAAATCTCAAAAGATGAACGAGCTGATATTAGAAATATGTCAGTAGGAATGTCCAAAAAGGTGTACAGGGAGATGGTCAAAGAAATGGACAAAATTGCGTCACAGAAGGAGCCATCTCAACAACAACTTGCTTCAAATGTAATATGTAATCATTGAATTTTTCGATCATTGGGTACAATAAATAAAAAATTTAGCATTAAATATTAATTTTCAAGTATTTTCTTGCAAAAAAAGGAAGAAAATATAACCCATTCAGCACATAAAACAGGATGACAAGGAAGAAAAGGGTTGATATATAAGTTTGTGAGTAATTGTTACTTCCTTATAACAACTTAAATAGATTTTATTTTTGTATTTTTTAAGTTGTTTAACAAAAATCATCATTGAATGTTTTCAAACAGGTGCTAACATACAAAGAAGAACCACAAGACGAATTGATTGAAATTGGGTTAAATATGGGTTGTGAGTATATGTTGGCATATCATAAATTAATTGTGGAATTTGTAAGCATCTATCGATCTTGTTTTACTTATCTTCGTCTATAATTAGTAGAACAAAAAAATCTTTTGTATTAAATATATTATTTGTTATGGGGTATAAAACTTGCAGGAAACAAAGTATGGAACTACGCCAACAGATGAAATCTTGAAAGAAGGGATGGTACATTGTTTTGAAAGAATGTGTATTGTTTATGAGTCAATTGTTTCTATGGTACGTCATTTATTTTCGATTTACATTGATGTATATTATTTAATATTGCAATTTTCATTATTCTCACCAATGTATATACACTCATTACAATTTATTTTTATGTTTGTAGATAGAAGGCGAAGAAGAAGAAAATAATCAACACCATGAACAAAACATTCCTGAAAATTGAAGTAGCTCTAGTAGTGACAACAGTTCAAGCGAAGAATGATGATCACTATGTTTGGATATCAAAGCAAGGCATTGTATTTTTTGAAATATTTGTCTGTGAAATCAGACATTTGGTTTAACATAATGGACATAGTGTCCCAATTGAAAGACAAAGGGATACCAATAACTGTCCCATTTTGTATGACAAAGTCTGTCATATATATATATATATATATATATGCTTTAATTTATTTTATTGTGTTCTCCATTTTCACTGTGAAATGTAACACCACTAATTAAATTTATGGATGATTAAATATTATAATGAAGAGATGTGAAATTTGATGATATGATATAACAAATTAATCCAAACATCACATTCAAATTCACTAATAAAAATTTAATTCATATGAATATTGTTATAAGATATATATGTGTCGACGAATAATGAATTTTAAAAAATCACAATAATTATGATATGATATAACAAATTAATCCAAACATCACATTCAAATGCATTAATAAAAAATTAATTAATATGAATACTGTTATAAGATGTGTCGAATTTTGATGAATAATGAATTTTAAAAAATCAAAATAATTGCACTATCACAGGTCGATGTTTCTAAAAAATACAAAATGAACACCGGTGTGTGTCAGTTACTATATACTGGTGTGTTGGGTATGGAGCCTGATTATCTTGTTTATTTTGTATTACAGTGTTGGACTCCTATACCTTAATGGAGCGGCAACACTGCCCATAATTAAAAGATGCCTTGTAAAAGTATAGTAATTTCTAGTCAATCTGGGTCGTTCATTAGGCAGATGATCTAACGGTAGAAGTTATGTTTAGTTTAGGGTTTTTTGCCCTAGAAGGCAACCCCTTGTTTTGTATGAGGGTATTGTATTGCATCTGTGTATTGTATGTGTATTCTCAGAGCGAGAAACAGATAGGGAGATTGTGAGAGAGAGAAAAGGATATTACAGTGGATCTGTTGTAGGTTGTGTCTCTTCAATTTTATGGATAATAGAAAGGAAGGACTGGCTGTTCAGGGTGGACGTAGCCCAAATTGGGTGAAACACGTATATATGTGTCTCTCTGGTTTTATGTGTTTTATGTGTTTGTGTTTTCCGCATATTTAATGTGTTTCATTGCTCTGTAATATATAATTTTCTAACACGGTGCGTTTGTATGCTGTAGCACACTAGTGCATTTCTACGACCTATGGGCACTGCAAAAATACCAAAACCAATTAAAAATTTTAGTGCGTTTGTGCGATACTACGCGTCGGTGCGTTTATGTGATATTACGCATCGGTGCATTTGTACGACCTATGGGCACCTCACAAATACCAATACCAATTATAAATCTCGGTGCGTTTGTCTGATACAGCACATCGGTGCATTTCTATAAGTCTACATACCAGTGCGTTGAGACGACCTATGGGCACCGCACAAATCCCAAGACCAATTAGAACAGCCTCGTGCGTTTTATCACCAACACTGCGCCCGGTGTGATTTTATGCCTTGACGGACCAGTGCATGCACCTTCGACTGCCCCGAGCCACCTTGTAGATGACACACATCAGTGCATTGAAACCTTAGTAGCGCACTGATGAAAAAAACATCTATAATAACCTTCGGCCGCCCAGTTTTTTTAGTTGTGTTGAATTTCTGTTAAAATCTCCGCCAAAACCTCCATAACCACAAACGAATGTTGTAGAAAATGTTTTTTTGACAATTTTGGCCAATTTTATAACACTACAAACCTCCTTTATAACCTCCACTAGAGGGTAGTTTCCTTGTAATGTACCCAAAATATTGTTATTAAATGTTATTGGTTCATTTTCCTCCCCAAGATCTGTAACTGAATATTTCATATGTTTTTCACAATCAACTCTGATTTGGTTCGGTTTTCCATTATATGGAAGCCACATGTGGGACCAGTCTTTTGAAAATATCCATGTAATTTTTCAGATCAGTCTCTGCTAAGAACTAAACCATAAAATTCAGGGATATCAGCTATCAGTATATCGATAATCTGAGAAACTTTTGGATTTGATGAGAATCGAATACTTACCAAATTGATTTCTCCTAAAACTTTAACCTTTGTTATGTCCAATTGAACTATACTAACTGATGAATTTTGGGATGCGATATTTAACTTCTCATAAATTGAACATGCCATTATATTAGATCAAACCCCATAATCAGTCAAACAGTTATTAACATTTCTATTGTATATTTCGTAGGTTAAGAGGAAAGGAGGGGTGTGAGAATTGGATCTATCACCAATCAAAAGAGCATATGAAGTGTTAAATTTTTTTGAATTTTCTATTGGAGGTTTCCCTATCCCATTAGCATCTTTAGCAATAACAGTTGAAGGAAGAGGAGATGCAGTGACCTTATTCAAATCTTTAAATAATTTTTTTTTTGTTTCTTTAATTTGCTAACTTCAGGAAGAGAAATATTGGCTTTAATATTCTTCATATCTTTGAAAATGTTGTATTCAATAGTGTCAAATACTACCAAAATTTTAGATTGAGGATTGGGTGTAGATTTGATCGACTGGGATTCAGTGATTGCTTGCTAAGATGGTTTTACTGGAGGTTTTTTATTGACAGATTTGTCTTTAGCAATCAAAGTTGGGATTTTTTGTTTATGTATGGATTGATTTAGTTCTGCAGAAGTCTTACTTCTAGTGCTAACATGCATAGCTTCAGATTCTATCTCTTCATTAGAGGAATGTAAGACAAAGTCCCATACTCCATGTAATTCAAATACTTCTTCATCTTGGGATTCATCGAAAGAAGCAGTAATTTCTTGTACTTCAGATTCAGCGTTGGAAATAATATTGGGAGGCTGTGATACAAACGATTGATTCTTTCTAAAAGATCTAAAGGGTTTTCTGGTAGAAGTTTCAACAACTTGTTTTTTGATTTCAACCTTTTCATTGGACCTGGTATTTAGGACCTTTTTCAATCCTTCAAGATTGAACGGATCTTTGGGAGTTTTCTTCTTTTGCTCATCTTTAAATGTTACTTTTTGGATTTTTTATCTTCCAACTTAGTCTTTTTCTCTAAGGCTACAATTCTTCTCTCAACGTGTTATCACAAAATTAGACCTAATAGGCTGCTAATCAAATCAATCTCATGTAATTGTTTCAAACCAATATTTTGATTTAGACTTAGCCTCCTCAACCTAAGAGGGCTCTCTCAAGGGTTAATGATTTTTGATAGAAATATAGATGGCTAACTCTATGTGCGGTAATGATTAGATAGATGATAAAAGTAGGTTGAAAATCACAACAACAAGTACACATTGGGCTTATGGAGTCAAAATAGTTTCAGTAAAACCAATCAATCTACTTAGCATAGAAGTTGAGGCATATCAGAGTTTTAGTCAAGAGATACACATGTGAAACTGTAAAAAACACAGTCAATTTGTCTATATAGGAAGAAAGAGTGTCAAAGATGAATTCTGAGTAAAATAAACAAACACCACTGCAATATGATAGTAGAAAGATGCAATAAGAACAAGAACACACTAGAATGCCTTATGAATCTCCATTTGGCTAAGTAGAAATCTCTGTATTTAGCTGAAAACCAATCCTTTACAATAAACACAATCTTTTGCTAAGAATGCCCAACCTTTAGCATATTCGATTTCTTGATCTTTTATAGACCATTTACAACATGAGATAACCTTATATTATGCTAGATACATCGAAATCCTGACTCTTGACACCTTTCCTAACCATATGACATGGTATTTATTACAAAAAGATAACTAATCTAATAAAGAGTCCTATTACAAATAGGATTCAAACCTTATCTCTATTCATAACAACCTTATCTAAACTAAATTACATCATTTGCCAAGTGTATTTACATATGGTCAAATCTAGATGATAGGCTTCAAATCTTTATGAACATAATGCCGACCTCCATTAAAGTAGGAAACAATCCCTTTTTTTCTAGGCATAGGGTCCTTTGCACTCTTGAGACACTTTGATGATATGTAATATTTCTAAATTAGCATGCAACTAATTGGAATATTTATTTTTGCTTATGTCACTTAGGAGATAAATAAATGGGTAAGGAGGCTCATGCATTTAAGAAATATGAATAAAATCCCTCATAGTATCAAAAGGGATCATCATAGGAGCTGGATTTCACACCCTCATGTGTGAAAGGGGACATTTGCATATGGACAAGTTCAAGTTTGACCAAGTCAACAACGCTGCGATAAGAGGTGGAGATCACTTTGAGAGACAACGCAATATGAATGGGAGGAAGATTCCTTGGTGGAGGAAACCCTAATGAGTGGGACCCATGGTGAGAGGGCTTCCATTTGTTTAAAAGGAGGGCAAGGCAGCCATTGTTATTCATATTATGTATTATTGATTTTATGTGTATGGTCTGTTTAGACTTTGCATTCCTTTGTTGTTTAGCAGGGTTGTTGTGCTGCTTAGCACCGGGTGTTCCCGAGCGGGAATCCCATCTCCTTTCTTGAGAGGCCTCTTGAGGGAGCTTGCACTTCATTTCTCCACATCCAAGCTCAAGGCCAAGCCACCTCCTCCAGCTACAACGTTATTTCTGCTGAAGTATAACGTTGTGTTGTAGGGTGTTGCAGTGGAGGTTCTACAACACCACTTCCGGAGCTATTTTTCAGAGAGGAAGCCTTATTTCCTTTAGAGGATTAGTGAGGAAGAATTTGAGCTGATTTCCATCATATTTGGCATCAGGCCAACCATTTTCCATCATCTACAGTGCAGTCCCTCTCATTGACTGCGTTATTTCCAGTGGACATCTGCAGTGAGGGTTGCAGTGATTATTTGGAGGGTGAGATATTCAGAGATAGGATCAGCCTTTCACTTGGAAGATCCATTGGAGGAGTTTTTTTTAGCTTGTGAATCATCTACAACCATCTCCATCCAGATCTTGAGTTGCAACTAATACCCAGCCTTGCAACTTCGGCATTTTTTCCATTTTGTATATTTCAGGAAATCCTTTCTGGATTGTCTTGAAATTAAGTTTGGGAGTCTATATCGTCACTCCCAACATTTTTTGGGCCCTATGTTTGTATATTTTTGTATTGAAACTTCCCAGCAGCAGTTCCTCTAATAAAACTGCGATGTCATAGCCTTGGGCATTTTCTGTGTAGTAGTGATCTTCATTTTTCGATGTACATGTTTCTTGAGGCTTGTATTGCCTAGCTTGAGTGATTGTTTCCTTAAGAAATTGTACGAATTTGCTGCTATGATCTTAATATGATGGCTATTTGGATCTTCTTACATTCGATGTGTTGATATATCACCGCTCTTTCATTATTGTGTTCATCATGTATTGCTGCATCCCTATTTGGGAATATTACAGTTGTATCAAAGCATAATCTTGGCTCAGCCTGTGGATCTCAGCCAATATGCTATCTAGAAGACAAGAAGAAGACAAGATGAATAGAAATAAGAGTCCATTATTTAGAGGAGAGAAGGAGGAGGGGCTCTCAAAGCTTCTTCCTAGGTCTATACAGAGCATTCAAGGAGATCTCAAGAAAATAAGAAAGGAGATGTGTATAGAATCTCCAAGAGGGTTTGAATCTGAATCAAACTCTAGATTTTCATATGATCAGTGTGAGTTTGCAGCCACACACTATGATGCACAACGCAGTCCTATGCCCAGATTTGCTATGAGAGGAAGGGAAGAAGAAGGAATGACTAGGAGGGAAACTCTTAGTGATTTTTTGCAAGAGTATGAGTCTCAAACTCAGAAGTTTAGAGATCATATTACTTTTCCAGAGTTTTGCAATATCAAGGTGGAGAGAAGAAAGCAACATAATATGGATATATTTCTTCTATCTACTTTTGATGGTTCACCTACATGTTCAGCTAGAGCTTGGGTGGAAGAGCTGGACTTCTATTTGCAGCAACACCAAATTTATGAAGATGAAGCCATCAAAGTTTCAAGGCTGCATTTTGGAGGTAAGGCCTATCCATGGTGGATATTTGAGTCTTTTTCTTTGAAAAATGAAAATACTTCTTCCTATGCAAATTTCACTAAGACATTAGTGGAAATATTTGATGGAGACCTTTCTAAAACATATGTGGAGGAGCCAAACAAAATTAAGCAAACAAAAAACTTGCATGTGATAGAGGAAACTATAAACTCAACTCCACTTAAGAAAACCATGGAGGAGGCTGATATCTTGCATCATACATTGCTAGAGGCAATACCTCTATCTCATATTCTTTAACAAGAGGGCATGAAGATATTTTTTTGAAAAGAGGATCCAATTATTGGGAGGTTGCCCATAGACATTGATGAGGATGAGGGAAAAAACGTTGTCATATATAGATTCTATCTAGAACCTCATGTAGAGGAAGAGGGAGCTATTGCTCCAACAAGAGGGATTCTTACATCATTGCAAGAAATTCCCTAGGATCTCACATGTGGAGATCAAGGCACAACTCATGATCCACATGTGCCAATGATGATAGGGTGTGAAACTATGGAGGTAAAAGGAGGATATAGGGAGGATGACCAACATCATGTGGGGAGGAGCCCACACCCCTCTATATTTCAAGAGTTTGATGCACATAAGAGGGAGACTAGATTGCATAGTGAGGGCAGGGACAATTCTTTCCATCCATATATGCAGTCTACTCTTGATCTTGATTACTCATTGTATGGAGGCATTTCACCAAGGAGACCACTAGATCAGCAGAAGAGGATGGATGCTTCACATTTTGAGGCACCACTCATTAATTTCAGAGGAGTGGAGACCTTGGGAGATATTGGTATAGCGCTGGGAGTATTGGGAAGACTCGAGAGGGAGAGAAGCATTCTCTCAACATCATCTTTGCCCACTCTCATTTTAGATTCTGCGTTGTGGCAAGAGAAGCATGGGAAGGGTAGCAGCCTTCCAACTTGCATCTTTGGCATGGGAGATGTCAAAGAAGAGGACAACCATATGACAAATGTTCTTCATGATGGTTCATCAGCGCTGTCACTATGGCGAATAGATCCATATTGGAATTCTCAGCTATTGGTGGAATATTCCAAGGATCTTTTAACTTGTATAATATTGGATGACCAACTGCATGAGGAGGGATATTCAGTTAGAGATGGGTCATCTACTATCATGATAGGATCTTCTTATCTAGAGCTTCCAAGTTCAAGGAGAAGTTGTTACAAATAGCTCATGAGGATTTCCTCTTCAGCCACACTTATTCTATGAGAGCACACCACACCATCATGGAGGGGTATTTTTGGGAAGGCTTTGAGGAGGAGATATATCAGCAAATGAGGAGATGCATGGATCATGTAGAGATGGAGGAGATACATGACTCTTTGGAAGAGTTAATACAACCACCTCTTTTCTCTTTGAGGATGAGAGGAGACTCATCTATGAGCCACTCCAATTGCATGAGAAAGACATATGGTAAGGGTATTTTTTGTTTGCATAATGATTTATATAATGTATATATGCATCCCTTAACCATATATGTGTAGGATGTTGCTCCAAGGAGGGGAATTATTTCTTCTAGACTTCAAGGTCTACTTGAGGCCATGAGTAGTTTTGATGGCCACTCCCTAGGAGGACTTGGGGAGGAGATGTATTATGGAGAACATGCTCACTTTGCACCATACATCATTCACTTTCTCCAAACATATGTGGAGAGTGAGGCAACAAGAAATTGGTTGAGAAAACACACTTTGTGTCATCTCTATTGCAGTCGAGGGTTAAACTGCGTTGGTTACATCTGAGGGACCATTATCCTTCTCCCTTGCTACATATGGCAGCAAGTATGGTTCTTATTATGGTTTCCTATGTTTTTGTTGTTCTTGTTTCTATTAGGAGCATGATTGGGGGAGAGACATATTGGTTGGATGTGTCCTTTGGGGAAGAGGATTTCCACATTTTTTGTACTACATGTTCTAAGGGGAGCATGGGAGGTGGCATGGCCACCACAACAAAACATTTGTCTCTTTATGAGGTGGGCCATCAGATTGATTGGAGCACTTGGGCTGTGACTCCCACACTTCATTGAGAGAAACTTTTCTATGAGTTGCCATGTCATGTTGTGCAATAGCAGTTAGGAAAACTGTGCTGTGATGACTTTGGAAACTGTTGGTACCTTTCAGCTCTACATGAAACCTTCAATATTCCTCTCACTTGGATACCATATGATGGTGATTTCCTATTCATCATATGTGGGATGATTTTGGCCAGCATGATTGACAACGTTGGAGGGAAGATCTTTGGAGATCCAATTTTCTTCTTGCCACTTGGAGGCAACACTCTTGCAGCCCAAGAGTAGCAGATACTCTACACTTATCATAAGTGGAGAGGAGGATAGTGTGGGGTAGGCTATGATGTTTACCATGATCATATTTTCATCCCACTTACATTACTGGAGCTCAAGGAGGATGATTTTCATGACTTACCAATTTGGAGGGTGGCTCATTTTGTATGGATGATAGCTTGGGGATGAGAGATTGATACGAGGATGGTAGATCACAATGTATATCAGACCTCATGCCTTGAGGAGGCCTTTAGATAGCCCATTGTTGCCTCCATGGATGTTTTACATGATGATAGCTATTTGGGATGTACACCAAAAGCTAGCTTGCACACTTGGGAGGGACAACTTGGAGATATATTGATGAGACAACATCTTGATCCTTGGAGGATTTTATCATATGAGGATGCTACAGGGGAAGAAGGGGAGGCTTCTCAGTTATATCCTTGCAGTTGCTTGAGGAAAAGCAATAGTTGGGAGGGGAGGATTGTAATATTCCTAAATTAGCATGTAGCTAATTGGAATATTGATTTTTTCTTATGTCACTTAGGAGATAAATAAATGGGTAAGGAGGCCTAGAAATTTCAGAAATATGAATAAAATCCCTCATAGTATGAAAAGGGATCATCATAGGAGTTGGATTTCACACCCTCATGTGTGAAAGGGGACATTTTCATATGGACAAGGTCAAGTTTGACCAAGTCAACAACACTGGGATAAGAGGCGGAGATCACTTTGAAAGACAACGCAGTATGAATGGGAGGAAGATTCCTTGGTGGAGGAAACCATAATTAGTGGGACCCATGGCGAGAGGGCTTCCATTTTTTAAAAAGGAGGGCAAGGCAGCCATTGTTATTCATATTATGTATTATTGATTTTATATGTATGGTCTGTTTAGACTTTGCATTCCTTTTTTGTTTAGCAGGGTTGTTGTGCTGCTTAGCACCGGGTGTTCCCGAGCGGGAATCCTATCTCCTTTCTTGAGAGGCCTCTTGAGGGAGCTTGCACTTCATTTCTCCACATCTACGCTCAAGACCAAGTCACCTCCTTCAGCTACAATGTTATTTCTGCTGAAGTATAATGTTGTGTTGCAGGGTGTTGCAGTGGATGTTCTACAACACCACTTCCGGAGCTATTTTTCAGAGGAGGAAGCCTTCTTTCCTTTGGAGGATTAGTGAGGAAGCATTTGAGCTGATTTAAATCATATTTGGCATCAGGCCAACCAGTTTCCATCATCTACAATGCAGTCCCTCTCATTGACTGTGTTATTTCCAGTGAGCATCTACGGTGAGGGTTGCAGTGATTATTTGGAGGGTGAGATCTTTAGTGATAGGATCAGCCTTTCACTTGGAAGATCAATTGGAGGAGGTTTGTTCAACTTGTGCATCATATACAACCATATCCATCCAGTTCTTGAGTTGCAGCTGTTACTCAGCCCTACAACTCCGACATTTTTTCCATTTTGTATATTTCAGGAAATCCTTTCCGGATTGTCTTGAAATTCAGTTTGGGAGTCTATATCTTCACTCCCAACATTGTTTGGGCCCTATATTTTTATATTTGCGTGTTGAAACTTCCTAGCAGCAATTCCTCTAATAAAAATGTGCTGTCATAGACTTGGGCATTTTCTGTGTAGCAGTGATCTTCATTTTTCCATGTACATGTTTCTTGAGGCTTGTATTGCCTAGATTGAGTGATTGTTTCCTCAATACATTGTATGCATTTGCTGATATGATATTAATATGATGGCTATTTGGATCTTATTACATTCTATGTGTTGATATATCACTGCTCTTTCATTATTGTGTTCGTGTATTGGTACATCCATATTTGGGAATATGGCATCATCATGAACTAATCATTTCAAGGTCTTTTGCTGTTAGAAATTGAAGTAATACCTGCCAAAAATCCTCCCTAAGATCCAACTGTCCAAAACCATATTCAAATTGTTCAAATGAGTTGTAATAGAACTGCGCTACGAAAACAACACAGTTTCGTAGCACCTTTCATAGCGCTCCTCTTTACCCTTTTTTCTTCAAAATCTTGACCTCTTTCCTCCAAAACTAACTTAATTAGCTTTAAATACATCCTCCTCAAAATTTTTAGTTCTTGATTCATGTTTTTAACCCACAAAATTGGATGAGAAAGGGCAAGAAAAGCTGCTACAACAATTTTGTAGTGCTTTTCTCCCATTTTACACTATCCGCGCTACAAAAATGTTGAGTGAGCAATTTTGTTCAAAATTTTCCAAAATGAAAACTGTAAATGTACCAAAACTCAAAATGAAATTGATTTCATCATATCAAAATCCATATGAACTGAAAACACAATCATTTCAGCCTTCATGAGGTCCCTTCTTCATTTTCACTTGATTTAGCTTTTGACTCTTTAATGATTGTCATTTTGCACCTTTGTTCTTTAACTCATCCTAAATCACTTTCAGCTGCTACTCCAAGTCTTCCACTTGATATTTCAGTTTCATGTTACTATCTCTCAAGTGAGTATTTATCACTCTGACAAATTTGGCTTCCTTGATTGCTGGGACTGTCCATGTGAAAAACTTCTCTGCACTGCTTGGAGTTTCAGAAATAGAACCAGTTTGACCTTCCCATAGTGCCTTCATTATTTTGAACTCTGCTTTGTCAATACTGTGCTTTCTATCTCTCTTTCTCATCACAACAATTTCTTGGTTTTCCAACCTCAATTTCTCTTCAAGATGTTACCACTCTTTCATTTCTTCTTTTCCCTTCTTTGTTCTGTTGGCTGCATGCTCTACTGTAGGTGATGAGAGATCAACCACTTCTTCAGGGGCTTTAGCTGTTTCAATAGTTTCTTGAACTTCCTTGTTGCCTTCCTTGAGTTTATTAGCATGCCTATTTAAAGGTTTTATTGCTTGAAAGATGAAGGCTACATTTTCACACTAAAACTCAAGCTTCTTTGCAGACTTAGCCTTTTTCTATTTGTGCTCATATTCTCCAATGAAGTTAGCTTGCACAATGGGTGTCTCCTCTATGTCAATAGCATGTAGGATGTCATCTAAATTTTCCTTTATTACTGGGTTTTCCTCTGTAGCTGTAGCAAATGTTTTTCCCTTTAATTCCACTTCTTGGCTTCTTGTTACTCTTTTGATTTCCTGCTTGCTGACATCTTGTTTCTGTTTTGCCTCTTTGACAATCTTTGACCTCTGTTTTGCAGGCGATGGAGTTGGTGTATCAAGAACTTGTGTCTTCTTTTTTCTTTTATCAACTTGTTTCCTTAGCTTCAGCTTTTCAAATTCCTTTGGTTTTGCAACCACAGGTTGACTAGACTCTGCTGGTGGTGGTGATGGAGTTCCTTTAGTTTTCGGGTTTCTAGCAGGAGTTAGGGTTTCCAACTCAAAACCATTTATAAAGAAAAAGGATGACCAATCCCTACCTATCTTCTGAAGCTCATTCAAAATTAATAACTTCATCAAACCATTATGAAACAAGGATGTTTCACAACCTTCATATTTAGCTTATACTTTGTCAACCATTTTTTCAAGACTCCTATGCAGATAAAAGGGAAAATTGAGTGAAATCTTACTAGTGAAATGTAAAAGCATCTTGAAATGATATGTGTAAACCTTATGATATATGCCTTCACATGTAAAGTATATCTGAATGTTGAGCAACAACTTTGCATAAGTGTCTTTGATGCAGCTTCTAGGGATAGCATTATTGGGGTCCATATCTGCATACTCAGGTTTCATGAATTCCTTGCATGGCTCCATATCAAATTTGAAACTTTTGAACCAATTTTCTTGTCCTCTTGGTATCTCTGTAACAGTAGCAATGATTTTTGGTGTAATTGGCACACTTAGCATCCCAACCTTGGTAGTTGTTCCATTGAAGTTCAAGGCAAATTATTTGGAAACCTGTGTGTGACAACCCTACAAATTTTCACAAAACTGTAGACAACCTACTCTGCTGAACGCCTCCATCACTGCTAGGTCTTCAATTATGGCCTTCGTATTTTCAGGCTCATGTCTTAGGCAGTGTCCCCCTCTATGGATTTTCTTTTCCTCTACCATGCTTCATATCAAAACTTGTCAGCCTCACTTGATAAATTGAATCAGCCTCTCGATTAAGATGTAGAAAAAATTTGTATGGAACAACCACAGTTTGGCTTGACACTATTGACACTTCAAAACTCAGATACTTGAATGGAGGCAAAGGAAACGAGAATGACCAATTAAAAAATATTTTGAATTTAAAATTTCATCTCATAACTAAATGATGCCTCATTCATACCCTATCATGACAATGATGACTGCAAGATGGGTAAGTACATTGAATCTCATCACTAACTAACTCATCATACCACTAACCTATCATTTCCCAATGGATTCAGACAAATTTCAGCTCAAATGACAAGACAATTTAAAAACCGCGCTTTCGTAGCGCCGGAAGTGTATTTTTCCCTGTTTGCACTACGAAACTATTAGCGCTTTCGTAGTGCAAATCAAATTTTTTGAACTAGTGGCGCTACGAAAACATGGATTCTTGGCTAGTTGCACAATTTTGACCTAAAACTTTATGGAATGAATCCCAAAAGGAAATTATGGATATTTGACAATGAATGGACCTTTAAAAGACTTTATTTGAACTTAATGATGACCTTTGAACTTATAAAAATCTAACCTACCCTTAACCAAATCCTAAATTTTCTTCTAAACCCAATTTAGAACCATGACCAAAAACAAACTTGACACAATGATTTTTTGAAAATTTTTGGGTGATAACACAACGAACAAAGATTCTTTCATATTTTCTACAAGTGTGACCTTATTGGCTCTATCTACAAAAATTGTTATATTATAAGGAAGAGAAGATATGTACCATTCTATTTGTACATCCTCTTGGCCGATGACCGCACTCAACATGGATAAGTGGTTCCTATAAGGAAATCATAGGGAAAAGGCATGAATGTTTAAGGGGAAGGCCAAGCAATTCAAGCGCAGGTCGGGCGGAAAGCCTCGCAGTGAAAAGAGAAAAGTTTCGCGATCAAGGTATTATGATCCAAAGTTGTGTTAATTTCCGCAACTCACAAACCATTACATATATTATATATTACATATAATATATGTAATGTCATTTACCACACTTAAATCCTTACCTATATCACGTTGACATTACGTAATTTCCATTGCATATCATATATATGACCACTCCCAAACCTCGAAATGTGATATAAATTGGGACCTACCCTCTTTGCCACGTCACCCATCCCCACATTGCCCATCGCAAATCAAAAACATTACTTACCACATTCATTTCCCAAATTGCGATGTAAGTAGGACCGCCATCCATCTGCCACATCACCTTCCACTTACAACAATCGCACTTCACTCCCTGCAGATTATAGCATCTACCCTCTACTTTCCCATAACAAATACTCCTGATTGTGATCTTTGGGCGGCCCCACTTCCACCTCACCACGTCATATTCCCGCCACCACACATTGAAAATTGTAGATTATGGCATTTACCTCCCGCTCCTCACAACTAAACTCTCCCGCTTGCGATCTGTGGGCAGCCCCACATCCGCCTTGCCACGTTGCCTTCTTGTCATCGCACTTTGCACTCCGCTAATAATAAAATTTACTCCCGCTTTCTCATATGTAAAGCCTTCCAATTGTGAATTGTGATATGAGTTAGGGCCCCACGTTCCTTGTCACATCATCTAAATCCATCCCCCAGCCTCTAACCCATTCTTTCTAGTTTAAACAGTGTCTATCATGTGTTAATACTATCAGCCCCACCATTTCCATCCACTTTTCACACATCCCATCACTGCTAAGCCCCTGACATTTCTCCGTCATCTTCGCTCCCCATCAATACATCCGAAGATCCAGGTTTACTTCACACCCCTCCTCTTTCCGAAGGTTGGGGGGGGGTCTCTGAAATGGCTAGTTTTTTATACCGCCTCCGGTGCTACGTGTGAGCCTACAGTGATTTCGCACCCCAACCACCCCCCATCCAATATGACAAACAATCCATGCCCCCCTCTGAAATCCGATCTCCGGTTTTTGAAAGTCAAACATAGCATTGGTTTAGGTAGGACAAAAATATCAGAGGTATATTTAGATTGTCAAATGAATCCCCCGCTGAAGAGTTAGGCATACACAACACGACATGTCACTTCACGACAATTATGGAAATCATGAGAACGAGGGAGTGGAGCCTTTCCACAGAGATGGAATCAGGTGATGGAAGCCAGACTCCCCACCTGTTCATGGCCACTCTTCACTGCCCCTTTTTGAAGATTCTAAAATTTCGCCTTTGTGGCTAACTATGCTGTTTCTTTTTACTTCTTGATTATGTTGTTTTGCTGGTGAAATCTCGATTTCACCTGATATATTTTGATTTTCTATTTGTAGGAGTGATTTCTTGATGCACGCTCTGTTAGTTAGTTAGGATATTTTGACTTTCACATATGTGGGCCGATCATGAATGATTATTCAATCATGAACCCTTAAGGAGAACTCTATATGTAGGGAGTTCAGAGATGAAAGAAAGGTTTTGAATTTTGGAGAATATTTGCTGTAGTCCTATGTAGACATGCTCTTTATGCTCTGACATACATATTTTGGAGAGATATTTTAAATATAATATGATATACAACATTGTTTATTTGAATTGCAGATGGTGAAATGAGTAGTATGCATCTGTATTCTCTTGTTTATCAGTCATCTCCTATTTATGTATAATCATCTTTCAATGTTCTCTTGCTTAGATGATTTGTGTAATGTAGCTGCTGGAGGTATGCATATTTATACATGGATTCGTGTATGTATAACACTCATGTGTTGAATTTGTTGTGCTCCCTTAATTCACACACCACAAATATCTGTTTTTGGTCATATTCCACTTGCATCCACTTCTTCTGAGTTCATGGGAGACATATTCTTAAGACTTTTAAGCTTGTCTCTCGCAGGTTCCTCCTCCTTTGTTATTTCTCAACACCTCTACATATTTTAAAGCCTCTGCTCACTGTTTCATACTTGGCCCATTTGAAAGCTACCGAGTCATACAGTCTCTTGAGCCCTCTCATAGTATAGGATAATTCACATGAATCAGACTCCAAGGTATTCTCCATTCTTGAACCACCAAAACCATTATTCTCTTATTCCATATTCTGTAAGAGGCATCCTTATAGTTTTCTACATTTAACCTCTGATTTTAATATGTCCTGGGCACTAGTATTTTGCAACTCAAGGTTGTCTCTAGGAGCTACAACATCTTTTTGGCATCGTTTCCGGGGACCAAATTAGAAAATATTTTCCCTGGGATACGAAATTATCTTCACCCTTCAATCATGTGAGCACGAAGGGTTGAGAGTTGCATAGCCTTCACCTTGGTGACTCCACTATTATCAAAGTTTAAATCAAGTGTAATATTGGCTTACACAAGGCCTCATACTCGATTAGGTACTTCTCAGCAGAGAACCCCTTCTATATCCAATCCTGAAAATATCATATTTAAGATAATCTGGAAGGAGAAGCAACCCAACTAGGCTGATCTACTCTCATTTTCTCTAGAATATTCATCTTCCTCATCTCAGAAATTTGACATCTATGGTCCTGGCTCCAAAACATGTGTACTTGTATCCTCCAGAAACCTTTACTTTAGCTAGTTCAGCCATAAAAGATGAAGCCAAATCCGCTGATACTTCTCTACCTCCCTTTCACCCTACTCCTGAGGCTAAATAAGTTAAATAAGTTGCAGCACTCCAAAGCTCTTTATAAATAAATATCCAAACCTCTACTCAGCATATACCTGTTACACCTCAGCCAAATCATCTTCATAACCTACCACCATCACCCCTCATGGTTATACCTAGTTTCCTCCTCAACAAATATGTTCCATTGGCTCTACCTCAAGTACTGAATGACATGCCGCAAGATTATCTAAAGCTCCTACCTCATTTCACCGGGGAAGATAATACTTCGATGCAGGGACACATTGAAAAATTTTGTGCCTTTGCTGGGAATGTGAATGTAGAGCACTTGTGAAGGATTTTTCTTCAATCCTTAGAGGGAGAGGCTCGGAAGTGGTTCAAGTCTCTAGCCAATAACATAGTCACCACTTGGGAAGAAATGGAAACTTTCTTGACACTAAAAAGGGGACAAAAGAGGGATCATGGATTCATTCTCAAAGAGTTCAATGCTCTTAAAAAGAGACATAGTGAGGATGTAAAAAAATTCATAAAGAGGTTCAATAAACTCTATAATAATATCACCGCTAAGATAAAGCCTCCCCAAGCAGCTGCTAAGGTGGTCTTCACAGGATTTTTTGAACCGAAGTTTGGGTTCACCCTCAGAGAAAGAAAATCCACATCCTTGGATCAGATCCAGACTGATGCATTGGAGGTAGAAGCAAACTTTGCTTCTACTGGTAAATCCAAAGGGAATAGTGTTGCGGGTCGTGAATACGACCAATTTTTAACACTTATTTCATCTATTTTTACTCTTCTTTATCATATCATTTATTATAATTTATCATATAAATCCATTTTATAATGATTTATGCTCTTATGGATGAATATTATTTCTTCTCCTTTATTTTTAATAAATTGATGATTATTATGCATAATTTTATGAATGATAGTTTATTAATATATTTTGTAATATCACTCACCATTTTAGCCTCCAAGATATTTTCCAGATTGAAGATTTGATCTCCAAATCATCATCAAATATTCCAACTCAGAAATTCACTGGAATAAGAAGTGACAGTTTTACGGTTAATATTCTGGGAAAATGAAGAAGAATCTGGAAAATACAGAACATGGGTTTTGTCCAGAACGGGCCCAATTAACTTTAGTAACAAATGGTTTGCCCAAATTCGGCCTGTATTGAGAGAAACACAGGGTTCTTTGAGCATGATTTTCTCATATTTGTTGTTGCGGCCGTCCTCCAAATCTTAGCTACAAAGCCAAATTCGCCTTGCTCTTGTTGAAAGATTGTTGGAAATATATATTCTTGTTGATCAATTGGTTGGGAAAAATTCAATATTGTTATTAGAGATCCTATTTTCTATTTAATTTCTCCTCCTTCTGATTATAAAAGGAGAGCATGTATTGTGTATTGGGGGAGGATGGAGAACAATGGATGATTATTGAATTCCCTTTGTAATGTTGTAATTCTTTGACTCTTGTGAGCAAAGAGAAATTGATGTAAAATCTATTCATGTTTTATTAATACAAAGAGGCGTTCTCGTTCCATTTCTCAAGTTCTTCAGTAGCCCAGCGGCGCTTTCACCGGCGGTTGAGGGTCCGGCCCTAGTGGAGCGATCTGCTGTTTGTATTTCTATTTCTTTATTTTCTGTTGTGTGAAGTGTGTTTAATGCTTATTTCGATTACAGAGTTAATTGATTTCTTTGAATACAGATCCATTAACGAATTACATTGCTATTTACTTTGCTGTTCATTTATTCTGCATTCATTACGAAAGCCTTGCTGTTCTATATTCGAATCTAAGTTATTATTCTTTGTGATTGATTGATTTTCAGTATTGTCCAGCGATAGATTAAAGTATTGAGATTAGTGAAGTTCGCAATTGTTGTTCAAATCGGGCCTGCTGTTCCATTTCTAGTTACTACTTATTTATGATTCATAGCTTTAGTAGTTTGGTTACAGTTGCTGTGTATGCGTAGGAGTTACAGGTTGCTGTTCCTTTTTAAGTCTTTATAGTTACTTTCATCAGCACGAAGATTGAGTTTGATTTCATTTCGATTGTTTTAAGATCACCAACTATAGAGGACAGAGGTTATTGCTCCCAAGTCCCCAAAATTGGTTATCTTGCATCGATTTCTAAGGGAAAGAGTTATTGCTACTGCATCCCTGATCGATGTTTTGCAGATTGGTTTAATTAAGATTTCAGAGCATTTGAGTTTATGTTGTTGTAGTTAAATTTCTTTTTCAAGCATCCATTTACTCTTGTATTTCGAACATTGTACTACATATTGCAAGGCATTACTCTTGGATAAATTGCTGCCTCAGACTGAGTACACTCTTGAAATAAAAAGTCGCTCCCGGATTGATAATTAATGTGAGATAAATAGGTGTTAAAAAGATACCTTTTTATGCCTCGACATTTTGGCGCCGTTGCCGGGGAGAGTGTATGCTATTTAGAAAGAGTGATGCATATTTAATTTTTTCTGCTTGGGAAGAATTGGGTATTAAAGACGGAAGGTAAGAACCTGCGCACCGAGCAAGAAACACACTTTTTCACTGGCCCGCTTCACAGCAGAATTGAGTGAAAGCTTAAGGTATGAATGAATGCTTGTGTTTTTTTTAGTTTTGGAGGTAGAATTAAAAAAAAAAAAAAAATCTTGTAATTCCACTCGATTGGTGATGTAAGCACCATCCATTTCACTAACCAATTGACAGGAAAATTTTAAGGAGGATTCTCAAAGAAACACCTGAAGAAAATCTTCTATTATGGTAAGAAATGGCTCACATTGCAACTTTCGAATTCTCTATCAAAGATCTAGGAGGAGTGACACAAATGCACATAATTCCCCCATTGTCTCTACCAAATTTTCATGGTTTGACAAATGAAGATCCAGATACATTCTTATTTGAGTTTGAAATAATTTGTAGAGGATATGATTATTGTACTAATGATCAAAGATTGAAAGTGTTTCCTCTTACTCTAAAAGGAGCAGCTCTCCGATGGTTCATGAGCCTAGGTGGGAACTGCATCCAAACATGGGAGAACATGAAGAACATATTCTTGAAGAAGTACCAAGACTATTGAAAATCCAATGAAGATATTTTCGGTATGATACAAGCGGAAGATGAAAGCTTGGAGGACTATGTAGAGCGATTTCGATATAACCTTCAAAAATCAAGGCATAAGCATTTGGAAAAAGAGATCTTGAAAACACTCCTTCTTAAAGGAATCAAAGATGACTTTTTAGAACTCTTAAATCTGATAGGAAAAGGTGATGTTTTTCAGTTATCATATGATGATGTTTGTGAATTGTGCATAAGGTATTCAAGAGGAATTTCCAAGGCTGGTAAGAATTCTAAAGAAGCTTCTTCTTTCTTTTCCAAATTTGCTACAAGAACAAAAGACATAAGAGCTGAAATCAAGGTTTTATTTGAAAATTTTAAATATGATTTTATTAGCTCTCTAAATTCACAATTGAATGTTTTGCAGGTTTAGAGAAATCAAGAATTTGATGAAGTGTTTTGCCCTCATTACCAAAAGGAGCATCCCATAGATACTCACTCTTCCTTATCTAATTTGGAAGTAGCATATCAAAGAGATGGGGAAGCTGCAACAAGGTCAAAACCATGGAAATCATGGCCTATAGGTATGGTTCAAAACACTTCCTCTCCATTCTCTTACTTGCATAATTCGTTATGGAATACTCATATGTTAGGGCAGCCATGCCAATCTCAATATAACCACTACCAATCTTGTCTACAAGATTGGCATGGTTCATCTTATGATTGTATGACTATTCTCCCTCATCTTGTAGCACAAACACATCTTCCAGCTCTTCCACAACACCTTGCTTACCTATCAAAATCATCCACTCAACACAATCAACTACATCATCAAGATGCTCCATTCCCTACACAATCTCCTGCTCAACTCATTCCACACCCTCACCATAATAAACCAGTACAACATGCTTACAGTGTTGAACTAAAAAATTTACCCACCCTTGCCACCCATACCCTTCCCACCCATTCTATCTCACATGCACTATTGGAGAAAACTTACACTGAGATCCAGAATGTATCAAATCCAAAAATTGTAGAAGTTACGAAAGAAAATGAGGTTTCTTCTATTTTGCACCAACAAACCATTTTAAAACCTCAAGAACTTCATGATACGATGGATATGGAAAATCAAGGAAGTAAAGGATATATTGAAGATTGGTTTCACTCCATCATTTGTTTGCAACATCACTCCATACTTCAACAATTTTTGGCATCATCTTTTCAAGGGAAGTTGGCTTCTCATACCCTAATTTTTATTAACATACATTTTTCAAATTTGGGTATGTACATAATTGAAGCCTTATTTTGGAAATGGCTCCACTGGAAATACTCTTATACGTAATCTTATTCATTCTCCAAATAAGAGTAGGATAGTGGAGAAAATAAAATAAATAAGGAAATAAAACAAACACATTTTTTTATTTTTGTAAAAATAGTTGTTTCTTTGTTGCAACACGTTGTGAAATCAACATTGATGATAAATATTCTAATTTATTTATGTATTTAGATGAATTATATTTCAAACAACAATTCTACAAACACTTATATTCATTTTTATCATCAATATGGAAAAATTTCTTGAATATCATTTTTTTGGCTTGCGGGCTTGATGAAATTTCTGAAAACACAGTTGGGAAAGTCATGTTTTGGAGGAAAAAAATTGAATATTTCTATCCTAAGTAGCCCTTAATGTCTACTTTCCAACCCAATTGGAATCACTCAAGTTGGATTTGAAACGAAAAATTTAGAACCAAAACATTGACAGGGTGTCTAGTAGGAAACTCATGAACAGAGTTGGGATAGTCAGTTTTTGGAGGCCTAAATGACTATATTTTAAAAACCTGATTCTATAGTAAATTTCTCTATGAATCTAGTTTACAACTCAATTTGAATCACTGAATTTCGATATCGTATGAGGAATTTATGACCAAAATACTGACTGCCTATCATAAATCAACACTCTTGAAACTCTGTTTTCTCAGTTGTTCCTTAACGTATTTGACCCATCAATTCTTCTTGTCTTCAAAACCTGTTTCTACTGGATATCAATAAATGAATCTAATTTAATCTTCAATTTTAATCGGTTCAATCCACCATCGAATGAAAAATTTATGCTTGAAATACCAACTGTTGATCTGAGCTGGAAAATAAAAAAATGACTCTATTATGCAGGTTGTTCTAAGCAAGTTTAACATACCATTACATGGAATTTTTAAAACATGTTTCTATTGGAGATAAACCTTTGAATTAACTCTCATTTTGTTTTTGAATCACTCAAATCGAACAAAAAACAAAGAAGGTATGATTAAAACACTGCTGGTTAGTATCGTCGACCACTGCTCTCCCGCAGGTAGCAAATATAATTTGTTTTATTTTTCCATGGACTTGTTCTATAGAGTAACTACTTGTTAGTTTTTTTGCATAATTATTGGATTATGAGAGCCTGTGCACCTCTCTTTCTCCATGATTTAATGTTTTAGTGCAGGTAGACACTCGTTTTTTGCAGGTCCTGGCAGAACAAAAAAGGTCAATTTATGGATGAACGATTCTTGAGAGAAATTTTAGTGAAACAAGGGCATTTCATCAAGTTCATTACCTAATAGATTCATAACAAGAAGAAATGAAGAATTGGTTTCCATTTGAAGATTCATGTCACTGTTACCAAACATTTTTCAAAAGATCATTTTTTTCCATTAATAGATTTGATATTCTCTTAGAAATAACATCATAGCTGCTGTAACTTAATAAAGTGTTGTTTCTTTTCTGATTTCTTTTATGTTTTTGTGTTTCAGGTATTAATCTCTTCAAATTATAATTTCTGCTCGAGTGGCAACTGAACAATAAGGACCCCACCATGCAAGTTTCAATTGCAGAATGCAATTCTTCAGTAGCACCAGTTCTGTAAAAAAAATATTTTTTCTTGAAACCTGCACATAAACTTTCCTTTCTATTTGATTGGATTTTCTTGGCAATGGATCATATATTAGTTTTTTTTTTTCTCTTTTCTTCTTTTTACGTGTTTATATTTGTTTGTTGTTCCTCTTAAGGAACAATTATTATTTCTTTCAAGGAATAGCAACCATTCCTCTTAAGAAACAATGTGTTTGTGTGTTTATTTTTGTTATTCCTCCAAAAGGAATAACATTTTCGCTCATTAGTTTTGCTGTTTTTTTCAAAAAGAACATTTTTTTTTTTGCATGATTTCACTGTTCCCTTCAAAAGGAACAGCACCGCTCGTTTTTGTTGTTCATTTCTAAAAGAACAACAGTTTCGTTGTTCCCTTCAAAAGGAACAGCACCGCATGTTTTTGCTGTTCCTTTCAAAAGGAACAACACTGACTGTTCTTGTTGTTCCTTTCCAAAGGAACAACATTTTTGTAGATTATTCTTGTTTTTCATTTCCAAAGGAACAACATTTTCGTAGATTGTTTTTGTTGTTCCTTTCCAAAGGAAAAGCATTTTTTGAGTGCATTTTTCTTGTTTGTGAACAATTTTTTGAGGATTTTTTTTAAATTTTTCATAACTTTTTGAAAGACAAACATACAATTTATGAAAGGATACACAATCATACAAATTAAAGCTTACTGTAATCAGCAAATCAAAAGAAATCGTCATTTTTAAGAAAGTTGTTTAGTAATGATAAGAAAAAGGAAAAAGGGACATAATCAATAACATGATCTTGTTGTCTTACTACCACTAAATTTATATGATCGATTATATTTATCATGTTGGTTCTTTCCCATATTTTATAACTTTCTTTGATTTTTACTTATGGAGTAGGAACAAGGGAATATTCTTTTCTATTGAGTTGTTCAGACTTCTTCCACCATCCCTACTCTTAAGGAGTGTTGAGCCATCCTTTATGAATAAATAGGAAAGTGCTATATGAAAAGAAAAATATTTACATATTTCATTAATAATTTTATAATTTGACAGATGGAGGATAGGGGGTCTCATCAAGAGCCGACCTACCATGTTCATAAGGAAGCAAGTGAAGTGGCATTCCCATCATGGCCACCAAACCAGGGATATGGTCCAATGGACAATTGAAAAAATTAAGAAGTCCTTGGAACAGGAGGTCTCATCACGAGCCAGCCTGCCCACTTTTCACTTCTTCCCAGTGAATGGCATTGTGATTTATCTGGTCACCAAGCCAGCACAATGGCCTCCGTTATGATAATTAACAAGCACTTCCTCAGCATAAATAAAGGACAATGGTTCCAAGGGTGAGAGAGAAACTCTGTCAAGGTTATGGACACCTGTGGGCAACAGAGCTCTGCTGATGGTATTGGAGTCACATTTATACACATCAATAGTGATATTAAACCCTTTTTCCTATATCTCTATTTAAATATTAGATGAAAGTATGAATCCTTAACCTTTGATTTTGAACCTATTATACATGAAAATCATCATAAATCGATCACATTAGTTTAAGTGGGTAATAAATGCATTTGTACTTATGTTTATCTTAAGTTGTCCCTTCTCCTTATCCTTGAATCATTACAAAACGCTTCTATATCTGTTTACGATTTATCACATGCATGGATTTCAGTAAATGCTATAATTTCATTGATTGTATCATAAGTATGTATGCCTTTCTATGCTGTACAATTGCTGTGCAGTACGCTGCTCTTTTATTTTGTTGATTTGTCACAATATTGATACTGCATTTTTACATATTTTTTTCTACTTGAACGTTTTGCATGCATCTTATCTATTGCCATTTAAAACTAAAACCATGGATTCAAGAAAATTGCATACAGAATGTGATTTGTTTACACGAGAACAACAAGTATGGAGGAAAATTCTATTCGCAGCACGATCACACTATTGCAACTAACAACAAAGGCTTGCGAACGCGCACATGGCTTCCACCTTTTGCATCACTTTCAGTAACCGCTCATCCTACATCAACTTCAACAAAGGCCACTCCCTACATGTCCTTCTACATTTTTTTGGAGGTAACACTTGAGGTAAAATAACATAATTTTCTAATTTATTATGAATTTAGGAGAATTTCATGAAAATCCATTGAGCATTATTTATCATCATTCATTCCACATCTTTACCACTTCCCATTTTTTTAGACATGTCTCATCTTTCAGTTTGGGGGAGTGTTGATTTCCTTCATTTCTTTCTTATGACCATGTCAGTAATCTTCTTTGATATTCTTATTCATTCTCAACACCTCCCTTATTCCATGTTGTTTTACACTAAGCATAGATTTCAACAGATTTTAGCAACCACCTCTCTTTGTTTTCTAGCATCGCATGAGGACATGCTAATTCTTCAGTTTGGGGGGGGAATTGCTACACATGATGGATGTTTTCCACTTTCTTTCTCATTTAAGGCATACAATTTCATTTGTATATAGTGCAGAAATTGATTTGCATATATCTTTAAAACTATGAACTGAATTCTTGTGATTTCTGGATAACAAAGAGGTATCATTAAAATACACAAACCCAGATAATTTCACACTAAATTAGTTCATAAAATTTCGAAAATTATGCACTATCACCTACAACCATTTTGTTTATATCTCATGATCTGTGCATCAAAACGATCTGATTTTTGAGAAAATGATTAATGAGGGTTGTTGTTACTTATGTCACATTTTTCTGCAACTTCATATGCATATAGTTGAACATCAACTGTAAAAATTGTTATGCCTCTATTGCTAAAATTGAATATTCATTATTTGAGGAAACATTCATTTGTTCCATCTATTTCATGAGTTGGGATGAACAATTTTCTTTGCTTGGTTAACACATGGGTTTTGTCTTTGGGTTGCATGAGAACATGCAATATATTCAGTTCTGGGTTGCATGAGGACATGCAATATATTCAGTTTGGGGGTATGTTGGGTCGTGAATACGACCACTTTCTAACACTTATTTCATCCATTTTTACTCTTATTTATCATATCATTTATTATAATTTATCATATAAATCCATTTTATAATGATTTATGCTCTTATGGATGAATATTATTTCTTCTCCTTTATTTTTAATAAATTGATAATTATTATGCATAATTTTATCAATGATGGTTTATTAATAATATCACTCATCATTTTAGCCTCCAAGATATTTGTCAGATTGAAGATTTGATCTCCAAATCATCATCAAATATTCCAACTCAGAAATTCGCTGGAATAAGAAGTGACAGTTTTGTGGTTGAGATTCTGGGAAAATGAAGAAGAATATGGAAAATCTGGAACATGGGTTTTGTCCAGAACAGGTCCAATTAACTTTTCTAAAGAACGGTTTGCCCAAATTCGGCCTGTATTGAGAGATACGCAGGGTTATTTGAGCACAATTTTCTCAGATTTGTTGTTGCGACCGTCCTCCAAATCTCAGCTGCAAAGCCAAATTCGCCTTGCTCTTGTTGAAAGATTGTTGGAAATGTATTTTCTGGTTGATCAAGTTGTTGGGAGCAATCCAATATTGTTATGGGAGATTATATTTTCTATTTAATTTCTCTTCCTCCTGATTATAAAAGGAGAGCATGTATTGTGTATTGGAGAGAATGGAAGAATGGATGATTATTGAATTCCCTTTGTAACACTGTAATTCCTTGACTCTTGTGAGAAAAGAGCAATTGATGTAAAATCTATTCATGCTTTATTAATACAAAGAGGCATTCTCGTTCTATTTCTCAAGCTCTGCAGTAGCCCAACGGCGCTTTCACCGGCGGTTGAGGGCTCGACCTTGGTGGAGCGAGCCGCTGTCTGTATTTCTATTTCTTTATTTTCTGTTGTGTGAAGTGTGTTTACTGCTTATTTCGATTACATAGTTAATTGATTGCTTTGAATACAGATCCATTAACGAATTACATTGCTATCTACTTTGTTGTTCATTTATTCTGCTATCATTACGAAAGCCTTGTTGTTCTGTATTCGACTCTAAGTTATTATTCTTTGTGATTGATTGATTTGCATTATTGGTCGGTGATAGATTAAAGTATTGAGATTAGTGAAGTTCACAATTGTTGTTCAAATCATCTTCCTGTTCCATTTCTAGTTACTACTTATTTCTGATTCATAGCTTTAGTAGTTTGGTTACAGTTGTTGTGTATGCGTAGGAGTTACAAGTTGTTGTTCCTTTTTAAGTCTTTAAATTTCCTTTCAGTTACTTTCACCAGCACAAATATTGAGTTTGCTTTCATTTCGATTGCTTTAAGATCACCAACTGTAGAGGATAGAGGTTATTGTTTCCAAGTCCCCAGATTGGTTATCTTGCATCGATTTTTAAGGGAAAGAGTTATTGCTACTGTATCTCTGATCGTTGTTTTGCAGTTAGTTTAATTAAGATTTGAGCATTTGAGTTTATGTTGTTGTAGTTAAATTTACTTTTCGAGCATCCATTTACTCTTGTATTTGGTTCTTGTCTACTACATATTGCGAGGCATTACTCTTTGGATAAATTCTTTTGCCTCGAATGAGTACACTCTTGAAATAAAAAGTCGCTCCTGGATTGATGATTAATGTAAGATAATTAGGTGTTTGAAAGATACCTTTTTATGCCTCGACACATAGTATGAAGCCGAGAAGAAAGAACAAGGAGGAAGCTTCTACTTCTAATCAAGAGAGGGAAGCATAGGAGTATAGAATTGAATAAATGAATGAGCTGATCAAGAACCTCTCAAATAAGCTGGTTAATCTTGAATTGGAGGCCAAGAATTCCCCTCCTCATTCCAACCAAATGATTCCTAACCGTGGGTTTAACCCATATTATCATAAGCCCCTTATATAGTTGTTGCAATGGGAAAGGAAGGAACACCAAGATCACATCCAACCTCCTCTATACTTGGAAGGAGAGTTGGATGAACGGGCCGAAGAAGTCACAGATAGCCAAGAGAATCAATTCCTCCCTTACTCTGATGATGAGGAGGGTGAACTCACCTTGCAAGAGGAGCAAGAAGAGAAAGAAGTGCCTCTAGAAGACCGAGATATTGACAATTACTGCAGGTAGTTCATGGATTTCATGCAAGCTCAACTCCACAAGAAGTATGATCTTAGGTCTTCTAGGAAGAGAAATCGAGTGAAAGAAAAAAAATGAAGAGTCCATACCAAGAGAAAAAAACCCCTCCTAGATTTTCTAATAAGGGGAAAAACCCATTAGAAGAGTCAACACCTCATAAAGCCACTGCATCCACGTCCACAAAGCAAGAAGATGATCCCCCCAAAAATGATAAGTACTCATCTGTAACCTTGAACCTGACCGACCATCCTAACGAGTAGTCCAAAGAAGTTATTACAGAAAAATATCCCATGACCTTTAACCTGTAGAAAGAATTAGAGAAATTCAAGATCCCAGTTCCCCTGATCGAGCTCCTGAAACAACCTTCATACAAAGCTCAAGTGTCCTAATTCATGCATCCCCATGGTGTAATCCCTCTGCCTGACAGCCTCAATCTCCAAGAAGAACGACCCGTGGTAGTTTTTGGACCTCATGTAGAAGAGCAGGAATGTTTTGGGAAATAATACCCTAAAGTTCTTAGGTTGATAACCTTCACAGATAAGGGGCATGCCATCACAAGAAGGAATCACTAAACCAAATTTTATACTAATAACTAGAAACTACAAGTTTCAGAACTTACCCGGATATCCCTCGGTTGAAGTAGATCCCGTGGGGTGACTAATGAATAGGGAAAACCCTTCTATTTATAACAAAATATTAGAGTGTTCTAGAACTCGGTGCATGATTAAAATAACATTAACCAAATCTAGATCCACCTTTTATGGAATATTTTTATTATATTTGTTGGAGGGAAAAAGTATTTGACTTGGGTCAAATCCCTTTATTTGTAAATAATAAATAAATAAATGATTTATTTATCATTTTAAGGAAGTGGTTGAAAGATAATTAAATAAATAATTATTTATAAACGATTTAGTCAAATTTAATTAGGAATATTATTTAAATAATGATTTGAATAACTTATTCCTAGGAAATACTTAAATAAATAATGATTTATTTAATTAATTTCCTTGTTTTGTGTTAAATATGACCAGGAAATATAGATAAATGTTATTTTACATGGTGAAAGCAATTTTACTTAGGGTAAAATTGGTCTTACATGGTGTACTTGGGTTCATCTAATGATAATGAGTTAGATGACCAAAAAAAGGGTGTAACAGATTGCCCCCCAACGTACGAGTGTTAGGAGAAAATCGTATGACCGAAGTACGTTTGTAAGAACTCAATCACTAGGCATCAAGAGGGAAGTGAGAGAGAGGAATGTAAGGTAGTCTAAAGTGCTAAAGGAATAGACCCGAAGGAGACGAGACTTACAACTGCAACAAGTCTCTAGGTGATGAAGTAGTACCAGTGTTAAAGGCGGCGAGGGAGGCATACCTATGCCCGCCGATACAATAGTACAAAGAATAAGGCGCCTGGAAAACCACGGAACGCAATAATGAAGCATGTGCTGGAGCCAGATAAATAAAATGATGAATACCACATACATGCGATGCCTAGAATAACCTTCAGGACTTATACAAGGATATGGTAGTACATGAGATACAAATATACCCAAATTCCCCCTGCACACGAGGAAGGACTCACAAAATCTAACTGATACATGCAAATCGAAGAGGCGCTGCAAGCGGTTGAGGCCAATATCATCAAATGAGAGGAGCTGCATCAAGGGCGGAAATGAAGAAGTCATCCGGGCATGTGGGGGGCTACCTGCAGGGCCACCCCCTCATGAGGGTTGAGACATCTCACACATGCCCAGGAATCACCAATAACTTTTGCTGCATCACTGGAACATCAAGTGTATAGATCACGATCATGCTGAGAAGAGCTCGAACCAAGGTACACTGCCCCCTAGACCTGGCTTCTGGAGGAAATGAGCTGATGTCGACAGAAGTAGGTCCACCATAGGTGAGGCAATAATGGAACCCCAACTAAGGCACGAGGGAAAATAGTAGAGCGACGAACAGATAGACACTAATGATGATGATGGAATGAGGGATACGGAGGAGCGGTTGGACGACTTCCCTTGTTAGAGCATAAAGGGCATGAATGGCTTGGCAACGACTGACACAATATCAGGAGGGGTAGGGGACAAGGGTACTGAAGGCCATAATGTGCGACACGAGAGAGGGATCAAGCAAGAAAGAATGGAGGACTATAGTGGGGTACAATGGATTCAGAATGGACTCCATGAATGCGATGATGACTCGACTGGGATGCTCTAAACAAGGGAAACTCGATGGTGCTGCCTCATAGTAAGGGTATAATGGGGAACCATAAAAGCATGAGTACAATAGGGTAGCTCATGACAAAAATCAACACGAACAAAGACGAGTAAGGAGGCAAAGTGGTGCCCCAAGTACAAGTGTCTTATGTGAATAAATTCGATTTTGAGAAGAGGTGAAGAGACCCTTTATGGACAAAATGTGTCGCGGTGAAGTATCAAAACATGGAAAACTGACAGATACCCATTTGAGTGCTCGGTGAGAGCTTTCCAACGGTGCGGACAGTGTGTCAAACGGGGCTACGGTTTGGTCACAGCGGGCGAAAGAAAAAATGGGGGTTTTCTTCTAATAAGGCGTTTTCCCTCCAAAATCATTCATCTGCTTGTGTAGCTGTGGTGAATGTGGAGAGGAGAGAAGGCCCTAAATCTTGCAGCGATCGTAGCAGACAAACCGACCGTTGGAATCGTGATCCGTCAGTTGCAGGTAAGAGGCCTAATCCTACTCTCTGTTTTTGATGGATTCAAATTTCAGATTAGGGTTTTAAATCTCAGTAACTGCCCCTACTTCATCATTACGGTCGGGTCGCACTTTTTGGGGCAAAAGCTGCGACCTGGGACGCAGGTTTTTGCCTGAAAAGTGCGACCTGGCCTAGGATTTGCCCAAAAAGTGCGACCTGTTATATGTGGGAGGTTTTAGTGCAGTTATGGGCTGAGATTCAGTTTTGGTGTAAGTTAATGCATTTTTGTTGATCTATAGACTGACAAAAATGGTGTTTTTGTGCAGGTATGGCAGATATACGGATCAAGTGGAGAGAGAGAGACTTAGGTACATTACGGACGGAGATCCAAGCAGATCAGGGTGTCCGTCGTGCACTAGCTAGGTATGGGGTTCTGAAATTTTTGGAGAACCCTTTAATGAGGGCTGGAGAGCCCTTGTTGGCCCGGATTATCAGTTATTGGGATCCCGATCATGAGGCGTTTATAGTGTAGGGGCATAGGATCGAGTTGACGGTCCAGGATCTGTATTTCTTGACTGGTCTCCCACCATTAGGGATGGTGGGAAATACGCAGCCAGTGTTACCACGGGGGCATAACATTATGGAGTTTGTTGAGCGACATTGTCGACCAGGTGTCCAAGTCAAAGGGACTCAGATATCCGTTGGAGATCTAGAGAGGTTGGAGACCCAGGCAGTGGCCGCAACAGTGTTGCGGATCTTGGGTAGCCAGGCGTTCCATCACATCACTGGAGGGCAGATGATGATTGTAGAGAGTGTGTTGGGAGGGACCTACTATGGGTCGGCCCAGATGATGTTGGTGTTGGTGAAACGACAATTTTCGCTATGCAAGCGGCAAGTGAATCATGATTGTGCCTATGGGACGATTTTGTGCCCTTTATTCTTTGAGAAGATCCTGACCTTGCGACCTTGTATACAGTTACCTGATGGAGGTCCGAGAGAGCCTCGGATGCGTCGTTGGGGATGACTACTGTGTAGAGGAGGGGGAGGGGCGATCGGACGGGTGTTCCGACCAGATTTATTTGCCCATTGGAATCAGATTCCATTATACATAGATGATTATCCCTATAGTGGGATTAGTTATTGGGGAGATCTAGACTTGTCGCTTCCGCCTGGTCGAGTGTGGGGGCCTGATGGTAAGTGACAAGCAACTAATCTATTATGTGCATTTTAGAGTTTGTGATTAGTATTCATGGTACTAATCGTTATATTTTTTTGGAATGCAGATATAGCTCCGGTAAAACTGGCCGGATATATGGGACGACCGGCAGCAGCAGGAGCTACCGGTGCAAGTGGATCAAGGACAGCACAGAATGAGGATATGGGTGCTCTAGTGGAGGACATCTGTCGTAGATGTGAGGGGTTGCTGACCGGTGTGTCGGAGCGTGGTTGGTAGGATTTAGACGACTAGTACATAGAGTTATGTATTGGGCTACCCTCGGAATGGCGAGGTATCATGCGACGCATGGCGATGGCCGGTCAGACTGTGCGTGATCTATGAGCTGCGGGAGCAGAGCTGTTGGCTCGGGATCCTCCAGAGAGTGATTAGATGTAGGGCATATGGTGCACCCCAGTGTTTTTGTAGGGGAAAGTGGTGCCCCCCATTTTGTAGTTTTGTTTTTGTTACCATGATATGGGCATGTCAGCTGTTTCATAGCAGATGGACTCTAAAAACACATGTTATATGATATATATGATTTATGTACATTTTTTTCATGATGTGAAATGTTATTGTCTTGTGTGTGATAAATGCCAGTCTAGAACATGATTTGCGATTTGATCTACGTAGTGATTTTGACGTCGAGGGATATGGTTGAAAGTAATGAATCTAAATTCACATATCAAATTTTTCACTCGTAAATATTGTCTAAACGGGATAGGGTTATGCACACGATAGACACCATTAAGTTGTAGGACAAGAAGCAGGGAATCTAAATGAACATGGAGATGGAGGATGTGATGAGAGAGGGCATCGGCTAAGAGACCACGTACTGCATCATATTCGGCCTGATTATTGGTGGCATTACCAATGCAGACCCCATTTGCAAGAACCAGGGTATGCAAGGGGGTAAAGATGGCCCATGCTGCCGAAGCGAGATGTCGGGAAAAGCGACTTGCCCCATCGGCATAGCCAAGATAATGTGTGGACGAGAGGGCTGATGTAATAGTGTCACAAGACAAGAAATGGGAGGGATGAGCAAAAGGAGGGCAGCGTGAGTAGAGGATAGACATCCACTGACGGCTATAGGAGGGAGTAGTCCGGGTAGGAAGTCTAGGACTCACAGATCGACAAGGGGGAGATGAATGAGAACTATAGGATGAAGAACGGGTACTCAGGCTGCGAAGAACATCAAAGATACGGATGGTATGATTGTGAGTATGGGAGGAAATGGGAGGGTCAAGGAGACCATATGACGCTGCAAAGCTACCTAAATCATCAGTATGGGAAGAGAGGCGCAGATACGGGTCGTCACGGGGAATGATAGAAGAACAGGTAAAAATATGATCAAAACATGAAGAGCCAGAGAAAGTGTTTCAAGGAGGATCAAGCAGAACAGATGGAGTGGATTCAGAGGGAATGTACTCCGAGGGTCGTGCGGATGATGATAGGTATAGGAGGGGAGCAGCAGGTTCCGACATCTCAACATCAGGGGGAGGAATGTCAATGGTAGCAAGGGGATCCTCGAGTAGGCTTGACGCATATTGAGCAAGGATGGGAGAGGCGGATTGTTTTTGTTCAACTTCGTATTCGCGAATGACCTCTAAAGAGGCTCGGTAATGCGTGAGGTGAGGACAATGGTGAGATTAATGGCCATGGACACCACACAGAGCACAGTGTTTGTTGCTGCGAAGAGTCTTTGGGTTCTTGGCGGCAGATGAGGAAGAAACAGAGGTTTCAGGGACCGTAGATTCAGGGAACGCGACTTTAACCATGGTTTGGATATGGGGCAACTCAGGACAAGTATGGGTGGGATGACCGATGCCATCACACAAGGCACAAGGCTTGGCGGGTGGGGGAGGGGTAGGGTCGGGGGCGATGGCCTTATCTTTGGATGCCCCCTTTCGAGTTTTTCTTTTCTTGCCTGTATTTGTCGCAGCATGAGGAGGGTCCTGTGGAGGGGCTAGGGGCACTATAGTGGTGGAAGGAGCGAAGGGAATCGGTTGCACTAGTGTCACAACTATGTATGGTTTGGGGTGGTCCGACAGGGTCTCGGCTGGAGGAGTAAGGTACCATACTGGAATTCCCAAGGTTAAATTAGGGAGGGAAAGGGTGGCCATGATGGGAACTAAATAGATGCCCCGGGGGGGGGGGGACCAAGGAAAGGTATCTGACCGGCGGGGTAATGACCAGGAGGGACGGCTCCCATGTGATAGAGACCTGAGGGAACCGACTCAGGAGGGTAGGGAGGTTCCTAAGTGTGAGGGGGATGGGAATATCTAGGCGAAAAAGGGTCGGTCGACTGATGCGAAGGGCTAGGAGTGGGTTGTGGTAGGCAAGATTGAGGTTGCTGACTAGCCGAAGCAGGCTGTGAAAGGCCAGCCTGAGACGATTGCATCATGCAAACATTCGCTAAACTGGGGTCAGAGACAGGAGGAGGAGGAGGATCAGGAAAATTTCTATGCAAGGAGGAGTCTTTGTAGACGTCAGGGGAAACACTGGTCAAAGAATCAACAGTTGGCTTATTGGTGACAGAAGAGATGGTGGACTCAGGGGAGGTCTGAGAGTTTGGTTGATGGTAAGTCAACTGGTCAATCGTGACAATTTTTCCATTATGAGGGAAAAACATCTTGCGGTGGACTGCGGATGGGATGACAAACATGGCATAGGTGTAACTACGCCCCAAAATAATGTTGTAGTCAAGAGGGGCGTCGATAACTTCCACGTCAACACAAACAGTCTTAGCCACAAGGGTGATAGGACAATTACGAAAGAGGCCGATGGGCTGGGAGGCATGGCCATCCCACGCACGAAGGGTGATTGTGGAAGGGGCCAACTCAAGAGATCCGAGTTGTTTCAAAACCGAAGCAGACATCACACAGGTAGATGCCCCCTCATCAATAATACACCGAGCGACATTGGCATTTCGGATTTTGACTGGGATTTGGAAAGCAACAGAAGGAGGAAGAGAGGGAGGGTCTGACTGACGGGCATCGAAAACAATCAATTGGTCATCAGCAGGATCTACAACACCCACGGCAGATAGTAGAGCCTTCTTTTGAGAAGGACACGACTGGAGGAGTCCCAGTGTTGAAATGGCAGCAGGAGATTGTGCCAGATTATCTACTATACTATACGAATGGGCAGCTCGACCAAAGGCAGCAATTCGGCGTAATGGGCCCTTAGGAGTCTTGGTATGAACCTCGGATTTGGGCGGAGGGATTTGCAAGGGACCACTGGGTGTCGACAGAGGCGCTGTAGGACCTGAAGATGGGGACTCGGAGACAGAAGGAACGGGAGGCGTGGAATACTGACGAGACCGAGTATGAAGGTTAAGGTCGATAGTGAGCGGTTGGTCAGAGGCCATCATGAGAATCTGGTAATTGGAGGAACCAAAAGGGGAAGGTTGAGTGGTTACTGGGGCATGAGGCGGTTGAGTGGCCACGAAGTAGCCGGATTGGGAGGGACAGTATGGGAGGAGTGTTGTCTTCGTACGGTGGCCTGGGACTCCCACATCTGCCGCATTTGTGGTAATAAGGGACAATCGTGAGTGTAATGACCATAAACACCGCAACACGAACAGGGCTTATTGGTGCGAAGCGGCCTGTCCGACTTGGGCTAGGAGCCCTGTAGCTGGTTGGCAGTGGTAGGGTCAATACTGGAAGGATTGGATCCACGATTACCGGAAGCGGATTGATTGCCTTTCCTCTTTCTTTGAGAATGAAGAGGATTAGTTGCCCCCTGCTGTGCAAATACTTGCCCGGGAGGGGGTAGTAAATACGGTTGCGGGGGTGGAGAAGGCAAGGGAGTGGGAGGTCCAAATGCTGGAGGAGCTGGGACACCAGGTTGAAGGTATGGATACGGGGTAGGATGGGCAACATTGAGGTAAGCAGGAGTGTGGGCAAAAGGAGGAGGCATGCCGTATCCTGGATACATGCTACCTGGAGGGGGGAACGTGCTGGAGGGGCTGGCCCCTCCTGGAGGGAAACCATAGCCCACAGGAGGTTGAGCAGAGGTATGCGACAGCGCTCCAACGATACCGTCGACAGAGTGAGATGCCCCCGAGGCATTGGGGCCACCGAGCTTGGAGAGGTCAGGAAGGACGGTATAAACATAACCAGATTGGGCGTAGATAAGGTCATATTTCAAGGCTATTTGGAGGGCAGCTTCTTCGGTTTGGGGAAAATGGGATGCGACATCTTTTCCAATGGGGGGTAAGAGAGAGCGAAGGAACCAGTCCATGTAAACCCGATCTTCAAAGGGGGGAGCACGACACAAGCTCCGTCTTCGTCGCCATTCCTGTACATGAGCGGAAAGGCGGGTCGAAGAGGATTGATGAAAAGAAGTTAAGAGTTCAGTACCAGTGTCGTATCGGAGAGGGAGCTGGAAATAAGATAAAAAGGCTTGGGCAATGGTCGCAAAGGTGGTATGGGAAGAGGTGGCTTGATCAACATACCATTTAGAAGCTTCGCCGGTAAGCATGCGTTGGAACAATCGAAGATGGATGGAGTCATCAGTGATGGAATTGGAGGAACACCACATGTGGAAAGATCGAATATGGTTAGAGGGATCTTCACTAGCAAGGCCTTCGAACTTGGGAATGTCAGAGGGGAGCTTGGTTGGCATAGCAGGCCAACTGACATCGTGGCGGATAGGATCGTTAATCAGCTGATTGAAATCGGGGAGACTGAGGCCGGCCATATAAGGGAGCAAAGGGGCAGTCGAGGTAGGTCCCGTAGTGGTTCCACTAGAAACAGACCCAACAGTAGAACTGGGGTTGCTATTGGTAGTAGGCCCTGAAGTAGACATGGAGAAAGTAATAGGGGGAGAACCAGGAGTAGGGGGAGAACCCGAACAATCAGAAGAAGAGTCAGAGTGCGGACTCAGGGGAAGACTTACTCGATGACGACGGGGAGGAGGAATTCGACCAATTGAAAACTGAGGGTGAAGGCCAAGAAGTCTCCAGAACAAACGCCTTGGAGGCGCAATGATGACGGGAAGAAGAAAACCGACAGGGGCAGGGAGGGGTAAAATCAAGTGAGATCAATGTCGAAACAAGGACAGAGAGGTGTAGTGTCAATTGATTTTAAAGGCTTTGCCAGGTGGTGTTAACCAGGCTCTTATTCACTTAGGGTCAGTGTGTGGCTTGCGTTAATTTTAATTTTTTAAACCCAGACATTTTGAGATTAAAAGAAAAAATGTGCTGCATAACTGAAAATAAATCTGCAGTAAATAAGACTAAAAGAACAAAAAATTAATAGCTACCAATGCATCAATCTAACCCAAGAAGGTGGGCCTCTCAAAACTATTTTATAAGAGGGAAAAAACTAAGCAAAGCACGCTAAAAAAGAGGCCAATAGATCTAAGGTCGGGAGGGACGGGGATCTAAAGGATAAATCTACTAAAAAGAGGTGTAGAGGATAGCAAAGAGGCAGAGGCAAGGTTGCTACTAAAAGTAGGATATCAGCTAAAAACAGAAGGGTCAAGGAAGCAGCCCTAGAACTGAACCCAAACAAAACTATATGAGGTGATTTGAAAGGGAGAAGAGTTGATCTAAAGGGATCTGAAAATGAGGTATCAGATCTGAGAGAAATAAGGCTGAAACTCTGGAAATTCATACTTCTGAAACAACAAAGACTCTCCCACAAAAAGTGGAGGGTACTAGAGCCCTAAGGGGAAATATTCCCACTTAGTTGAGTGAAGCAGATCAGAAACAGGTCTAAACGGGCAAAGACAGAGGCTGGAAAACCCTGACAGAAGCTTCAGACAAACCCAGAAAAAGTGCTGGAAAATTTGTAGAAAAAGTGCAAGTCACAGGTTCTAACCTGTTTTCAATCCAGGTCGCAGGATTTGGGTAGAAAAGTGTGTCCTCAGGCTCAAGTTGCACTTTTTGGGCCGATAAGTGCAACCTGCAGATCCGGCTCTTTCGGCGGCAGATTTCAGAAAAATTTGTCGTCTCAGCTGCGGTTGATGTCTGTCACCTGCGCAATAAGGCCAAAAACACACGGAAGTTAAAAAATTGACTGTTTGAGGGTTTTAGAGGTGGAAAGCACCATAAAAATAGGAAAAACAGAAAATGGAAGAGAAACCCTAGGGTCTGAAACAACTGGATATGCAGGAATATATGAAACGACAACGGTCGCAAAAGAAAACCCGTGTGGAGTCGCCAATTGTTAGTATGAATCTTTCGTTGTAAAAGATCACTTTAGCTATGCATAACATATAGCCCTAACATCGATTATGGCTGCAAAATAGCTTTAAGTCTGCTGCACAAATTCATATCTAAGCACAAAAGACATTAAGCAGATAAAATATAATATGGCTCCATGCATTCAATAGACAAGACAAGAATAATGTGTTTAAAAGAATGTTTTATATTATATTAAAGAATGGGGCACCTGAGAGGAAAACAAGAAAGGTGTTTTCCGGTTCTCCTCAATGGGATGGGTTCTTGAAAGTCCTTAGCATTTCAGATCTAAAATTCCTCTCTCTTATTGTGGTAGAAAAACCCTGACAAACATAGAACTCAATGGGAGCTCACAAAGCAAAAATGGAAAATGGTGACCAAGAGTAGATCTAGTGTGATCTAATGCAATGAAGGTGATTAATGAATGGGGAAAACCCTTCTATTTATAACAAAATATTAGGGTGGTCTAGAACTCGGTGCATGAATAAAATATTATTAATCGAATTCTAGAAGCACCCTTTAGGAATATTTTATTATATTTGTTGGAGGGAAAAGGGTTCTTGACTTGGGTCAATTCCTTTATTTATAAATAATAAATAAATAAATGATTTATTTATCATTTTAGGGAATATAATCAAATAAATAATGGTTTATTTAATTATTTATGGATGATTTAGTCAAATTTAACTAAGAATATTATTTAAATAATGATTTAAATAACTTATTCTTAGGAAATAATTAAATAAATAAGGGTTTATTTAATTAATTTCCTTGTTTTGAGTTAAATATGACCGGGAAGTATAAATGAATAAGTTATTTTAGGTGGTGAAAGCAATTTTACTTAGGGTAAAATTGGTCTTACATGGTGTACTTGGGTTCATCTAATGATAATGAGTTAGATGACCAAAAAAATGTTGTAACATCCATAATTTAATGATTTTTTCAGGATATCAATTAGCTTGAGGGAGGGTAAACATAGTGCCATCGACAATGAAGTGATGGAAGATCAAAATTTGCTAAGTATTCTTCAAAATTATGGATTTCTCAAGTTCTTTAAAATGCCAAATATGAAGAGCATTGTGTGGTTTCTTCAAATGTTGGTGAATTATTGGGAGTCGAAAGAGGACTGCTTCATAATTGACTAGATGCCATTACACATAGAAGTGGAAGATATTTATTTCATCACTGGAATTTCTTGGAGAGGAGATCCAGTAGATTTACACGGAAAGCCTGTTGGAGGGCTAACTATGGAAGATTATGTCCAAGTATATTGTATAGAGGATGCACAAAAGGTAGGAACCCAGATTCCTATCAGAGATTTGAAGGATTTATATATGAAGATCATTCTCTTCACCATTGGCAGAGCAGCAGGATCTACTTCTCTGCATCAGGGTTCGAGGACACAAATGAGTATAGTAGTGGAATGTCTGATACATATCTTTGATTGGTGCATAAAATTACTGAGCAATATGAAGAAACAATTAACATCAATCCGAAAAGCAAAGACCAAACATTTCGGGTATGGAACAATATTGCTGACATTGTTCTTCGAGAGAGTCCCAGGGCTTCGACCCAAAGTCATCTCAACAATCAGCAGCCTGAGATATCCAACAATAGCCCGATTAGAAGATCAGATGAAGATATTAGGGGGAAGTGAAGTTCCCCGGATGACTTGGGATGATGAGTTCTTCCAATGATGGGAGGAACAAGCCATTGTAGTGGAAGGTTATCACTATGTTGGGATGGACTTTCATGCTGATCCAAATCTAGTCCTGCCCCCAGTGCAGCATGGGGTGCAATGGGTGAGATTGCAATTTTAATTTTTTATTATATGATTTTTATGATTTTTTCAAAGTATAATAATGAAAAAATGTTTTCGATGGGACTAAAATGACTTAAAAAATTATGATGATCATGATGTAGACATGGGACCAGTCAGGCCTAAGGGATACCCAAGGCATAAGCATCGCAGAGGTGAGGCAGATGCAGAAGATCCTGGCAGAACACTACATGTTGTCTAGAGGAACTTGGAGAGTTTGAGTCGCCGAGTGCCTATAGCTGCGATAGAGGACCTACTAGAGGCTATCCAGAGACGGGTAGTTGGAGTAGCATGAGACTGGGTGCAGTTATTCCGCCATGTAGCAACTACTATCGTGTTCTATAGGAACACGAATGTTGGGCAGGGACCTCAGGAGTAGATTTATAGATATGATCGGATGACTGTAATATTTTTTGATGATAAACATGATCACGGGCATAAGCCCTAACTTTGCAAGACATGATGGTCCAGATTTTGTATATTTTTGAACAATATTACCATATATATATATATATATATATATACAACGATTTATATGATGTGATGACTCAAATGTATGATGTATTTGATATATTGTTTAAATTATTCAATGATGAACATGCCAATCAATTACTTGATTAGCCAATAAGTTTTTCATCCAATTGTCAGCTCGAGGAATATGAATGAATGTTATAAATTGAAATGATCTTTGTAACAAACGTACCCTAAAAAAAAATCGATGTAAAAATGGGTCTCGGACCCAATATGTGTTGTTCAACTGGAAACCACCAACTAAGAATTCAAGAAAACTACTAACGAATCAACACCAAAGCATATTGCCTCCGAGAGTAGATTAATCACTGTAGTGTATTTTTCTACGTTGTTCGAAGCAGGACCAATGCAGACACCTCTTGACACTAACAACTGACCAGATGGATAATGGAGTACCCAAGCTATGGAAGCTAAGTTCTGGGTATGTCTACTAGCACCATCGGAGAAACAAAAATGACTCATGACATCAAATAACACCGGCCAAAGTAGATCAAATTCTTCAAAATCATAACACCAAATTGAAAACTCAGATATGTAAAAAAACAAAAAATATATATACAAAAAAGCAAGATGCTAGGCTGTAATATCCCTGTTTGAGGCTGACCTCCTTTGTTGAGGTCGGTGGGCCACGACACGTTCTTAGGAATTACTGTAATAGTGGGGGGCGAGGGTCCCCGTCTAGGATGCTCGGTGGGCCTTAAGGCCTTAGCACTTGCAGGATTACCGCCCTCACTAACGATTCGAGCTTTTGGTGTAGTGGTTGGGCCTTTGTGGTATCGAGCCGAGGTCTCGAGTCGAGACTCGCGGAGCGTGAGTGGTACATGTATCACTGTTTAGGCGTACCTCCTGTTGAAAGGGGTCCGGTGGGCACGACCTGTGCCCGAAGTCTGCGTAGTGGGGGCTTCGCGAGGTCCCAGATCTGAATGCTCGGTGGGCCGCCAAGACCCCACCCTTAACACCCTGGGATGCCGCCCTCACTAACGATTCGGAGCTTTTGGTGTAGTGGTTGGGCCTTTAAGGGAATAACCGATAATATAACGGGAATATGCAGACGGATATGAAAATGCAATCTTGAACGGACCAGATCATGACACATGTAATACAGTGAGCCATTTTATTAATCGAAAGTACATAGAGAAGTACAAATAAATCGAGAATCGATTGCACCTATCCTTGCCCTAGGCAAGTGATGACCCTCCCATACAAGAAAATGCATTTAACGATAACGACAGTCCTGTTGCCCTACTGCCCGGAAATGAGCTGCGAGTCTTGGGCGATCTCTAGGCTGCGACCCTCTCCTCTTGGGCAGTCTGCTAGTGACAGCGCAGAAACAGATGAAGTACAAGGCCCTCAATCCTCCAGACAGATGAACCTGCTACAGAATGCTGGAAAACGCTGATGAGCCTCTCTCACAATAGCCTGCTCCTCAGAACTGCGTCTCTCCTGATGGATCTGAAGCCTCCAATTAGACCTGCGTCCTTCCCTTCCTGATCTGCGTCCTCCAATATCAGATCTGATGCCAAACCCTCAGATCTATACTAGATCTGGAACTATCTCCTCAGATCTACAGCCTCTAGGGCTAGATCTGGTGTTATTCCTTCAGATCTGGGCTAGATCTATCAATATCTCCTCGGATCTGTCACTCCTCCAGCTGGATCTAGTACTAAACCTCCAGATCTGCAACATACAATACTAGATCTGCAACATACAAGACTAGATCTGCAAGATCTATCCTTCCCACAACTGGATCTAGCAATAAACCTTCAGATCTGCAACCCTTACCTCCAGAAATGGACAGCGTCCTCACTCTAGGGCTAGACAGCGTCCTTCTGCCTCCCAAACAGCGTTTTCTTTGCCAGACTGAAACTGCGTCCTCCTTGGACAGCGTCCTCCCCTCCTGATAGGCACAGCGTCCTCCTTCCAGATGAGACAGCGTCCTTCTCCTTCAAGAATCAGCGTCCTTCCTTCTCTTCCTCTGCGCAGCCACAAGAGGGCTTCCTCCTCCTCAGATATGCTTCAGAAACTGCTGCTGCTGCTACTGGAACTGAAAAGTATACTCAGGACAAACCTTACTAGGGCGGGCACTCGAAGTCCCCCGAAGCTAAGGGTGAAACCGGAAAAACCTTACCAGGGCAGGCACTCGAAGTCCCCCGAGGCTAAGGGTGAGATCTCCGACCGGAGACACTCGTGCACTAAACAGTGCTGCAGACCGACTAAACAACCGGCGTACTGAAGCAGACAAGAGTCCAGCTATCAATAAGAATATCAAATCATGAATGATCAAATGAGGTGAGAGCCTCTCCTTTTATAACACCAATCTCCCTCCAAAACTCAACTCATCCTGGATCTGCGCAGTTTACCTTGGGTTAACCTTATGTCTCCTCCATCATATCCACGTGGACCCCCAAGGCCCCCTCTCTAAGTTACAACGTCAAGCTACTAGGAAAAAGAACACTTTATTATAAAGTGAGTTGACTAAAGTGAGGTGACCCCTCTTATTTCTGCTTGTTGTATTCCTGTAAAAACGGCAAAATAACACAACAATGCAATATTCAATTAGCAAAGCTAATTGGGAATAATAAGGCAAAGCCTAGACATAATACTTTTTCAAATAGAGTCCATTTACGGGCTCCGAAAAATCATTCACTTCGAAATAAATCAAGGTATAGGCACCTCGCACCTTTTTTAGAACCTTCTTAATGATGAAGGAGACATACCACATGCAGTTAAAATTTCACTGCACCGCCCTACCGTATCTACTATCTCTGAAGCCCGCAGCTCGACTGCCCACTCTATATCTCCCCTGCGGAATGTCGCATCCATGCTGTGTGCCGATACTGTCTGGGGCGGATATGTGTTCTGTCCTCGGATCTTCTCATGCCTCCCCGTCTTGGGATCATCCCACTCCATTTCCAAGGCTTTCCAATCTGTTGTGACCTTCCCCAGAGTGATAAGCCACTGCACTCCCAATATCACATTGGTGTCCGGAATGTCCACCACAAAGAAGTGATCAGTCAGAGTATAGGTGCCCATCGTCACTGATAACTCCGGTACATATCGAGCACAGGCCATGGTCTGATCTCCTGGAACCAAAACTGAAAACCCATCAAAGCTCTCTGTGGGTATGCCTCTCCGTGCTACCATCTGGGCATCGATGAAATTGTGGGTGGCCCCACCGTCAACTAGAACTGAAACACGCTGACCCCGTACTGTCCCACGTACGCGCAATGTCAGATACTTGGGGACTCCTCGCAATGCTGCTAGAGCTCCCCCAGTAGGTGCAAATGATGCCTCTCCCGCATCTGGTGGTGGAGGTGGTAAGGCACTCTGCGCTGCATAACACTCTCCTGCCTCCTCATCCTCCAACTCATCCTCTTCTCCGCCGCCCTCGGAGAAGACCTCTATGAAATGCGCCTTCCCTGCGGTGCATTTGTGTCCTGGTGCCCACGGCTCCTGGCAGGTGAAGCACAATCGCTTCCGTCTCAGCTCTCTCCTAGCCTCATCATCATACTGTCCTCGTCCGGGATTCGCCTTGGGGGGCGGAACCCTCGTGTCCTTACCCTTAGGCTGGAAAGCCTGTCTCTGGGGATAAGGTGGCCGGGTCCTAGGCAAGACATCTTGTAGGTCACGGGCCCTACTGATAGCATCCTGAAGGGTAGCCGGTTTGTTCGACCGGACTAGACCACGAAGTGGTTCTGACAGCCCATCTACAAACATCGTGATCAACCGAGCTGCTGATATGTCGGGTACCATCACTGAAACCCTCAAAAAGTCTGAGATGTATGCCTCTGCACTACCTGTCTGTTTGAGCTTGGTCAGCTCGAGGAAAGGCTGATCCGGGTCCTTCTGATCAAAACGTTTCACCACCCTCCGGGTGAACTCAGCATATGTAGTCACTGTGGAATGCCCCAGTGTTGTCAACCCATGAAACCACCAGTTCTGGGCCTCACCCTCTAGATGTAATGCAGCCATCTTAATGGCCTCCTTCTCTGGCATCTGGTTAAGCTGAAAATAGAGGTCTAGTTTCTCCACCCAAGACCTGGCTGTGGTCTTTGGTGACCCATCAAACATCGGCAAATGAAATTTGCTGGCTGCACGGTTACTATCACGGTGGGAACCTCGTCCCTTATTTCGATCATGAGGCTTACCGCCGCTTCGGAACTGCAGATATTGATTGAAAGGGAGAGCATCCATGAATTCTTGTCCCATGCTTCGCCAATCTGCAAACCAAACTGCATGAAGATCGAGACCCTCATCTCTTGATGCCGTTTGCTCTACTTCCTCTACCGGAAAAGTAGGCATGGTAGGTCGCGTGTCCATGGAATCGGCCTTCTGCGCTGTCACAATGGGAATAGCATCTGGTATGCAACTAGACGTTCCCGATCCTTCCCCTACCTGAAAGACTCTAAGGGGCTCTTTCTGCGTCCCGTCTGCAACCTTCTTAGTTACCTCCTGCATGAATGCATCCATCTTTGCATCCATCTTCTCCGTCCACTTTGCCAATATGGCCTCCATTGGATTCCTCCGTTCTGCCTCTGAATCAGAATCCAAAGGGAAATAACCAGTAATAAACAGAAATATGCCAGACAGATAAAGAAAATACAATGCTGAACCAGATCACTGAATAATGACACATAGAATTCCAGAAAACTGAGCCATTTTATTAATCTGAAAGTACATAGAGAGGAGTACAAGAAAATCAGAGTAAGTGCACCTATCCTTGCCCTAGGCAAGTGGAGACCCTCTCAAATAGAATAATGGCTGCAACAAGGACAGCGTAATGAGCTGAAGACCTGGAAAATGGCTGATCTCAAGCCGCAAACCCTCACCAAAGGAAAACGTTGTCTCTGCTAGTGACAGCGCAGAAATAGGTGAGGCACAAATCACCAACCCTCCTGACAGATAGATCAGCTACTGAATGCTAGGAAAACGCTGTTGAGCCCTCTCACATAAGCCTGCTCCTCAGATCTGCGTCCTACCTGATGGATCTGCCTCCTGAATGCTCGCATCCGCCGGCTCGGCTTCCAATCGTATCCGCGTCTCCATCCCTCCCCGATCCGCGTCCCTATATCGATTCGCTACCAAACCTTCGGTATCTATGCTTTCGGATCCGACAATATCTCTTCAGATCTGCAGCCTCCAAGGCTGGATCTGATGTTACCTCTTCAGATCTGGGCTAGATCTGTCAATATCTCCTCAGATCTGCAATCTCCCAAGCTGGATCTAGTGCTGTACCTTCAGATCTGCAACATACCAAACCAGATCTGCAAGTATCTGCTCAGATCTACCCTCTCCAAGGCTAGATCTATCAATATGCCTTCAGATCTGCAACCCTCTCTTCAGAAATGGACAGCGTCCTCACTCCCAGGCTGATCAGCGTTCTTCCTCCTCCTGGACAGCGTTTTCTCTGCTCAGATCTGGACTGCGTCCTCCCTGGGACAACGTCCTCACCCTCCTGAATTGATCAGCGTCCTTTCTCCTGATGAGACAGCGTCCTTCCTTCTCTGAACTGCGCAGCCACAAGAGGGCTTCTCCCGCATTTGCACCGACCGCCGCGCCCGTACCGAAACTGAAGGATGTTACTCAGAAAATAACCTTACTAGGGCGGGCACTCGAAGTCCCCCGAAGCCAAGGGTGAAACCAGAAATAACCTTACCAGGGCAGGCACTCGAAGTCCCCCGAGGCTAAGGGTGAGATCTCCGACCGGAGACACTCGTGCACTAAACAGTGCTGCAGACCGACTAAACAACCGGCGTGCTGAAGCAGACAGAAGTCTAGCTATCAATAATAATATCAAAGTCAAGAATGATCCAAATGAGGTGAGAACCTCTCCTTTTATAATGCCAAACTCCCTCCAAAACTTAACTCTCCTTTGACCTGCACAGTTTACCTTGGGTCAGCCTGATGCCTCCCCCATCATACTCATGTGGACCCCCAAGGCCCCCTCTCTAAGTTACAACGTCAATCTACTAGGAAAAGAACACTTTATTATAAAGTAAGGTGACTAAAGTGAGGTGACCCCTCTTATTTCTCACTTTATTTATTATTTCTAGCTAAAGCGGCAAAATAAAGCAAAAATGCAATATTCCAATTAGCAAGGCTAATTGGGAATATTACAGTCTCCCCCGGAAAAACGTTGCTTGTCCTCAAGAAACTGAAGTGATGGGTGCTGTAAGATCTTCTCATCCTCCCAAGTGGCATCCTCATCCGGCAGATTCTTCCATCTCACCAAGAACTCTCTGATCTTCCTACTCCGCAGCTGCCTCTCCCTGGTGTCAATAATGGCCTCCGGCTGTAGTACCAAGTGCCCCTCATCATCCGTCGGTGGTAGCTCCCCGGTGGCTGTCACGTGCTGGCCCAATGCCTTCTTCAGGCATGATACATGGAAGATGTTATGAATCCAGCTGCCTTGGGGCATTTCCAACTCATATGCAACCTGCCCGATCCTACGTATCACCCTGTACGGTCCATAAAAGCGAGGCTTAAGCTTCTCTGCCCCCTTCTGTTTGAGTGAAGACTGTCGGTATGGCTGTAACCGTAGGTAGATCAGGTCCCCTACCTCAAAGTGTCTCTCCACCCGACCCTTATCAGCATACAATTTCTGCTGATTTTGTGCTGTGGCTATGTTGTCCTTGAGAGCCCGGAGGATGTCTTGGCTCTCTTGGATCCATAATTTGGCTCGCGGAGCCCTGCTAACACCCAACATCACGTCCACAAAAGATAGGGAATGGTATCCATACAACGCATAGAAAGGTGTCATGCCAAATGGACATGTGGTGGGTTGTGTTGTAGCGATACTCGCCCGGATGTAGCCATTTCAACCATGCTCTCTCGTCGCACCGACGTAGTTACGCAAGTAGCCCTCCGACCCACTTGTTAACTATCTCCGTCCGCCCGTCCGTCCGGGGATGATAACTAGTGCTCGGTGTCAACTCGGTACCCACTAGTCGGAAGAGCTCTCGCCAAAAACCACCCATAAAACGGGTCTGTCCCCTCGTCGCTCACAATGGTCTTGGGTAGACCATGCAATCGAAAACCTCCCGGAAAAACAACTCGCCACCTCGTGTCGTCGTATGATGCGCCGAAATAGCGAAAAAAATGAGCATACTTCGTTAGCCGGTCAACTACTACGAAGATGCGAGTCCTTTCCCTCGCACCGTGGGCAATCCCTGTGATGAAGTCCATCGAAATGCTCTCCCACTTCCCCTCCGGAATGGGAAGCGAGCCGTAACAACCCCGCAGGGATGGCTCATCTCCCCTTTGTTCCGCCGGCAAACCTCGCACTCCCCGACATGCCGGAGCACGTCCTCCTTGAGGCCCTTCCATGCAAATCTCTCCTGGGATGGCCCCTCGTACATCTTGGTGAACCCCTCGATGGCCCGCCAATGGTGAATCATGAGAGGCATGGAGTATCTTCTCCTTGAGCCGAGACCCCTCGGGCCAAGAAGATCCTATCCCTCGTAATAGATGACCTCATCGGCCACCCCTCAGACCGCTATCCGCTGTCCGTCCATCCAAAGCACCTCGCATGCAAATTTATCTTTGGAATACTCAACCGTGAGTCGAGCCTTCAGTCGGCGTCCAAGCTCATGAGTGATAACGTGGGTCGGGTCTACGGGAAAGGGCATCCGCTACCACGTTATTCTTCCCCTTGACATACTCTATGTCAAAGTCGTAAAGCCCGGATCTTGCCGATCCATTTCGCCGCCTCTCCGTGAGTCGCGCTCGCTCCGAAAGTACTTCGGTCGTTATGATCTGTCCTCACCACGAATCTGCCACCTACCGAGTATCTGTCGGGAATTTGGCCAATGCATGCATGATGGCCAACATTTCCTTGTCATAGATGGGATAAAGCCTCTCGTGTGGAAGGAGCTTCGGCTCTCGAACGCAATCGGATGACCCTCCCCGCATCAAAAGCCGCTCCAATCCCTTCCCCCGATGCATCGCACTCTAGGACAAAGGGGTCGAGTGAAATCGGCAATGCCAACACGGGGCAACTACTCATCACCTCCTTGAGCTTATCAAAAGCTCGCCGTGCGGTATCCGACCAACCGAATGCCCCCTTCCTCGTCGGCCTCCGTGAGGGGTGCCGCAAGTCGTGAGAAGCCCCTTGACGAACTTCCCTCGTAGTAAGTACGGATACCAATGAACCCTCTCGCTCGTTACATTCCGTGGCTCGGCCAATCCCCTCGATAGCCCGGATCTTCTCCTCGTGGACTCTCACTCCGTCCACTCCTATGATGTGTCCCGGATACGACATCTCCCGTCAATCCAAACTCACACTTGGAGAGCTTGGCAAAGAACTCGTCGCTCCTCCGGAATATGCAAGACCGTCTCAATGTGTTGGAGGTGCTCCTCCCGTGTCTCGCTCGTATATAAGGATATCATCAAAGAAAACCAAAGACGAACTTCCTCGGATGATCCCCGGAAAATATGGTTCATACAAGACCGGAAAGTAGCAGTGCATTGGTCAACCCAAACGGCATGACCGAAACTCAAAGTGCCCATAATGACACTCGAAAGCAGCCTTGGGAATGTCCCTGTTCCCTCATGCGTATCCGATGGTACCCGGATCTCAAATCGATCTTTGAGAAGAACCGTGCTCCTCTCAACTCATCCATCGGTTCGTCGATCCCGGGAATGGGGGTACCGTTCTTCGTGGGGTCTTCTTGTTCGAGCCCCCGTAATCGATGCACATGCGTAATGTGCCGTCCTTCTTCTTCACCGAAAGCACTACGGAAGAAGCGAAAGGGACCGGTGCTTCGGGTCGAATGTGCCCAAGGGCCGACAACTCTCGAATGGCCCGCTCTATCTCATCCCGATAGGCCTTGGGATGCCTATACGGTGTGGTGATCACTCGCTCGTATCCCCTCGCTCCAACTCGATCGTGTGCTCAAACCCCGGATCCGGTGGGTCAGTCCCCGGTGGAATGTCCCCAAAAACTCATCGCATACCGTCGAGAAGAGTCCGTAGATCGGGGTGCACCGTCCGTCCCGTATCTACTACCTCCGAAGCTCGCAACTCTGCCGCCCACTCTATATCTCCCTTGCGGAATGTCGCCTCCATGCCGTGTGCGTCGACATCGTTCGGGGTGGATATGTGTTCTCGCCCTCGTATCTTCTCATGCTTCCCCGTCTTGGGATCATCCCACTCCATCTCTAGGGCCTTCCAATCCGTCGTGACCTTCCCCCGCAGTAATAAGCCACTGGACCCCCAATATCACATTGGTGTCCCGAATGTCCACCACAAAGAAGTGATCGGTCAATGTATAAGTGCCCATCGTCACCGACAACTCGGGTACATATCGAGCACATGCCATAGTCCGATCTCCTCGGTACCAAGACAGAAAACCCATCAAAGCTCTCCGTTGGTATGCCTCTCCGTGCGACCATCCGGGCATCAATGAAGTTGTGGGTGGCCCCACTGTCGACTAAGACCGAAACCCAGTCCGTCCGCGCACTGTCCCCTCGTACGCGCAATGTCGGATACTTGGGGACTCCTCGTAATGTCGCAGCAGCTCCCCCCGCGAGGTGCGAATGAGGCCCCACTTGCATCGGGTGGTGGAGGTGGTAAGGTACTCGCGCCGCATAACATTCTCCCCGCCTCCTCATCATCCACCTCATCCTCTTCCCCGTCGCTCTCTGAGAAGACCTCTATGAAATGTGCCTTCCCCGCCGTACATTTGTGTCCCGTGCCCACGGCTCTTGGCGGGTGAAGCATAACCGCTTCCGTCTCAACTCTCTCCCCGGCCTCATCATCAAAGCCCGACCTCGTCCCGGATTCGCCTTGGGAGGCGGAACCCTCGTGTCCTTACCCCTAGGGCCGGAAAGCCTCGTTTCCGGGGGATAAGGTGGCCGAGTCCTAGGCATGACATCTTGTAGGTCACGAGTCCCTACCGATAGCATCCCTGTAGCGTAGCCGGTTTGCTTGACCGGACTAGGCCACGAAGTGGTTCCCGATGCCCCCTCCAAAAACATGTAGACCATCCGAGCCGTCGATACGTCGGGTACCATCACCGAAACCCTCAAGAATTCTCGAGATGTATGCCTCGGCACTCCCCGTCCCGCTCCGAGCTTGGTCGGCTCACCGAAATGTCGCTCCCGGATCCTTCCCTCGTCAAAAACGCTCCACCACTCTCTTGGTGAACTCGGCGTATGTCGACACCGCGGAATGTCCCGGTGTTGTCATCCCATGAAACCACCCGATCCTGGGCCTCACCCTCTAAATGTAATGCGACCATCTTAATGGCTTCCTTCTCCGGCATCCGGTTGGTCGGAAATAAATGTCCAGCTTTCTCCACCCAAGATTTTGCCGTAGTCTTCGCGAACCGTCAAACATCGGCAAATGGAACTTGCTCGTCGCACGGTGGCTATCACGGTGAGAGCCACGTCCCTTCTCCTCGCTCATGGGCCTTGCCTCCACACTCCGAACCGGAGATAGCGATCAAAGGGAAGAGCATCCCCGAACGCCCGACCTAGGCCCCCCGATCACCGCAAAAATGGCCGCATGTTGGGCCGGACCCCCATCTCTTGGTGCTGTCGACCCCTCGTCTTCTACCCGAAAGGTAGGCATGGTGGGTCGCGTGGGTGCGGTATTGACCATCCGTGCTCTGTCACAATGGGAATAGCGTCCCGGTATGTAGCTAGATGCGCCCGATCCTTCCCCCCACCCGGAAAACCCTAGGGGGTTCTCTCCGTGCTACCCCTCGCCTGCCGCAAACCCCTTGGTTACCTCCCGCATGTGATGGATGAGTGTATCCAACTTCTCGACTATGTTTTCCATTGGATTCCGCTGTTCGTCTCTCGGATCATAATCACTTCCCCCGAAGAGACTCTTGTAGGGGTTATCCCTCGGACGTCATAGACCGCTAGCACCACAGTCGAGCCGGATCTATGCTCCCGATACCACCGTAATATCCCCCAAAGGGAAATAACCAGTAATAAACGAGAAATATGCCGAACGGATATAGAAAATACAATACTCGAACCGCATCATCGAATAATCACACATAGGATACCGAGAAAATTGAGCCATTTTATTAATCCGAAAGTACATAGAGAGGAGTACGAGAAAATCGTAGTAAGTGCACCTATCCTTGCCCTAGGCAAGTGGAAACCCTCTCAAACGGATAATGGGTCGCAACAAGGACGAGCGTCCTAGCTGCTACGAAGATCGAAAGTCGGACTCGCGCCGGAGCTAGGGGTCGAAGACCGGAAAACCCTCACCAATGGAAAACGCCGTCTCTGCTAGTGACGACGCGAGGCGGATGGAGCACCAATCACCAAACCCTCCGGACGGATAGATCGCCCACCGAATGCTAGAAAACGCCGTTGGAGCCCTCTCACACAAGCCTCGCTCCTCGGATCGGGCGTCCTACCCGGTGGATCTCGCTCTCCCGAATGCTCGGGATCTCGCCGGATCTCAGCCTCCAATCGATCTGCGTCCTATCCCTCCCCGATCTCGCGTCCTCCTAGATCGGATCTCGCTACCAAACCTTCGGATCTATGCTCGGATCTCGACAATATCTCTTCGCATCTAGGCTAGATCTCGCTAATATCTCCTCGGATCCGCAATCTCCCAAAGCCGGATCTAGTGCTATACCTTCGGATCCGCAACATACAAAACTAGATCTCGCAAATATCCGCTCGGATCTACCCTCTCCAAGGCCGGATCTATCAATGGCCTTCGGATCTCGTGTCCTCCTCTTCGAACCGGGACGGCGTCCCTCACTCCCAAAAGCCGATCCGCGTCCTTCCTCCTCCCGGACGGCGTTTTCTCGCGCCGGATCCGGGATCGCGTCCTCCCCGGAACAACGTCCTCACTCTCCCGAGTCGATCATCGTCCTCTCTCTCTCCCCGAAACAGGCGTCCTTCCTCCTCTCCCGAACCGCGCGGCCACAAGAGGGCTTCTTCTCCTCCGGGATCCGCACCGTAAACTGGCGCTACTTTGCTACCGAAAGCGAAAAGTGTACTCGGAACGTAACCTTACTAGGGCGGGCACTCGAAGTCCCCGAAGCTAAGGGTGAAACCGATAATAACCTTACCAGTGCGAGGCACTCGAAGTCCCCCGAGGCTAAGGGTGAGATCTCCGACCGGGAGACACTCGGGCACTAAACAAGGTCGTTTGCACCGACTAAACAACCGGCGTGCCGGGCGTGCACGAGTCTAGCTCTCAATAATAATATCAAATCATGAATGATCCAAATGAGGTGAGAACCTCTCCTTTTATAATGCCAAACTCCCTCCAAAAACTTAACTCTCCTTTGACTCGCGCAGTTTACCTTGGGTCGCCCTCGATGCCTCCCCCCCATCATACTCATGTGGACCCCCCAAGGCCCCCTCTCTTAAGTTACAACGTCAATCTACTAGGAAAAAGAACACTTTATTATAAAGTGAGGTGACTAAGTGAGGTGACACCTCTTATTTCTCACTTTATTTATTATTTCTAGCTAAAGCGGAAAAAATAAAGCAAAAAATGAAATATTCCAATTAGCAAGGCTAATTGGGAATATTACAACACCCGACACATGGAAAATCAACCATAATTCGGTTCGGTACCTCGACACATGGCACATCATTAGCATCAACTAGTCACCATAACTATGGTCTATCCCAGTCACATAATATATAGACTAGTCTTGGTTCACCATTATTTTGGTTGGTCCCCCGATCCATGGTGAATCCCCAAAGGCCACACTCTATCCGAATAATTATGGGCTTGATGCTATTGAACTTGATGCCGAAAGGCCACACTTTATCTAAGTAATTTTGGGCCTCTAGGACCATTCTTCCTAATTTTAGTCAATATATTTGACACTTGTCCTCTAACAGCACCATTCTTCCTAATTCTAGTCATATATGACACGGGGAGAATGCCGATCCATGATGTTATTTCATCAACACTCCCTTTCAATGAGAGAGGTGTTCTCAACAAGTCCAAGCTTGTCCCCGAAGTATACAAACTTTGCACTCGGGTAGAGGCTTTGTAAGAATATCAACAATTTACTCATCGGTAGAGACATACTGGGAGCTTCATTGCTCCCTTACGTACCATGTCGCAAATAAAGTGGTACTTGATCTTGATATGCTTCAACTCCGTCATGGAAATCTAGATTCTTTGTCGACTTCACATAACTTTGATTATCACAATATATCACAATCGGTTCTAGCACATGATCAAACAATCTCGCAAGTAGCTTTTGAAGCCACACTACTTCACAACTCACGAAGCTAGCCGCAATATATTCTCGCTTCGGTGGTATTGAGAGCAAAAGATGTCCGCTTTCTTGCTCATCCACAAAATCATAGCGGAGCCTAAAGCCGAAGTAGGCTCCGGAGGTACTCTTTCTATCTTCAACACTCCCCCTGCCCAATCTACATATGTATATCCTTGCGATTGTATATCATTGACTAAAACATATCTCAAACCATAATCGACTATACCATGCAAATATCTCAAGACATGCTTTGTCGCTACAATGATCATGTCTCGATTTCCCTTGGAACCCGGCTCAATGTGCTCACCGCAAAGAAATCCCTCGTCTTGGTATTAACGAAATGCATCGACGAGCTAATCAATTTTTGGTACATGGACAAATCTACCAATTCGACTCAAAGTATCTCAACTTTCTCATATTTGTGACCATGGGATTTGACATCGACTTACAATCCATCATTCCAAATTTCTGCGGGATCTTGATATATTTTCCTTGACCAAGAAAGACTTTACCGGACTTTCTGCCACACTTCTAGCCCCAAATAATAGTGCATTAACCCAAGATCCTTCATATTGAATTAAGAAGCCAACTCCCTCTTACACCGAATAATGAGATGCTCCACACCTATCGAAGTAAGTCATCAACATACAATAGGAGAATCACAAGTTCATTATTCTCGACCTTGAAATACGGAGTTTGGATCGAGCATCACTTTTGGAGAAACCAAGTTTTGTCGGATAACTCGTCAATTCATTTATACCAGAGCTTTCGGTGCTTGCTTAAGCCCATACAAGGCTTTCTTCAAACTCGCAAACATGGAACTATTTTCCATGGACCTCAAAACCCTTAAGATTGTTCTATATATACTTCTTCCTCAATCATGCCATTAAGAATAACAGTCTTTACATCCATCTCATGTAAATTCCATCCCATAGAAGAAGCAATAGAAATAATAGATCTAATAGTAGTGTATTTGGTAAGCGGAGCAAAAGTCTCATCATAGTCTTCTCCCTCTTTCTCGGAGAACCCTCTAGCCTCAAATATCGCCTTTTATTTGTCAATGTCGTCATCCACCGCATGTTTGATCTTGTATACCTATTTGGAGGACACCACCGATTTTCCTTTAGGTCTCAACAAAATCTCCCATACATCATTCTTCATAATTGATTGGTATTCTTCTAACATCCCATCCTTCCAAACTTGTCGGCTAGTTGCTTCTTCATAGGTGGAAGGTTTAGAATCAATCGGATTAGTAATCAAAGTCGCATAACTAGAATACCTCTTTAGTCTCTTACTTTCCCTAAAGGAGCCACCCGGTGATGCATGTCCTTTTGCTTCTCGCAAAGTGGATCTAAGCCATGCTTCGGGTCTCTTCTTGATTTCAAGAACAACAATTGGGTCCGCTAGATTGCTAGGCCCTTCCGGCTCTTCTTGATGATCAATAGGATGTTCTAAAGGATTTAATGGACCAAAATATTCTTCTTTCTTGGGAGCTTCATGTCCTTCATCCTCATCAAAGTCCATGGGGACATCCACGCTAACTTCGAGTCAAAAAATGGTAGCTTCAAGAGTCATTCTCTCCCCCGAGGTGAGCTACCAGGGGTAGATGAGAACATATGACTGTGTCTTGTGAGTTGCAATAAATCAAGGCATGGAAGCTTGCTAAGAACCTTGGTGGTGACTGATACCAAACCCATGGAGTTGGTGAAGTATCGGGACAAATCCAAGTTAAGACCGTCCGGGTGAGGCCTAGTATCAAATCCATGGACTTGGGGAAACACTAGTGCAAAACCCTGGAGTCGGACATCTTGTGAGCTATATGCAAAATAAAGATGTGGTCTAGCCAAATCGGTGGACTCTGTGAAGCTAAGACTATTATGTGTGACAACCTCTTTATCATGTTGTGATGATGCTTACCTAGGAACAAATCACTCCTAGGAAGCTAAACTTCGACATTGATTGAAAATCTAGAAGATCACATAGTTAAAAGATCTCTTCTTATTATTGTGTGAACATGATGTTGTAAAGCGGATGATGTGATATGGACCATACTAGTGAGAGAATGATGTATAAGCCTTGTTGAGTCATGTAAAAGTGTTGTCAAGTTGTAACTCCTAGTCAAGTTGACTAGTAGAGATGTAAAAGTGTCATGTAATGTTTATTCGATGTAAGCCTAAGTTATAAAGGCAAAAGTATTTTTTTATGTCAATGTAAAATTAAAAGATAAAGTGGATCGAAAAAAGTACTAGGCTTGAGGGGAGTTGATGAAGTCAAGTTGTAAACCCTAAAAGTGACTTCTAGAAGCTTGAAAAGTCAAGCCTATCCATCTTCTAGAAGGATCAAATAAAAAAGATAAAAAAATGACAAAGAACCTTCGGTCTATACATGCAATTACTTTTTTTTCAGCGGTTTTCCGGCGAGCAAGGGTTTACGGGTTCAATTACTAAATCGACCATAACTTTCTCTTCATGCATCCAAATTGAGAAATTCCAAGTGGGGCTAGAAAGTAGACTCCAAGACGTTCCAAGATCGGCTGAACACTCAAGAAGATCTAGTCCGAGCGAGGGAGATCGTCCCTCATGAAATTCACGCAACGGTTTTCTGCGGAATTTTTTCTAGAATTTCCCGAGAAATAGTTTCGGAGAAAGAAAAGCTAATAACTTTGGATCCAGGGCAAGCTTTTCAGAAACTCCACTTGGAGTGGAAAGTAGACACCAAGGCGTTCCCCTCTCCACTCAACGCTCTTAATATTTGCCGAGTTTCGAGCTCCGATCTAGCCTCTCAAAGTTAGGCTTTCGGAATCGACTTTTACGTGGGGTGTGTGGCAATCTTTCTCGGATCTAGCCCATGTATGTTGACTTGAGGTGAAGATAAAGCGGCCAAAGTGAAGCTAAGGGTCTATAGCTTCGGATCAATCAATTATCTCTTCCATGCATTGTTATGTATATTTTATTAATTATTAGTTAGATATAGTTATATTAGGTTTTATTAAGTGAAAGGGCATGATCAAAGATCATGCCTCTTCACCAAGGGACACCATGAGGCCATATTTAAAGCCTCGGTGATTCCCCATTGTAACCATCTCTTATCTATCATCATTAATAATATATACTTATTCAAGTTTACCGGAGTTTTTTACACTTCATTGGTATCGAGCCATCGCTCTTCGGGATCCGTGTGATCACCCAAATTAAGGAATTACGGAATTCCCGTAATTGCAGATTTTTTTTCAAGTGCTTATGGACGGTATTAGTTTTAAAAGAAAATTTGTAGCCCATCTCCTCTCATATCCGATCTGTCCCTCACCTCCACTCTGCGTTTTAAAAAAATAAAATAAAAATATAATAGATAAATTTTCCCCATGCTACGGCATACGACATTCATATCGATTTCACGTATCACCGCAGCATGATCCACTTTCCAATATTTACGTTATCGATTTTCGTTTTCCCTCGACCCTCACGCTTACACCCAATTCCCTCGCATATTATCAATGCCTCACCCAGTCTCCGTATTCTCCTTCCGCCAGAGCACTCACGAGCCATTATTCTCTAAATACAAGTAACGGGTATCGAAATCGATATTAAATAGCCGCTTGCGGACAAACGATACCGGACAACAACATATCTCCGTCGACACTTTGTCCCTTACGGGGTCGCTTGACCCACCGCTCACCTTCTGTTCCCTCCATAGTGCGAGATAGAGTGCCGGGCGACCCCACTACGACGGAGAGAAAAAAGCACGTTTTTTAAAAAATTTTGTGGTTGGACTTTTCAACCATTGTTCCGTAGCATTTATTCTTCAACACCTGTTAAACCCTACGAAAGCCGTATCGGGATTTAAGAGCACGCATGTAGCGCTCTCGGAATTACAAAGTCATTAAAGAGCACCGCACGGCGCTCTCGGAATTACAAAGTCATTAAAGAGCCCGCACATTCGTTGCGATCCTATATTACTGTCTTCGATCGTGCAAAGCCGTCTTCGATTGTGTCCGGCGTTGTGCCACGAAAGCAACAAACAAAAAACTTACGTTTTAAAAAAAATCGTGAACGAGTGTGACTCCGGATCGATATAACTCTCGGCATCGTTATATTAATAAAAATCGATTCGTTATAATTATAAGAAACGAGTGGTCACGGCATTATAAGAAATCGATTAACTCCGGATCGGCATCGTATATTAATAAAAAAAATCGGAACGGGCACATTTTAAAAAACGATTTTTTTTAATTATAAAAAATATATAATATATAGTTCAATTGATAATTATACATATATACATTATAATTATATAATTCATTTATATATTATATAATTCTCATTTAACAATTATATATATATATATAATAATTATATAATTAAATTATATATATTATATAATTTTTTAATTAAAAATTATATATATATATATAATAATTATATAGTTAAAAAAAATAAAAAAATAATTTAATTAATTAATTACATATTAACTAATTAATTAATTTTAAAGAAAGAAGGAGAGAAAGCTGGCGAGAAAAATATTCCCCACCTCATACACGTTCAATGTCTTCTTCGATGTCGATGGGTCTGAATTCCAGGAAGAAATTGGTAGATCTTGAGAAACAGATCAATAACAATTCGAAGAATTCGGAAAACGATTAGTCGATCTTGAAGGTACGGTTTCGAGGGCACTCCAACGACATCAAAAAAAATTCATGATATGACAAATCAAATAGAAAGACAAATGTGGCTAAATCATCACGAGGCCAGCAGAAAAGGCGAACGAAGCAATGAACAATATGACGGAACTCTTCAACAAGCTAAATGATAAGATAGATAAGTTGAGTCGGACACAATTCCCAATATCTCCTAACATGGAACAAAATCAACAAAACAATACCGCAGTATCGTGGAACTCGGAAGAGCATCGAGAAAAAAACCGATTCCCCACATCATCAAGAAGATAGTAATGCAGATTTGCAAAATAAGCGACTCCGGAATGCATTCGCTAATCAATATCCCCTTCTTGTTCCACCATTAGCATATCGGCGAAAAGCCAAGATTGACCTACCCAAATTTGATGGTAATGAAAAAAATAGCGTTGCATGGCTTAATAAAGCGGAAGAATATTTTGAGATTTATGACATTACTAGTGATGACGAAAAAAATTAAACATGCTTCCATGAAAATGGAAGGAGAAGCCTATAATTGGTATATGTGGTGGAAAAAGACGACGCTCGCTATCGATTGGAGGAAATTTAAGGATGCATTCTTCAAAAGGTTTCAAGGCATAAAAGAAGAAAAATTCTTTTCAACGTTTATCAAATTACGCCAAAAAGGAGATGTGGATGAGTACACTCGAGAATGGGAGACCTTGGCAACACGCAGTACCGGATTGTCGGAATCTCGTTTAATCCAGTCTTACATCTCGGGACTTAAAATCCATATACAAGAAGAGCTCGAACTACATGAAATTACGTCCGTAGAAGTAGCAAGGCAAAAAAGCAAAAAGTTGCTTGAAAATAAATTTGAAAGACTATCAAAACCAGAGAAAAAGTATATTCGAGACGACGGTTTCCTCAATGCGAAAATATAGATGACACAAAATATGTCTGTCCATCTTCGTGAAGAAGAAAAAATCTAGTATGGAAAAACAAAGAATGCGAGAGGGCAAGTGCAAAGCGTTGCGGTGAAAATTGGGACCCTAAGCACGAGATGCGCTAATGGAAAAGCGAGAAAAATCTATACGGTTGGGCTGAAGCAACTAACGACGCTAATGCGATCTTGATTCATATATAGAAGGATTAGAAGACAACTTAGAGTTCTCTTCGAAGTGGATGGCGAAACTATTCCGCAAGTGTCATTATCAGCTATGACAGGGCATATCACAACCTCAAACCCTAAGGTTAAGAGGACATATTAAGAAAAACAATGTAATGGTTCTCATAGACGTGAGCAACACGCACAATTTTCTAGATTCAACCATGGCCAAAAGACTCAACCTCTTTACTTTTCCCATGCCTAATATGAAGGTAATGGTGGCCGATGGTAAGAAGATTGAACAAGTAGGAAAATGCCATAAAGTCAAATTGCGATTAAAGACTTTCATCTAGAATCTCCATTCTACACCGTTCCATTACGAGGAGTAGATGTGGTCTTAGGAATTCAATGGCTACAAACTCTAGGTACTTATTACTGCCAACCATCGAAGCGAGTTTATAAGTTTTAAGTGGAAAGGGCGAGAAACACGGAGTTGTATGGATTCCAAGCCCCGGAAGATCAAGTCGTATCTTCCTCTCTCGATGACGAAGATGATTCAAATAGGAGCGCCAACATCTACGGTACAATGTCATCGGTTAGAAATGTTATCTTCAAAAGGGAGCCACGAAGAGTCACCGAAGTCAAGACAAGATTTGACCCCTGTCGATATCGGATCTTTTCACTATCCGGATCAACAAAAGGTTGAACTCCTGAGAATATGCTCCACGATCTTTTTAAAATGTGGGAAGCAAGAGCCCACCGCTCAAGAAACCCGAGGCGTTCGTCAACATTGTCCATCGTTACATATGCTTTGAGGACAAAGCATCTTTAAGAGAGGGGCAATGTTATGTATACTTTTATTAATTATTAGTTAGATATAGTTATATTAGGTTTTATTAAGTGAAAGGGCATGATCAAAGATCATGCCTCTTCACCAAGGGACACCATGAGGCCATATTTAAAGCCTCGGTGATTCCCCATTGTAACCATCTCTTATCTATCATCATTAATAATATATACTTATTCAAGTTTACCGAGTTTTTACACTCCATGCATGACCATTTTAGTTGTACTCTCAAGGCATTAAAGTCTCCGGGGTGTCTTCTCTCCTAGTTTGATTTTGTAACTTGATATCCGCTTATCTTTTCCACATAATGAAAGAGATCTTTTTGTCGGGTTTTCTTCCTTATTGGGTTTCCCCGAGGGTATATCTTTTGCATATGTTTCATGAATGTATGATTTCTATATTAGGGTTCTCGGTTATAACAACAAACACAACATTAAAAGGAATCGAGCTATGAAAAGAAAAGAAAGAATATCTTAACATTTCATATCACTCTGCAATTTTTTCAACATGGAATTAGAGCGATTGGGCACATAGTCTCTATTTTGCAGACTTGCGAGAGGGTGTATGATCTTGGTATTTGTAGGGTTTGATATGGCTTCTTCATCTCTTCCTATGGACAAGGAAGATCGACTTGAGGGGGTCCTCGAACTTCCATGTTTGGAAGATGAGAATTCTCAATATATTCCGGGAGCATGATCTTTTGAGGTTCATTGAGCCCGATCCTCCCGAGCATGAGAATGTCATTGATGAGCTATCTTCAGAAGGAACCATGCCAAGGCTAAGAGATTTATTTTTTGGCTCGAGTCAAGGATTCAATGATGAGTGTGATGACTAAGATATGACACCAAAGGAGTGCATGTACTCCTTACTCACGTCGTATGAAAGGACATCTACAAATCAAAAGAAGTATTTGAAACACAAGCTGAAATTCCTTAAGATGGAAAAGGGCAAATCAATAGGGGAATTTCGTTCGAAGATCAAACAGATCGGAGGATTAGTTGGCTGTACTCCAAAGTTAAGGTGGATGATGATGACTTAGTTCGGGCCATCTATGATGGCTTGTACTCGTCTTGGAACACCTTTCTTTCTAGTGTTAATGGAAGGAAGGAAGAACCTTCATTTGAGACTTTATGGCATGATTGCATAGAAGAGGAAAGCAAAAACATGGTTCGACGAGGCCTCCTCTAAAGATGAGGCTCATGCACTATAGCTGCTACTGGAAGAGAGGGAGAAGGCTCTCCTTCAAGAAGTCGAATGCTCCTCCTCGACTTCATCCAAGGGAAAGGTCCAAAGGAGACCTTCAAGCCTCGAGTTTAAAGGGAAGAGTTTCGAATCATCTAAGTTCGGATGCTTCAAATGTAATAAAGTTGGGCATATGGAAAAGGATTGCGGATCCGGGGGTAAAACCTTCAACAACAAAGAGAAGTTGTATGCTTCTACAACATCGGAAGAAAGAAAAGGAAAAGACAAGCAAGTTCCTCAAGAAGGAACCTCACAAAGAGATTATCTCTTTGTCTCAACATTGACGAAAGTCTCTCACGGCTAGAGAGGATGACCGGATTTGATATCGGTGGCGCCTCTACTCACATGACGGGCAACAAGGAATTACTCTCAAACTATAAAGATAAGTCATTCAGAGTATGAAGGTTGAGTTGGGGGACAACTCGGCATACGAGGATATTGGGAGTTGGCTCAATTACATTCGAAAGTTGGCATCCGGATCCTTGTTGCATATCCGGAAGTTCTTTTTGTCTCGGACTTGAAGAAGAATCTCATCTCAGTGATCGGATCTTGAGGCCAAGGGCATCACGGTGACATTTTCGGATAAATAGGTCACGTGTGTGCCATGAAAGGGCATGACGAGGTTGAGATTATTGGCTGTGAGTCAAATGAACTCTACCTTCTATTTGAATTTTGGACGACCTATTCGGGCACTTGCGCATACTATTGTCATTAACAACGAGCTGTGGTACAGGGGATTCGGACATCTCTTCCAGCAAGGCTCTCCCGGATCTCTGACAAATGGTAAGTGGCATGCCCCCTATTTTAGTTTCTCGAAAAGGAAATTTGCAAAGCATGTCTTTTGGGTAAAAAATGCTAGAAAAAACCTTTCGGTAAAAGTGAAACAAAAACAAAAGACATATTAGAGATTGTTCATTACGATGTATGTGGTCCCATGTACTAGCTTATCGTTGTCACAGAGTTGTCTCTACGTTCGACCTTTATAGATGATTACTCTAGAAAATGTTGGATCTTCTTCACGAAATCAAAAAGATGAAACCTTTGCCAAGTTTAAAGAATTTAAGGCCCAAGTCGAAAATACTGCTCGTGAAAAGAAAAAGAAAATCACTTAGGTCGGACAATGGGGGTGAATATGAGTCAAAACAATTCGATGATTTACGTAAAGAACATGGCATAAGAAAACAATTGACGAGTCCCTTATACACCTCAACAAATGGTGTAGTTTGAAAGGAAAAACAAAACCATATGTGAGTCGACCAAATCCATGTTGCATGACCAAGACCTCCCTATCTCACTTTGAGGTCGAAGCCTTAAGCACTATTGTGTATATCCAGAGCGATGCCCCCATGCCTTGTTAAAAGATAAAACTCCGAGGAACTCTTTTACGGTTCGAAACCCGATGTCGGTCACCTAGAGTATTTGGGTGCCATGCTCTATGTCCATGTCCCAGAAAGATAAAAGGTCAAAATTCGAAAACCTCGAGTGTAGAAAAGGAGTCTTTTCGGTTACGAGTGAAAACCTCCTAAAGCCTACAAGATTTTGTTCCCTGGTCAAAGATAGATAGAGGTTAGTAGGGATGTCACCTTCAATGACGAAAGTCTGCTTTTCGAAAGGCAAATGATCTCCCTACGTAACCGATGTAGCTCCTCTCTCTCCTCCGAAGAAAGTCAAGGTTTAGATGATTAGAGGGAGAGGGAGGAAGATCATGATCTCCTCTTGACCCTCCCGAGTCAACCGGAACGAGGCCTTGAAGAGCCTCTCTGTTGAAAAGAAGACACTGTTTGGTTGAAAGAAATAATCCAAGAGTCAAAAAGAGTAGGCGCTCCGGAAGGTACTTTCAAACAATGAAGAAAGCCAACTCGTTATGTGGGAGTACATTGCACTTGTGAATAAACTTAGTTAGTCAAAACCTCGCTTCTTTAAGAAGCTAATCGATCTAAGTATGGAAAGGTGCTATGTCGGGAAGAATATAACTCTATCATGAAAAATCAAGTTTGGGAAGTGGTTCCTGACCCACAAGGACAAATCAGTTGTATCTTCAAAGTGGATCTATCAAGATCAAGCATCGCTGCAGATGGCGATATAGAAAAAACTTATAAAGCTAGTTTTGTAGCTTGGGGGTTCTCACGTAGAAAGAAGGCATAGATTATGATGAAACATTTACCACGGTTGCAGGGTACACTTCAATTTGAACTATCATCTCCTTAGCTTCTATTTTTTGGTTGGAAACTTGAACAAATGGATGTCAAAAGCGCGTTTTACGAATGGTTATATAGAACAAGAAGTTTTTTATTGAACAACACGATGGTTTTATATTGCATGGAAAGGACTCACATGTTTGCGAGGTTCGAAAAGATTTATATGGTCTTAAGCAAGCACTAAGGGTGTGGTATGACACCATGGACGATTTCTTGAAAGATCTTGGCTTTACAAAAGCGATGCGTGATCCAAATCTATATCTAAGGGTTATCGAGGAATCAACCTATCATCCTAGTTTTATATGTTGATGATTTGTTCTTGATAGAGATGAAAACTGATAAATTGGTGCAAGAAAGAACTTACGAGAAGATTCGGAAAATGAAGGACTCGACAAAATGCATTACTTCCTAGGTTTGGAAGTGTGGCAAAGAAGGGAGAGATATTTCTATCTCGGGTGGCAAGTATACTGATAGATATCACCGAAAAGGTTCGGGATGCTTGATTGTAAAAGCATGACAAAACCAATGATAACAAATATGAGAAGCTTCATGAGACAAGCAAGCGGTGCGATTCGATGGATCCCACATTATACTGTAGCCGATTGGATCACTTTTGTATTTGGTTCATACTCGGCATGATATTGCACATGCTTGTTAGCGCATTAAGTCAATTCATGGGCGATCCTAGACGAGACAACTGGGTAGTAGGTAAACACATTCATCGAAATATCCATAGGGGACCATTACTCATGGTCTAAGCTACTCAAAGCGAGTGGTGGTATATTCTCGCATGGTTTTTGCGTACCCGGATAGGTGGCAGGTACTAGTGGACGAAAAGAGCACCACAGGTTATTGCTTCAACTTGGGATCTAGTATGATCCCCCTGGTCTAGTAAGAAACGAGGAGATAATTGCACTTAGTACAACGATGACAGCAGTACATTGCCGCTCGGTGAAGCATGCAAAGAAGATGTATGGCTAAGGAAGTTGGTTTCTGCATACAAGCAAATCACTCAGAGACTATAGTAATATTTTGTGACAACCAAAAGTTGTATAAAGCTAGTCAGAGAATCTCGTCTTTCATGATAAGATGAAGCACATTGATACAAGGTATCATCTTGTCCGTGAAATGGTCCCGAGAAAATATAAATCAAGCTACAATATGTAGCAACAACTAAACGGGGTTTGCGGACATCCCTGACCAAGCCTTTGACTCCTCAACGGTTCAGTGCACCGCAAAGCAAACTTGGGGTTGTTGAGGACGCCTCTCGCTCGAGAGGGTGTTAAAAATGGCGACTTCAAGAGTCATTCTCTCCCCCGAGGTGAGCTAGCAGTGGGTAGATGAGAACATATGAGCGTGTCTTGTGAGTTGCAATAAATCAAGGCATGGAAGCTTGCTAAGAACCTTGGTGGTGACTAATACCAAACCCATGGAGTTGGTGAAGTATCGGGACAAATCCGAGGTTAAGGCTGTTTTGGTGAGGCCTAGTATCAAATCCATGGACTTGGTGAAACAATAGTGCAAAATCTCGTCGGATATCTTATGAGCAATATGCAAAATCAAGATGTGGTCTAGCCAAATCAAGTGGACTCTGTGAAGCTAAAGGTACGTTATGTGTGATAGCCTCTTTATCATGTTGTGATGATGCTTCCTAGGACGCGATCACACCTAGAAGCTAAACTCCGACATTGATTGAAAAGCTAGAAGATCACATAGTTAAAAAGATCTCTTCTTATTGATTGCGTGAACATGATGTTGTAAAGAAGATGATGTGATATGGACCATACTAGTGAGAGAATGATGTAAATGATGTATAAGCCTTGTTGAGTCATGTAAAAGTGTTGTCAAGTTGTAACTCCTAGTCAAGTTGACTAGTAGAGATGTATGAAGTTAATGTTTGTCGATGTAAGCCTAAGTTTATAAAGGCAAAGTATTTTTTATGTCAATGTAAAATTAAAAGATAAAGTGGGATCTGAAAAAGTACTAGGCTTGAGGGGAGTTGATGAAGTCAAGTTGTAAAACCCTAAAAAGTGACTTCTAGAAGCTTGAAAAGTCAAGCGTATCCGATCTTCTAGAAGGATCAAATCAAAAAAATAAAAAAATGACAAAGAACCTTGATTCATATATAGCATGCAATTATCGTTTTTTCCCAGCGAGTTTTCAGATGAGCGAGGTTTACGTGTTCAATCACTAAATCGACCACTAACTTTCTCTTCATGCATCCAAATTGAGAAATTCTAGTGAGGGCTAGAAAGTAGACTCCACAGGCGTTCCAAGATCAAATTGAACACTCAAGAAGATTCGAGCCTCGAGCAGGGAGATCGTCCCTCATGAAATTCACGGGATCGGTTTTCTGCAGGGAAATTTTTCTAGAATTTCCAGAAATCAGTTTCGAGAAGAAAAGCTAATAACTTTGGATCCGAGGCAAGCTTGTCCGGAAACTCCACTTGTAGTGGAAAGTAGACACCAAGGCGTTCCTCTCTCCACTCAATGCTCTTAATATTTGCCGAGTTTCGTGCCCGATCTAGCCTCTCAAAGTTAGGCTTTCGAATCAACTTTTTCTCAGTAGGGGTGTGTGGCAATCTTTCTCGAGATCTAGCCCATGTATGTTGACTTGAGGTGAAGATAAAGAAGTCAAAATGAAGCTAAGGGTCTATAGCTTGAGATCCATCGGTTATCTCTTCCATGCATGACCATTTCAGCTTTGTACTCCAAGGCATTAAAGTCTCCGGTGTCTTCTCTCTTGTTTGATTTTGTAACTTGATATACGCTTATCTCATTCCACATAATAAAAGAGATCTTTTGCTCGAGGTTTTCTCCCTTATTGGGTTTCCCTAGGGTATATCTTGTGTATATGTTTCATGGATGTATGATTTCTATATTCAGTTCTCAGTAATAAAAGCAAACACAACATTAAAAGGAATCGAGCTCGTGAAAGAAAAGAAAGAATATCTTAACATTTCATATCACTCGCAATTTCCTCAACAACTTCAACTTTCGTTTTTGTCCAGGAACATATATTCTATAGGCCTTTGATGACTCACTATAACCAACAAATATCCCTTTTCTTTCTTGAAGGCTCTAACTTCTCTCATCTTTAGGTACATGAATATAAATAGGACAACCAAATATTCTCAAATGACCAACTTGAGGTTTGCTATCTTACAAAATTTGATGAGTATTTCTATTTTGAATGTAGACGACTTTCATAGATGCTTTACTCCATAGAAACATAAGCATGTCTTGATCGCGCATCATTGCCTTCACATATTCTTCAATAGTTCTCGTTCTTTCTTTCAACAACTCCATTTTTGTTGTGGATTGTAAGGGACTATTAACTCCCTCTTATTCTTAGCTTCTTTACAAAAGACAACAAGCTCCTTGGACTCCTCGAGGTATATTCTCCTCCGTTATCAAATGTTAGGATCTTGATCTTTTTTCCCTTAAATTTTTCTATTTCAGCTTTGAATTCTTGGAACTTGTCAAAGACTTCATATTTTGTCTCCATGAAGTAAAATCCATTTCTTGTGGGAGAAATCATCAATAAAGGTCACATAGTATAAAGATCCTCCAAGAGATTTTATTGGCATGATACCGGATACATTAGAATGTATTAGATCTAAGATTTCCTTAGATCTACTTTCGTTGACTTGGAAAAGGATTTTTGACATTCTTCCCAAGCACACATCCTTTACATACTCCTTCATGTTCTACTCCGCAACTTTGGAACACCCTGCAACCATTTACTTGAAGGTCGACAAAATCTATAGTGAAGGTGAGCATATCTTCTATGCCAAAGCTCACATGGATTAATATCATTATGTACAAGTGCTTGAGTGCAATATCCCCAATTTTGTGAGCATGGAAATTTTGTCTAATTTTTGGTGATATTAAGTAAAGGGGCAAATATTATTTTGGAGAAATGTGGCAAGTATTATTTTATTAGAGATTGGCAGAAAATTATTATTTAATTAAAATGGAGGCACAAGTCACTTAGTGGAAAAATGACCCCCCACTAATAAAATAATATTAAAAAAGGAGTCTAGAAGCATGGGGAGAAATTATAAAAGGAGGATGGACTCATTTGCTAATCATCTTATGGCTATTACATTTCACCTTTTCATCTTCTCTTTGGGTTGTTTTAGCACAAGAAAAAAGTGATGTATATCACCGAGAATTCCAAAGCGAAATTCGACTCTCATTTCGGAGAACATCAAGTGTCTCCCTAGTGAGGTAATTTGGGAGTCCAATTCGGGGGCTTTCCTTGAGCTTCATTACATAAGTTTTCCCCGACTATGTGCATTTCCCGAGGCACAAAAGGAGTTCGTGGCACATCATTTTGGAGCGACTACAGATTGGTTGGAGACTCCGAGTTTTGTTGAGACATTCTTCATAGTTAAGGCCGAAGATTTGGAGCATTTTGCGGGGACGAGTGAGTGAGGTCGAGAATTTGGGACGAATTTCCCCTCATTTTGATAGTGCACAAAGCTCATTGCCTCAAGCTTTGCGCGAGGAGCGGGTGGTGGTTTCTCTCGTGAAATTTTGGGTTGGAGAAATCGGGCATTTTCTAGAGGGGTTCTTTCGTGGGACTTTGGGAGGCTTTCAATGTCATATTTTGGGAATTCTACAATGGGCTTCCATTTTGTAGGGGCATTTTTTGGCCAAATTGGGTAATTCACATTTGTTGGGGGTCACCTTGAGGGTCGGTGGATTCAACCCCAAACCCTTTTGGGTTTTTGTGGGTTTGGGGAGAGGGGGCTAGGGTTAATTTTACGGCAGAATTGTCACGAGCAATTTTGAGGGCAGAATTCCTAGTTCCATTCAGCGGTCAACAACATAAATTGTTGGAGGAGGCGCAGCTTATCCGGACCATTTCCCCACCACTTGGGTTCGTGAGATATTTCTAGGTTTCGTCGGTGCTGGTGGGGAGAGCCTACATTTAATTTTGTGGAATTTTTTGGAGTAGATTTGAGTACCAAAATCTCGCTCACCTACAACGACAATGGCGGTGATTTCTTTCGGGTCGATACGAGTGTTTTGGTGTAGTCCTTCCGCATTCTTAGGGCATCACAATTCAACTTGGGTTTCCCCTAGCTTGCTATAGCAAGCCCGTGTTCCTATTTTCATACTCATTGTACTCCATTATGCTCAAGATAAATAAAATTGCTTAGAGTTTTGGCGTATTTCCTCTTATGTTTTGATTTCCGTGTATGTGTAGTGAATTTCCTAGTTGTTGTTATAGTGCATGTTTTTGGTGATTCACTTAATATTTCCATTAGAATAATACGGTGAGTACGGAGCCATGATATTGGCTAGTCGTGGGGGTAGCCAACCAGATCATGGAAGATTTGAGCATGTATTCACGGTGACGGGATTTAAAGAATAGACAACCCATGACTCAAGGAAGATTTAGTATGCGAAATTTTGGGGTGAAATCCACCGGAACGATGAGAGATTGGCCCAATTGAGGAAGGTGTCGGACCGATCCATCCTCATCCTTAAAACGAGAGACACTAGTGGTGCACAGAGCCAGTGGTGATGTTACCACCTACACTATGTGGGGTAAGTCGACGAGAATCAGGGGCATCAAATCTCAAAAGGACAAGACAAGACAGATGACAGGTTAGAGGGTGAGGCTCAGTGGACGCTTTGCTGGTGGAGACACAGCTTTAGACATCGGGAGCTTGAGGTTGTGGGCACACCGCAGTGTGAGGAGCATGTTGATGTGTTCTAGTGTGATGCAGGAGTAATCCTTGTTGGAGATTCCTTTGATAGCTCAGTACGACACCTTGGGGAGAGAGTAGAGCACACACCCATAGGGCCATCCATTGACAAGGTGCTCAGGAGACGAGAGAGGTGTCCACAATTGAGGGAGGTTCCATCCGTTGTTGAGTTATCCATTGATGAGGTGTTCGGGGTTGTGTTTGAGTTTTCAGGGTGATAGCAACGCACAACTGATTGGTGAGGTGCCCGGAGATATATCCACCTTTAATGAGGAGTCGATAGGTACGGACGCATCCGGTATTTGTGACGAGTTACTAGACAATAGCTACCTATCACTGGATTGTTGAGGGATGTTGTGCATGATGAGCTATCTGCGGAGGGGCGGTTAGTGGCTTATGTTGAGCCCATGGTGGAGGAGGATGAGCAACCATCCTTGGAGTCAACCATCGTGAGGCGCGATTAGGTGCATCGACAACCAACAAAGCTCGTCATGCTTTCAGCATGACATTCCTCTTCGTACATACATCGGCGAGCTTGCAACATTATTGGACCGCCTCCTCGTGTTGGTGAGAGAGAGTCCGGGCGCTACCTAGGCAGCATTACATGGTTTGGATAGACTAGCAAGATGAGGCGACACGAGTTGCGTAGGGGTGCAACATTTGTGGAATGGAGGACTTGTTACGTGTATGGTTATTTGTGCGTTCGATCCCTCTCTCGGGGTTGGATGGCAGAGAGATATTGAGTTGGTATTTGATGGAGCTAGCTAGGAGGTTAGATGCAACCGTGGCCACAAATCAAGAGAGGCTATGGATTACCGGAGGGGCTTGAGGGACCAGATTGTTGTTGGGATCCGGTGGGATTCTCCATCATGTCATGGAGTTTGTAGGTGATGGTTGTAGCTACATGATGGACTCTGGTGGTTGAGTGCACACATCTTTTTCATATCCCCTTCATAGTTCTTGACAACACTAGTGAAAAAATGGACTTGCGGGGAGCAAGCGGAGAGTTCATGAGTTGTCATGACATGTTGGGCATACATGGGATAGTAGGATGATTAGCCTACTCGCACAGAGATTGGTAGGAGGAGGTGGCATCGACGAGCCACTAGATAGGGTATTGTATGGAGACCATGCTCTCTCACTAGTATATCGAGACAGGAGCTGAGCTAAGGATAGGATTAGTAGTGTCATTCACGTTGGCATGTGAGGAGTTAGGCCGCTCAAGTATATCTGGGGAGATGAGGAGATATAGCTCACATCGTGGAGGGCTTACTAGCAGTGGTGGATGCGTTGGCGCATGCGGGATGACATATGATACGTGGTGGTAAGATAGTAGGCGAGTGGTGCCCGTGGTTGCACGGAGATATGTCATGAGTCCAATGTTATGCATAGGGATGCGACTTGATGCATACATGCCAATTTTAGACCCTAGCATCCGAGTGTTGTATAGGGGTATGTAGTGATGAGACGATGCCCTCGCATAGGAGCATGGAGATGCGTGGTTGTTTGATGTAGCATGTTTGTGTGCATTGAGCGACTCACATCGCATCAGTACGCATGGGGAGTGCTAGGGACAAGTGACACGGGCGTGGATACGAGACTGTAGCAGTGATGGTACAACAGTAGCATGATGTATCTAATGGTGTATAGGGATGAGGTCATGCAGTGATACAGTGCCAATTCGAGGTACATGGATACTCGGTGGGATGAAGGGGTATATGGTGCTACACAACGAGGTCTTGTAGGTTGCCTTTAGGGAGATTTATGGACTGAGACACCGAGCATACCATTGGGTGTAGTTCAACCAAGATCGACGGGGACGTAGATGAGCGATACTCGATGGTATCCATGGGAACTCACACGCCCTTTGTCCCTCTTATCCGTCACTTACATGCACTAACGTTTTGGGCCGTTGTCCTTCGACACCCTGCGAGTAGCGGGGGACAAGGAGCTCACCTCGAAATATTGGGATGACACTCAACGCACTAGGGGAGAGACTTCTCAATGGTGGCATTGGGTCAGCTGCACGAGTTGACAACCTTGAGGTCGGTGGATGAGGTGATCATCTACGGGGTGACATATCGTTCATCAATGAGCCTACGACTAGGGTGCTAGTCACGGGGAGACATGTGTCGCTCTTTCCCAGGAGGGCATGTCGAGACCATGCATGAGTAGAGGGATGCCGTGTACGCAGCGAGGCAACTTTCCAGTGTGTCAGACCTCCGGACATTGTATTGGCACATTATTGAGAGGGTGGATGGCAGACTCGGCAGTGATGGTTGGCGGGGAGCGAGGACGGGTCCACATACATTGAGTCGATTAAGTAGTATCAAATACCCATCTATTAGTCACCTTCCAGTGGTAGTTATTTGGCACATGTGGCTTCCAAAAGTCATTGGTACTACGCGTGCTGGCGAGCACGAAAGGCGTTTATATGCATCAAATTAGTTCATGATATATGGGGCCTATATGTTGGTTGCATGCAGGGACTAGGGACAAGGCACAAACGGATTCCCGGCGAGGTTGTTAGAGACTATGTTGTTGTAGGTACGCTAGGGATCCAGGATCCGGTTGGTTGACGATGCCACTCCATCTCGTGAGGAGAAGGACCATAGCGAGAGGGTTATCTAGCTCACTTTGGGGTTGACACATGGGGATCATGGCCGAGGCCTCCATTGTTTGGCAAGCGATGCTTCTTGCATACTCGACATTTCGGAATCGAGACTAGTGATGGGTGGGTAGATATTGACATCATAGAGACACCTAGGTTGAATATGAGTTTGGCTCTTCGGCCGATATTTTTGCCTCCAAGTTTCGGGGGAGGAGGCTACGGGGTGCACACGATGGGAAACCTATTCGAGTCAAAGTGGCACAACGACAACATATGCAACACTTTTCGAGGCAGGCATGGGACTCGACATTGCATACTAGACAACTCAATGACCTTTATGGATGGTGGCGGTGCTATGGGGGAGATCACTCGGATTTTCCATTGGGCTTTAGTGACTCACGATGGCAGTGGGGGACTTCATCGGCGATGGTAGGTTGGTCGGCGGAGGATATTAGGGAGGAGCTCATGTGAGAGAGACTTTCTCCCCACGGGGGATTAGGGGTGTATCTTCTAAGTTTGCTACTTCGTGTGCATGGGGTGGACTACTTGGTAGGCGGCTTCACGGAGAGTTGGATAGAGTCTCAAATTGTTACGATGCTCTACTTATTGATAGCATGCGGAGAGGGCTTCTAGAGCTTATACCGGGTTTGACGGTGAGTAGAGAAAGGGGTGCTTCACATTGATCATGATGCCTTGGGACCTTGGTATTGAGAGATTCTTTCATGATCAAATAGTGCGAGAGATCGGGGTCTGAATGAGTGGCACATTTGGGACCTTGGTATTCACTGGTGATGATAGTGGTGATTAGCGATCGGGAGGGGGTTCTTGTTCCGACATTGCTTGAGGACAATCAATTTTTGGTGGGGGACTATAATATCCCCAATTTTGTGAGCATGAGAATTTTGCCTAATTTTGGTGATATTAAGTAAAGGGGCAAATATTATTTTGGAGAAAGGTGGCAAGTATTATCTTATTGGAGATTGGTGGCAAATTATTATTTTATTAAAATGGAAGCAAAAGTCACATAGTGGAAAATGGCCCGCACCAATAAAATAATAATTAAAAAAGGAGGATAGAAGCATGGGGGAGAAACTATAAAGAAGGATGGAATCATTTGCTAATCATCTTATGAGTATTGAATTTCACCTTTCATCTTCTCTTGAGGCGTTTATTACAAGAAAGAAAAATGTTGTTTAGCACTGTGAAATTCCAAAGCGATAATTCCACCCTCATTTCATAGAACTTCGAGTGTCTCCCTAGTCAAGTAATTTGGGAGTCCAGCTTTCGGGCTTTTCCTTGAGCTTCATCACGAAGTTTTTTGAGCTTATGTGCATTTCCCGGCACGGAAGGAGTTCGTGGCACATCATTTGGAGCAACTATAGTTGGTTGGAGACTCTCGGATTTTGTTGAGACATTCTTCATAGTTAAGGTTAGAGATTTGGAGCATTTTTCACGGCAATGGTAGGGAGGTCGGAAGTTTGGGACAAATTTTCCCTCATTTTGATAGTGCGCAAAGCTCATCGGCTCAGAAAGTCTCGCAGAGCAAGAGGTGGCTTCTTTTCACGAGGAAATTTTTGGTTAGAGAAACCAAGCATTTTTCGGAGGAACTTTGCAGGACTTTAGGAGGCCGTGATGTCATATTTTTGGCATCCTACAAAAGTCCATTTTTTTGGGCGGTTTTTGGCCAAATTGGGTAATTCACACTTGTTGGGGGTCACCTAGATGGTTAGTGGATTCAACCCAAACCATTTCGGGGTTTTATGGGTTTGTGTGAGAGGAGGCTAGGGTTAATTTTACATAATTTTATGAGCACTTTCGAGAGGCATAATTCCTAGTTCCATTCAACAGTTCGACAACATAAATTGTTGGAGGAGGGCACGAGTTTATCTCGGGACCATTTCCACCACTTGGGTTCGTGAGATATTTCTGAGTTTTGTTGGAGCCGGTGTGGAGAGCTTACATTTAATTTTGCGATTTTTGGAGTAGATTTGGGAGGGCGAAATCTCGGTTCACCTACAACAACGATGGCGGTGACCTATCGGGTCAACGCGAGGTTTTTTGGTGAGTCTTTTTTGTACTTGGCCTTCACAATTCCAACCTCGGTTTCGCCTTTAGCTTGTTAGCAAGCCCGATGTTCCTATTTCCATACTCATTGTACTCCATTCTGCTCAAAATAAATATAATGACCCAGAAGTTTTGGTGTGCATTTCCTCTTGTGTTTTTGATTTCCTATGTATGTGTTGAATTTCCTAGTTGTTGTTATAGTGCATGTTTACGGTAGTCCACATAATATTTCAGTAGGGAATATTACATTGAGCAGGTTGTTTCAAAATTCTATACAACCTTCTCTTCCACAAACTCCAATCACTCTAGTGGAATCTATACTAGAGCCTTTGCGCCAAACAAGAACTTTTGCCATCAACAAATGCTATTCTATCTCTGTATCTTCCAAGCATGAAATAGAAAACCAAATTCTTCTTCAAACCCTAGCAAAGATAATATGTTGCTAAGTTGAACATTATCACTTGATTTTAGCTCAATGGATGTCTTCCCAATGCCTTTGTAGCGCTACAATCGTTGTTGTTTCCAGTTCCACCTTTTGTGATAATCTTCATTCCATCATACTTGTGAGGTTGTCTTGATCTCCCGTCATGTGCTTTGAGGCACGACTTTCTACCAGCCACAAGTCTTCACTATTTGCAACAAGAACCAATAAGAGCATAAAAATAGAAGAATTCTTTATTAGCTAGATCTTCATTCTTAGGGATTCTTTGGAAGTTCATCCAAGTCTGCCGCGTGGTAGCATGTTGGTTTCCCTTCCTCTTTCTATCATTCGATCTTTTAGGACAATTGCTTTCTATAATAATCAAATTTATGACAATGATAGCATTGAACTTTTCACATGTCTCTCTTTCCTTGAAGAGAGGATATTGTTTCTTCCGCATCTTCTTCCTTCGTTTATTTTTCCTCCATTTCTTCTTTGAAAGCCAAATTTCTTTCTTCCTCCACCCTCTTGAAACGTGTTGCATATGCTTGTGAGTCACCTCCTTCGCATCTCGGAATCCTCCCTCTTCACGGAGCCTTGATTCTTCTTGAATACATGCGGTCCATAGTTCATTAAACTTTGGAGCTTGTTTTCTATTTCATATTCCTGCTGCAAATGAGTCCCATGATTCAGCTAAACCATTAAGTGGTGTAGTCACTAGTTCCTTTTCACGAATGATTTCATCAATCGTCGAAGTTGATCTCTCAATTGAGAAATCCTCATAAAATATGAGGCTATAGTATCATTCCTTGTCATTCTAACATCACAAAGCTCATTCTTCAAACTCATTGTGCACGACCAATATTGTTGATAGTGTATAATCCAATTAGGGCATCATACATTTTCTTTGAAGAGTCAAGATTTGCAGATATACAGGGATCAAATAATCTCGACGTGAATCTACAATGATACTTCTAGCTGTAATGTCATCTTTCTCAAATTTTAATTTCTATTCATCTTTTTCTGGTTCAGTGACCTTGCCTTTCTCAGTACCCAAGAGATCTTCTCTTTGAAAGAAGAAGATCAATCCTTTTTTTCCAAGCCCCAAAGTTTGTAGATCCTTCTAATACCTTCGTATGGGAACCCATAGTCATGGACAAGCAAATAGATTGTAGATATAGGTCTTCCTCAAAGGTGGTCTCTTACCAAAGCTTCTTCAAGAATGATCGTAATGTCCTTTTTGTCACCAAAGCCTCTGATACCATGTTGATTTTTTCAAATGCAATAGATACAAGCAAACATTTCTGAAATACTGATAATTACTTATAATAATATAGATCTTCTTTTAACAAAGTTTCCAGTTTATCATTAGCCAAATTATACTTCAGAAATTCAACCATAAAACCACAGGGACAATATATATCACAATGCACAAAGAGAACACAAGATTTACCGTGGGAAAACCCACTTAGAAAAAGCGCAACAACATTTTTTTTCAACAAGAGATATCTAATGCTGCTTGTCAACTATGAGGTCAAACTGACCAACAATGCTTATGGTCAAACCTAGTAAACAACCCTCAAGTCAAGCTTCCCAATCTATCCTGCAACTCGGCCCATGATCTGTTCTGCCCCTGGGCCGAAATTCAGCCTCCCAGAAACTGTCTAGAAATCCAAAGAAAAATTCGTCCTCCCAGTCTGCCCAAAATTTTGGCTTGTCCAGATTATGCTGCACGGAACACTTGGAAAATTTCTGGAGACACATGTGCGAGCTAGAGAGGGAGAGATGCGAGTTAGATACTGAGAGAGAAAAGAGATGATCTTCATCCTTCTTGTCCTTCGCTTAGATGCCCCAAAACTGTCTTGCTTGTGACAGGTCGAATGGTGCCTTTGTGGAGGAGGTCAAATGCCTTTTATATATTGTTTTGCCTTCCACAAATGGGTGTCTCTTCATTGGAGCCAACTTGAGTATCTTGGAGCCAAAAATTCAAAATTCAAATTTCGAAATTTTTCTTTTTTTAAATCTGACGTGAAGAACATGTCTTATAATAATTCTTTCAAGGGGCTAAACAATGAAAATGACATGAAGAACATGTCTTATATATACAATATACATTACAAGGGCTAAAATATAAATTATGAAGACAAAACCATAGCTACAAAAATTCTACAAAGAAAAGCACATAAAAACAACAAAATAAGTAGGGAGGGTTCGCACCCGCTCTTATACCATGTTGAGATCACAAATAGAAAGAGGGAATTGGATTGAATCAAAACAACAACCCAGAAACCTGAAGTAAAAAGGGAGAAGAAGCCAACACTAAAGAAGTGCAGTGAAGTTTGAACCAAAAGTGCGCTAGAGAAAGAAAGATGCCCAAAGCATGACTGTGCTACACATTGTGTTTACAACAGTGCACATAAAAGAGAAATATGCCAACCAGAAGAACAAGAGAGATGTAGTGTCGATGAGGCTTAAAACACTTGCATTACAAAGCCTTAGCTCAAGGATACAAAAAGATGATTTACAAAAGAGATTTGACAAGTAGTGCATCCTCTCCAAGAGGGGTTGCGGGTCAACGTAAGTATGGTGCAGTCCCCAACAGGGTTATTGGGCCTACATATCAAAGTTGACTAGATTGGCTGAGCCATAACCTAGTAATACTGCAAATGATTTCATTAATGACACAGTAGGAGTTGGTTGTAGCCAAATGTGAGGATTGCACCATTCTCAACATGGTCAATAAATATAAAAAAATGATGTAAATTTTGTTTTACATAAAAAAAAGATGAAACATAATGCCAACTTTATTTATTCATTAATCCAATTTTTGAGATACAAGACAAAAATAAAACATTTTGGTGACAAATAGACTATAATGTTTTAGATGGTTCTTATATACCAGAGGATAGGTTTAATTTTAACTTTTGCTGAAAACATTTTCTTTGCAGGTGGCTTTTGTTCTGTTGATCATTTCGACAGTTGGTTCCTGGTTTGATTTGCTTACAATAGCATATATATAAGTAAGTAATAGACTTGCAGTGTAGCATTTTCTTTTTCTATATATTGGTATTATTATGAATAAGCCTGTTTATTTCTTTTATCTTTGGCTGCTCTGTTTTTCTGGATCTCTTTAAGGGAATTTTAACCATCAAGTTCATTTCATTATCATTAATTGCAGCTTGGTTTTCTTTTTCTTTTTGTTTTATACTTCTGTTTAATGCCTTGTATGGATGCTTGTCTCCACGTTGGGCTTTTTACAGGTCTCTTGGTTTTCTTTCGGAATTCCCGCTTTGTATGACAAGTATGAGGGATTATATAGATAAATATCTTGAGATCACACACAGGCAACTTAGAAACAAGTACGAGAAATTTGATACATACATTTTGAGCAGGTTTCGTGGGGGTTTTCAAAAGAAAAGAAGATACAGTAATCATATTTTGCACAAGTATATCAATGATAACCTTCCTCATGTTAATCTATGGTATTTTTGTCTAAAGTCATTTAGTTACTGCATCCTGATGTGGCTGTGGTTGTTACATATTGTTGTTCCTTCAGTGTGATATTGGGGTTTTACATTCATTTCCTGATTGAAATTCGATGTCCTTTTTTATAATTTCATGTATGATTTTGGGTCAAAGTTCTTTAATACACTGGTGCTTTTTGTTTAATATACATCTCGGTGTTCTTATTATGAGACCCTAAGAATTGTCCCAATTTTTTGGTCTTGTGAATGGTTGAAGTGCACTGTGTGTCAAGTGATCATGTGCCATATTTGTTGGAGTAGGGAGTTACTTAATGGGCATAGATTTGCAATGGTACTTCATAGAAAGAATTGTTAATTTTCTTAGGGCTATATTGTTCTTTGCTTTGTAATAATTGCATTTACGAACTTTTCAACATTTACATATGCATTCACCCCCATTATATCATAACATCATCAGCAATTATGTAGAAAGAACAATATCATCAACAGTGCAACGGAACAGTAAAGATCAAAAGAAGAAAAACATACACAATAGGGACACTAGAGTTAGATCAGAGACCAGGGAAAAACCCTCACAAGGGTGAAAACCCAACCAAATATTTCTTCTATTAGATATTCATCAATTGTTCAGTTAAGATGCAAAGTACAAATATCATAAGACATCATCAAACGCATAAGGCCTCCTAGGGCCCATCTCATGTCAGTTCACAACTACGTTTGTGAACTGAATGAGACAAATCAAGATCATCATCCGGAACACTGTCTTGCATCAAATACATTGTGAGCATTATCATCACTGTCATGCATCAAGGAGACTGTGAGCATTGTCATATCATATGCCAAGTTACTGCAGTACAAATCTGTCTTGTGCATCAAGGACATCATTAATATCCATATAAGGTCATTTCAACATCACAGGTTGGCACAAGTAACTTCTAGGGTCTGGAAAAAGCAATGTTGTATATGCAATATCGTATGCCATGCATGCAACATTGTATAGCAATATCAAATGTCAGTCTAGCAACTTCGTGTGTCTGCCAATGGTACAAGTCTGAACCATGAAGTTCACATCCTGAGACTGTAGCAACATTAATAATATAATAGTCTGTAACATATCATCACATCACTGTGGTTCTTGGATCTGTATTCACCATAGTTTGAATATCAATTGTATCCAACTTCACCTTAAAGTCTATACAGTAGTAACAAGGTCTGTATTGTATACATGGTCTGTTCATATTGGAGAGCATATTGTAATGTGAAAGCTTCATACTGGAGTGCGAGATAGCATACCTCTGTAATGTGAGAGCTTACTGTAATGCATGTTAATATTCCACTGTTCTATGTTGTTACAATCACTTTAGCCCAATCTTATCTTCAATTAGCTATCAAATTTAATCTTCCAATAAACAATAGCAATTGCAGATAGAACAGTAAATGCAATGTACAGTAGAAGACAATCAAGAGCAATAACAATAGAGACACCAAATTTGGTCAAAGACCAGGAAAGTACCCCAGAAGGGGGAAAACCCTTTTCAAATTCTTCTTCACAAAAATGTTCGGCAAAGAGAGTACAATGATCAATTCACCAATCAAGAGTCAAAGTCAGTCCTTTGACTATCAAACAAAAGCCAACCAACCAATATCCAAATGATGAGCAAAAAGTCAAATCTGTCCCAAGTCAAGTCTGGTAAAAGTCAATGGTAGTCAATAACAGCAAATGATGCACTAACCAGTCATAAGTCAATGGTCAAACAACCCTCAAAAGTCTCGGTCAAACTACCAGTCACTGCGGCCTTCCAAGCTGGTCAAAACAGCTCAAAACAACTCCGTCAAGCTGGTCAATGTAGAGAAAGTCTGCTGCCCAAATCTGTGGTCAAGGTTTATGGTCAACAGAAGTCAAACTGCCCAGAATTCCTCGATTTTTGTGCCAAAGAATGCAGCCTCTCCTCAAACAGATCGAAAACTCTTCAAACTGAGTCAAAGATGGTCAACGAGCTAGTCAAACTGTCCCAAACAGAAGTCAACACAGAATTTCAGATATGCCTCCAAACTCGTCACACATGAGAGAGACCTGCAATTTTACATGTATGAACCTCCAAAGAGAAGAAGAAGATGTGTGAGATTGTGTCCAAATGAGGTGCAATTGAGTTGTATTTATAAGTGTTGGAGGAGACCCAATTTGTCTTTAAAGCCGACCAAAACTTTTGTGCACTTTTGGGTTTTCAAATTAAAGTGTTATTTTTCCTTGACCAAATTAAATTCTTCCAAGGGAAAAAATAGTCTTCTTTAAATGAGGAAAGGTCCAAAGGAGGGAATTTGTCCCTCAGCTGCTGCGCAAATTAACGCTCCCTCTCGGGTAGGGAGAAATTTCCGATTGCAATATATGCCCCATCTTGAATGTCTCGTCATCATCAAGTCAAATGTCATCTCCGTTGAGATTTTGTGTATTTGTAGCATCAATTGTGCTCTAGGTCCCAAATTTTGAGGAAGGACTAGAGTTCACGATCTACAAGACCCATAAATGGATTTGGGAAATTTCATTTGGTTTAGGAGATTAAATTAATTAATTATTTTAATGTATTTCCTAAGTTAAAACTTAGGAAAATAAAAATAATTAAAGTGAATTTAATTAAACATGTGATGAAATTGTCTTAAGTCACACGGATCAAGCTTTCTTTTCAAATCTTAGCCATTGAATAAAGATTTAATCTTACGCCATTGATTTGTCAACGAGAAAAGTATAAAGGAAAGGCTTGGGGTCATTTGTAACACACACGGAGGCGCAGACACGAAGCTAAATTGAGATTCTAGGGCGGGGTTGCTAGAATTCTCAAGTGTTTTAATTGCAGAGAGGGGAATTTAGACCAAAGGGATGATATGATCCGGGGTCTGAAAATACACAAAAAGCGAGGGAAGAGATCGAGCAAGGGCGTGCGCGGCACGGCGGCAGCAACAACAACGGATGGCGGCGAGTAGTGAGCAACAACAATGTCTTTCGGGGGCAATGCGTGGGTTTCTAGGCCTAGATTTGGCCGAGTTCCTGTAAATCCCGGTTTGAGGGTGTGGACTGTCGCGTATTTTTGACCTTAGATCGACCGGAGCAGGCTAGATATAGAGTTTTCTTTGTAGGGTTTTCTAGATTTGGAACCCATAATTGTGTATTCAGGAATATTCTTAATAATAGAGCCCTCCAATGGCTGGAGACCGGTTTTTCCCACCTTGGGTGGGGACAGTTTGTCCAGTAAATATCGTGTCACTTTGTCAATGTGTGCGATGTGCTTATTCTAGATCTGAATTGGTAGAGATCTATTATGTGTTTTTTCTTTGATGTTAACTTGAATTTATTCGAGCTAATAACTTGTATAAGTAGGAGAAGGTTAACTCGATCACAGGTAATAATTTACTATATAAGAATTGAGATTCGAAATTTCTACAATCTCCGCTCATCTTTGTTGAACACTTGAATCTAAAAGAAGAATAATTTGGCATCACGGGGGGAGCTCAAGCTACCACCCTCTGTCAAGGATGACGAGGTAAGATACGACTTTCCGTGGAAGGTAAGGATCACAACTATCCCGTCGTCGTCAGGACAATATACGAGGATATGACATACCATGAGGTAGGGATCACAACTATCCTATTGTTCGATGATCTTCCCAACTTGACCCTCAAGAGTCGGTGGTAGAACACCTATATCCTCTCACTTGGGCGAGATATGCTACTACCATAAATGCTAAGGATCACAACTATCCCAAGTCAACTCTCAACCCGCTGACGGATGGGGAGGAACAATCCCAACAATCTAGCTTGTGGGTAGGATGGGTATACTACGTCAAGTCCCAAAGATGACAATAGGCAGGGGATGCTACTTACCATGTGGTAAGGATCTCAATTATCCTATTGCCGTGAAATAGGCAGGGGTACTGCTTGCGAGAGGTAAGGAGCACAACTATCTTATCGGCCCGCAGTTTCCTCTACCCTAGGAGCTCTCCGACTCAATTCCTCACCACGGGAGCTCGGGCGGTGGGAAGAGCATCGCTAATGTCCTTGATCAGCGGGACCCTTACCCAAGAGGGTCACATCCATCAATCAAAGGTCGCTCTTCGAAGACCAAGAACTTCCCTTTCGGCAAAGCCTTAGTGAGTATGTCCGCGATCTCACTCATCAATCAATATATGATGGAGTCTCACGTGCTCTCTATGCACCATCTCTCTGTATATAATGATACCCGATCTCAATATGCCTTGGACTTGTCATGAAATACGAGATTCTTTATGAATCGGACGCTACTCTTGTAGTTGCAATATATCACGGTTGTATCTAGGACCTACTAAAACAACTCTCACAAAGAGTTTTCTCAATCGATTGCCTCACAACTAGCCATGCTAGCAACAATAATGCTCTTGCCTCGACACCCTCGCTAAAGCTACGGACTTTTGTTTCTCGCTTCCATCTAAGATATCATCGCGTAACCCAAGCTAAAGCAACACCCAGAGATGTGATCTTCCCGTCAATAACATTTCCACCCCCGTTAGCATCAATGTATGCATGCATTTTCACATCCCCGGTAGTATATCTCGCCAAGATTGATCGTCCCATGCAAATATCTCAGTACATGCTTGTGACAACCTGTGATGCTTGAAGGGGCTTAGTCATGAATTGACTCAAGGTGTTGATCATAAAACATATGTTCGGTCGAGTGTTCATAAGGAACATCGATGCCCTAATCAAATGTTGGTACTTAAATGGGGTTTGCCAAGTCGGGTCCAATAACATCTCCACATAACTTCTTGAATTTCATCTCCATCACGTGTGGATAGGGACTTGCATTCTACCATACCAAATCTTTCGAACAACTTCACAACATGTTTTCCTTGGGAAAAGGAAAATCTCACCGGGTCTTTGACACACCTCTAATCTCGTGAAGTAATACATCAAACCGTGTTCCTTCATCTCAAACTGCGGAGGCCTCCCTCTTACACTGGAGCATTAGAGGCCCACTACCTATCAAGAATAGATCACCAACATATAAAGCTAACCCATGCCACGAGCAATTTATTGAGGAGTTTCAACTTATGCTTTTTATAGACGTCTCCCCATCCCGAGTGTTTGAGTTGGGTCACCGATTAGGAGTGAGCACGCACAAGCGGGCATGGGGTGTGACAACCCGGTGGTCTCACGTCGTCGGTCACGTACTGGAGCTTCGAAAGCATGGAGTATGGTTTCTTCGTCGCACTTTCTAGCTCTATCATTGCCAAACCGAGCTACTACGACTAGCACTTTGAAGTAGAGGTTTGGGGTCGGCATTGCTTCTTGTGAATCCAAGCTTCAAGTTATCAATGAGGGCATACCGAGGCTGCGGGGGGCTTGCTTCAAGCCATATAGAGCTTTCTTCAACTCTGAAAACATGAGTCTTCCTATCCTTCACATCAAATCCCGAGGCTGTTGCTCAACATATACTTATTCTTGTAGTATGCCATGAAGAAACACGGACTTCACATCCATCCGGTGAAGGGTCCATCCTTGACTAGCAAGAAGGAAACAATTAATTGAATAGTAGTGTGTTTGGGAACCGGTGCAAAAAATGTCATCATAGTCTTCTCCCTCTTTTCGGGAGAACCCTCGAGCCACAAACCTTGCTTTATACTTCTCAATGCTTCCATCAACTCCATGTTTGATCTTGTATAACCACTTCGAGTTACAACAAACTTTCCTTTAGGTCTCTGGAACAACATCTTGATCGCTGCCATAGCAAAGCAAACCCACAATATGCATATAAAATTTAAAAATGCATACCCACATGCATATAATCCAATAATCACGCGGCGTAAGCTTTCTTATTAAATCTTCAAAAGAAGATTTCTCACTTTTAACCACATGGTTATAAAACCCAACAATAATAGCTTCATATGCTTAAGCTATCCCTTTTCATGATATTGTGATTATAAACCATAATTAAAAAAACTCATTCATTTAACTTCCAACTATACGAAACCAAATTTGGATAAATATATCAAAGTCCCAACATGTATTAACCTTGGCCCACAATACTTGGCATATCATTGCGAAAAGTCATTAACCTCAACATAAGCCTTAAAATGTTTATAACTTACCATTCGCTAATTCAAGGCATTGCACATCCGTCGAGGCTCACTTGTGTGTCAAATCACATATGGACCACACTTTATCTCCGTGTAGAACCTCTAACACAGACCAATAACCCCTAGTTTTCTACGTATTTGACTTTAGATACAACCCCAAAGCACCAACATTATATCATCCGTACTTTATTCTCACTGTCGTGATGGATTTTGTTTCTCATCAAACGATGTTTGCATTCCAACCCTCTCGCAGACATTGCGAGCTAATACCCGTGCGATAAAAGTGGTTTGAGGGTGCGATGTGTCGACTCCTCAACCCGTTATCGTGTGCCTTTGAAGATTTACCACTCAAGGCACAAAGAGTTGTGTGATAACTCTTTTTGGTGGTTTTCAAAACCACTTCACGGTCCCACCTTGACTCACCCGATTGTGCATAAAACTTAACTCATGGTTCCACATAACTCTGACTTCTGTTCCACATTAACTCACGATTTCTATTCCATCATACTTGCTTATCTCCAAGCTATTCTCGATCTCGGTCCACGAGATCTATAAACTCGTTGCCTCGACTTTGAATGCGGTTCCAACAGTTGCAAAACTCCCCAACAATCTTCAAAATAACTCCAACAGAAATTTCAGATTCTTCGCAACTCTTGTCATATTCCAAAGACGCGCCTTCACGGTTCCGATTCATCCTCGCTGGAAAATCGAAAAGCCCCTTTATCGAAATCCCTTCCTTTAGGGATCTCTTCACATAATTTCACGAGCTTTAAACTTCAAGATGGATTTAATTCATCCACCTTTCCTACATACGTCGATCCACTATCGAATTCTTCTTGCCACAATAAATCGCTTTCTTTCACAATACCAACGCGCCTATGCGGTTCGAGATTTAACTACTCGTCACACCGCCCATGGTTCGTGTTGAATTACCCAAACTCAATCAATCAACTATAGTGTCAAACTCGTTCGATTTGGTTGTATCAAACGAACGATAATTAATCATACATAGATTTCACAATGCATAGAAGAACAAAACAAATCACACAGACATTCAATCCTTCATTAACCAATAATTACACAAATATCGGTAGAACCTTCATTACAATCGAGATTTGCTCGATATGCCCTTATATGGCCTTTCTCCCTATTTATAGTCTATGCCCGTAGGCTTTAAAAATTAAATTCCTTCTATCATCTATCTCACTCTCGTTCCTCTCGTCTCCCATTTAATGCTTCAAAAGCTCACAATTTATAAAAGAAAAGGATTCATGAACCACTTTAGTTCAAATCCAAAAATCTCTCACTTTATTTCTAAATTATCTCTTCACTCACTCTCTTTATTCAATAGAATCCTAGATTAGATTTTTTTAAATCCCTCAAATCCTCTACTATTCTTAGGAGTTCTTACTCATCCCTAAGATTTTACAGCTCACGATATATTCTCCATAAATCAATTTACAATTTAAATTTCCTCAAATTCAACTAAACTTAGAAAAATAAATAAAATGATTAAGGGAACCCACTCCCTTTAGTAAATGAGAAATAAGACTCATGGGTCTTACAAAGTTTCGAAGAATGTCTAGCTTCGTACTCCCTAGGTTGAAAAAAATTCATGGACCTCCCGTTCATGAGTCACCTATCGCTCGCTATAAACTTCATCAAATTTCATCTTCCAACTAGTCGTCCGTCCTCTTTGAATCGCAGGCATTTTTTTCTTCCTTCTCTCTTTCTCTTGGATGCCAAACTCTTGTATTGTGGATGTCATTTTGCTCGCTCACTGTCATAATCATCTCTTCTTCGCATAATGTTTGGATCGCCGATATCCTACATAAACAACTTCTCAAACAATATAAATTTTTGCTCTCACTGGTATGTTGTTGTCTTGCCATTATCTCAATAAAATTGAGTTCCAACTTTATGTACTTTTTTTACTCGCTCCGTACTCGACTTGTCATCTTTGTAATTTCCATCATCCACCTATCCAATAATTTTAAGTAGCATTCTCCCAATCTCAAAAGAAAATTGTTTCTTGTTTGATATAAGAACATATATTCTTTCAACCTCATATTGTCCATCAGCGCAATTAATTCGGTTATTGAACTTGGGTCAAATGCCTCCATATTCGTAATAAAGTATGATCGATTTTGTTCATCCAAAATTTTAATTGTAGAAACTCAAGATATAATTTTCCTGAAATTGTAATATCTTGTTTCGGGAATATCTCTAAAACATGTGCAAACTCCAACCAGAGATGGACTGGGAGGGCATTTACGGATATTCCGCCTTCGGAAAGAGGACGAGATCCGGAGGCTACCCTGCGCTTTCCTGACTGTCTGGTCTGAAGAAAGAAAAGATAAACACACCAAGTGGTATAGAACTAGAATGCTCAAGAATATATAAAAATAACGAGTGCAATAGACATATAATAGCATAGAAAGAAAATGTGGCAACTCATTCAGAAACATAGAGAGGAAATGCGTAGCCATTTTATTAATCCGAGAAATATAATGGAGTACAATAGGTGATCGCAGTGATGTACACCTAATCTTGCTCAGAGACAGGCGAAGAAATACTCTCGAATATCTGAAAGTCATGGCTCTGCGAGTCTGACGTCTCGGGTCGTAGCGAAAAGCTGCAGTGTAGCTTTGCTACCGCCGGAATGAATCGAAGACCAGTCGATCCTCTGCGGGAATAGAGTTGAAAATGCGTAATCCTCCTCCTACTCACCAATCTCAACAAAACCCGTAAAACCATATAAAAAAATGGTCGAGCCCCGAAAATCACTGGGGAAACACCCCTTGGGGAGTGTACGTTGTGGCCTCCAAGGCTGCAGTGCGAGGCTAAATGGGAATGGCGAAACATCGCCTCAAACTCCACCAAAAATCCTCCCACGTGACAAAGGTCGATCCTCGCTGCTCAAAAATCTCGTGCGTAAATCCCGATCCGCAGCACCTCCAAAATGGACGTGCGTCCTCTCTCCCAGATGTGACACGGTGACAGTCTGTGAAAGCCCGAGCCCATGACAAGAGCCCAAACAACCAAACCTCTTACAAAATATACGAAGAAAGAATCCTTGCCCGAGCGAGCACTCGAAGTCCCCGACTAAGGGCGAGATCTCCGACCGGGAGACACTCAATGCACTAAACAGTACTTGTGACTAGAGCTAAAGCGACGGGTGTGCTCAAGAAGACAAAAACGTTCAGCTCAATATCATCAACAATAGAATGAATCAAATGAGAAGGCTCCTCCTTCTTTTATATCGTTGGCCTTCCTCCAATCCTAAGGCCATCTCCTCATACGTCAGCCTCCATCTCTTGCCACGTGTCCAATCTCTCTCTGCGTAGCTTTTAGAGCTAACGTAGGCCCCCCTCTCTACATGGTGCTTGGCCCCCTTTGGCTCCCCCTTAGGTCACAATGTTGTGCTACTAGGAGGGTGTTTTATTTCTACTTAAGTGAGTTAGACCCTCTCCACTCACTGTTGTTTACAAACTATAGACGACAAAAACCAAACAAAATCGAATATTCCAATTAGTCACGTCGCTAATTAGGAACATTACAGTCTCCTCCCGGGCAAAATGTTGCTTGTCCTCGAAGCAATTGAAGTGATGGATGCTCGTAAAAAATCTTCTCACTCTTCCAAGTGGCATCCTCATCCGGCAAATTCTTCCCACCTCACCAAGAATTTCCAAACTGTCCCCTGCTCCGTAGTTGCCTCTCCCTCGGTATTAATAATAGCCTCGGGTCACGCAACACCAAGTCCCCCCTCATCATCCCGTGGGTGGCAGCTCCTCGCTGTCACCGTGCATTTGTCGCCCTCAACGCCTTCTTCGGGCATGATACGTGAAAACGTTGTGGATCTTGCTACCTTGGGGGCAACTCCAACTCATACGCAACTGCCCAATCTGCGTATCACCACCCTGTATGGCCCGTAAAAGCAAGGCTTGAGCTTCTCGGTTCCACTCCGTTTCGGCGATGATCGTCGGTATGGCTATAATTGTGGGTAGACCAAGTCCCCTCACCTCAAACCTGTCTCTCTACCCGACCTTTGTCGGCATACGGCTCTCGCTGGTTTTCTGCAGTCGACCATATTGTCCTTGAGAGCTCTGAGAATGTCACGACTCTCTTGGATCCAAATCTTGGCTCTAGGAGCCTTGCTACACACGAACATCCATCAACAAAAGATAAGGAATGATACCCGTATAAAGCATAAAACGGTGACATACCAATGGACATGTGATGTGTCGTGTTGTAGCAAAGTACTCCCCCAAATGTAACCATCTCAACCATGCTTGTGTCATCGCATCGCACATAGTTACACAAGTAGCCCTCCGGCCACTTGCTAACTATCTCCGTATGTGGGTGATAACGCGGTACTCGGTGTCAACTTCGTCCCCACCGTCGGAAAAGCTCTCGCCAAAATCCGCCCACGAAGCGGCTTTCCTGTTACTAATGATGGTCTTAGGAAGACCATGCGACTCGAAAACCTCTCCGAAGAATAGCTCGGCCACCGTATCGCTCGTGTAATGCGCGGATATGGCGAAAAAGTGCGCATACTTTGTCGCGCCGATCAACGACGACAAAGATACAATCCCTTGCCTCGCACTATGGGCAAAGCCACCCGTGATGAAGTCCATCGATATGCTCTCCCATTTCCCCTCCGGAATGGGGAAGAGGCTGCAACGCTCCGCGGGATGGCTCATCTCACCCTTATTCCTATGACAAACATCGCACTCCCCGATGTGCCGGAGTACGTCCTCGTTGAGGCCCTTACATGAGAACCTCTCTCTAATGGCCACCGTAGGTTTTCGTAAACCACGATGGCCCGCCAATGGAGAATCATGCGTGATGCCCCGGAGTATCTTCTTAAGCTGTAAACCCCCTCGACCAAGAAGATCTTGTCCCTATAATAGATGATCTCATCAACCACCCCGTACTTGTCATCCGCCACCGTCCATCCACACCTCACATGCAAATCTGTCCTTGGAGTACTCCACTAAAAGTCGAGCCCTCCAATCGTATCCAAGCTCATAAGAGATAACGTGGGCCGGTCTCACATGAAAGGGCATCCACTACACGTTATTCTTACCCACTTGACATACTCACCTTTGTCAAAGTCATATGCTTGGATCTTATCGATCCACTTCGCCGCCTCTCCGTAGGCACGTGCACGCTTCAAAAGAACTTGAGGTCTGTCGTGATCGGTCCTCACCCCGAACCCTGTTCCTTACCAAAGTGCCATCGCCGGAGTGGCCAAGGCATGCACGATGGCCAACATCTCCTTGTCGTATATAGAATACAACCTCTCATGCGGAAGGAGTTTTCGGCGCTCAAAGGGTATAGGGTGTCCCCCACCACGCATCAATACCGCGCCGATCCCCTCTCCCGGTGCATCACACTCCAAGACAAATGGCGCACGTAACCGGCAATGCAGTAAACGAGCGACTACTCATCACCTCCTTGAGCCTATCAAAGGCTCGTTGCGTTGTGTACGACTCAGCGAATGCCCCCTTCTTCGTCAAATCGCGCAAGGGGTGCGCAAGTCACGAGAAAACTTCGACGAACTTCTCGTAATAGGTACATATCCCAATAAGCTCCGAAGTTCCGTCACGTTCCTCGGCTCCCGGCCAACCTCTGCGATGGCTCTAATCTTCTCCTCATGGACTCTCGCTCCGTCCACTCCAATAATGTGACCCAAATACAACATCTCCGTCATCCCAAACTCACACTTGGAGAGCTCAGCATAGCACTCGTTGCTCTTCCAAGATGCGTAGTGCTTTACCTCAATATCGTCGAGATGCTCCTCCCAAGTCCTGCTATATACATGAGTATGTCATCGAAGAAGACCAATACAAACTTCCTCGGATGACTATGGAAGATATGGTTCATGCAAGGCGAAAAGTGGGCTCGGTGCATTGGTTAGCCCAAAGGCATAACCAAAAACTCAAAGTGCCTATAATGACACTTGAAGGCGGTCTCTGGGAATGTCCTGTTCTCTCGTGTGAATACGATGGTACCCTAATCTCAAATCAATCTTCGAGAAGAACTTGGCTCCTCTCGGCTCATCCATCAACTCATTGATCCTGGGTATAGGATACCGTTCTTCGTGGTCTTCTTGTTCGGGGCCCCGTAATCAATGCACATCCTCGGGGTGTTGTCCTTCTTCTTCACCAACACTACGTAAGAAGCAAACGGACTCGTGCTCGATCCGATGTGGCCGAGCAGCTAGCAACTCCGGATGGCCCGCTCAATCTCATCCCGATAGGCTTTGGGATGCCTATAGGGGGTAGTGATCATCTGCCCGGATACCGCTCGCAAGCTCAATGGTGTGCTCAAACCCTCGGTCCAAAGCAGGCGTACCCGGTGGTGTATCCCCAAACACTACATCATGCACCGTGCAAGGATGGCCTCTATATCCGGATGAACTGCCGGCCGGGGTGGTCTCGCCTTTGATGCCCGCAACTCAACCGCCCACTCTATGTCTCCCTTCCGGAAGTTCGCCTCCCATCCGGTGTCTGCGAAACCGTTTGAGGTGGGTAAGTGTGCATCCCAGCGGATCTTCTCATGCTTCCCGGTCTTCTTGTCATCCCACTCGATCTCTAAGGCCTCCCAATCCATGGTGACCTTCCCCTGAAGTAATTACCCAACGAACACCCAATACCACATTGGCATCTAGTATGTTGACCACAAAAAAGTGATCGGTCACGGTGTAGGTACCATCATCACCGCCAACTCGCGGAACATACCGAGCACATAATTGCATCCGTCCGGGCTCACGGGACCAAGACCGAAAATCCGTCAAAACTCCCTCGGTCGGTATGCTACTCGGCTCAACCATCCGTGCATCAATGAAAAGTGTGTGTTGCCCCACGATTGAACCAAAGCGACACTCGCCGGCCATGCATCGTCCCTCGTACGCGCGGCCGTCAAATACTTGGAACTCCTCGCAAAGCCGCAAGGGTCCCTCCCGTGGGTGCAAAGGCGCACCTCCCGTCACGGAGGTGGAGTGTGGCAACTGATCCGGCGCCCGACTATTCTCCCCGCCTCCTCCTCATCCTCCTCATCCTCTTCCCCGCTATCATCGCGAGAAGACCTCAATGAAGTGTGCTTTGCCGGCGCACACCCATGCCACGCGTGCCCACGACTCCCCGACAAGTGAAGCACGGCCGTTTCTTCCTCAACTCCCTCGGCATCATCATCTATCTCGTGCCCGTCCCGGATTCCCCTTTGGAGGAGGAATCCTCATCCTTCCTTGTCGGACACCTTGTCTCTAGGGGTAAGGTGTGCCGGGTGCGGGCAATGCATCTCGTGAGTGTCTCGAGTCTTCGTCGATAGCGTCCCGAGCGCGTAGTCGCGGTCCGTAGACTCGACTAGACCCACGAAGTGGCTCTCACTAACCCCTCTACAAACATACAGATCATCCGGCACGGCGGGATAGATCCGGCACCATCACCCTGAAACCCTCAAGAAATGCAGCAATGTGGGTCCTTGTCTCCCGATCGCGTGAGCCTCGTCGGCTCAACAAAATGTCGCATACGGATCGCCCGGTCAAAGCCGCTCCATCAACCTCCGTGGCTCGGGCATATGTAGTCACCGTGGAATGTCGAGGGTGTAACCATTCCATGGAACCACCAATCCGACGGCCTCACCATCCAAATGTAACGTCGCCACCTTGATGGCCTCCGCCTCCGACATCCGGTTGAAGTCAGGGAAATAGATGTCTAGCTTCTCCACCCAAGACTTTGCCGAACCGTTCGATGATCCATCAAATGTAGGCAAATGAAAATCTGCTAGAGGCACGGTGGGAATCTCCATCATGATAATGCGGTGCCCTCTATGATGGTCGCGGGGTCTCACTGTCCTCCGCCGAGAGTCCCGCACAAAATCTCGAACGTGAGAGCATCCTCGAACTCCTGCCCGTGGGGCTCCCTGATACCCCTACAAAATACTCTCCTGTGTGTCCGGATGACCGCTCTCGTGCGGGCTCCCGCTGTGTCTGCTCCCCAAGAAAGTGGGCATGGCAGAGCGGGTAGGTGCACGTGAAGCCATCGCGCTCGAGTATCACGGCCCGAGCGCACTGCTCCGGCAAATGGTGGGATGTACCGATCCCTCTCCCTGCAGAAGAAAAACCCGCGAGCCTCACACTATCTAGCCTCTACGACGGTGAATCTCGACCCATCACCTCAGCTCGTACCGGCTAATTCTCGCACCGATTTTAGAGGTCGGTCCACAAATCTCTTCCCGTCCTCATCCGCCATTGGAATCCCCCAACTCGAATCTAACATGTAAAGGCCCCCCTTGTTTTGCGTCCGTCACAAGCTCTCCTCCGCCCTGCGTCTCGTCACGCGGCTCCCCTGTTCGTGTCCACCACCCGAACACGGTCTCCCTCTTCGTGGGTGTTCTCCAACCTACGCTCACGGTCTCTCGTACTTCGCCCTCTGTAACAAATATATGGTCTTTTCCCCGTGTCATAGACCACAGGGCTCGAGCCGCAAACTATGCTCGATACCACCGTAATATCCCGTTTCGGGAATATCTCTAAAACACGACAAACTCCAACCGACAGATGGACCGAGAGGACATTTACCGTGATATTCCGCCTTCCGAAGAGGACGAGATCCGGAGGCGCTTGGCCCTTTCCCGGACTCTATCTAAAGAGTGAAAGATAAACACACCAAGTGGTATAGAACTAGAATGCTCAAGAATATATAAAAATAACGATCACGACGGACATATAATAGCATAGAAAGACACGACAACTCATCCGGAGAAACATAATCCGAGAAATATAATGGAGTACAATAGGTGATCGCAGTGATGGCACCTAATCTTGCTCAAAGAGCAAAGTGAAGAAATACTCTCGAAATATACAAGAAATTGATGCTCTTTGGAGCTGCGTCCCAGATGCCCAGGACTCGCCGTGTAGTCGCTACTCGCCGAATGAATCGAAGACTCAGGGGTCGATCCCCTTGTCCGGAATGAGCTGAAAATCTGCAATCCTCCTCTACTCACCAATCCCGACAAAACCCGTAAAACCATATAAAAAATGGTCGACCCCCGAAAATCACTAGGAAACACCCCTTGGGGAATTACGCCGGCCCTCCAAGGCTCGCGCATAGGCTAAATGGGAATGACTCAAACACCGCCTCAAACTCCACCAAAATCCTCCCACGAGCAAAAGGCCGATCCTCTCGCTCAAAATCTCTACTGAATCTCCTACTGTAAATCCCGATCCCGGGAGCACCTCCAAAATGGACTGCGCTCCTCTCTCCCGAGTGTTGACCGGTCTCTGTGAAAGCCCGGCTCACGACGAACCCAAATAACCAAACCTCTCCACAAAATACCGAAGAAATAACCTTGTCTACAGAGCGGTGCATTCGATGTCCCTCGGGGCTAAGGGCGAGATCTTCGGCGAGACACCCAATGCACTAAATAGTGCGCGGCACGAGCTAAATAGCCGGCGTGCTCAAGAAAACAAAACGTCTAGCTCAATATCATCAACAACAAAATGAATCAAATGAGAAGGCTCCTCCTTCTTTTATAACGTTGGCCTTCCTCCAATCCCAACACCATCTCCTCAACGTAGCCTCCATCTCTTTCCACGTGTCCAATCTCTCCTGCGCTGCAAGCTTCAAGAGCTAACGTAGGGCCCCCTCTCTACGTGGTGCTTGGCTCCCTTGGCTCCCCCTTAAGTCACAACGTTGTGCTACTAGGAGGGTGTTTTATTTCACTTAAGTGAGTTAGACCCTCTCCACTCACTTTTTATTTATTTACAAACTATAGACGACAAAACTAAACAAAATCGAATATTCCAATTAGTGCGCGCTAATTAGGAATATTACGTAAATTTAAACCTCCTTTGGATTAAAAACAAAATCATGTTTGTGGACATGTACTACATCCTCCGTACTCCTTCTTTCTCTTTTGCAACGATTTGTTTAAGAGCTATGCCAACTCTCCTTCCTTCATCCTCGAACTTTTTGAATCAACCAGACTCGCTTACTATCACCTTCTTGGTTCCATAAGGAAAAGCCGACTTTCCGCATTTTCAAAATTTACATATTTCTTCATGTTTGCATAAACAAACATATCTCCAAAGTGCAGCTTTGTCTTTCATCCTAGAAAACACATTCAAAAATTAATAATTCAAAATCAGAAAATGCATTACATTTTCCATCAATTCTACTTCGTAGTTTCTCTTATTCGTCATCCTCTTGATGTGCACATGACATATCAAAAGTGTCATATCTTTCTTCTATATTGCCTTGTCTTGAAAAGTCTGCTTTGTTTTCACTTTTCTTCGAATGTCTGCCTAATTTCAAAATTTTGTTCTTTGCTCTTTTCTTTAGCCTTCCCTCACTTTCACACTTCCTTTTCATTCTTCCTTCTTCTCCCTTACAAATCTGTAAGTCACTAAATTGTCTTTTTCCATGCCTTTTCCTTTTCAATCAAAATCTACTGAATCTCTAATCCTCTTTGTTTCTTGACATGAAACAAAATCATATGCAACAGTTTTTCCTTCCATGAGTAAAGTTCCTTTTATAATGAAAATCATCGTCAATATCATAAATATCACATTCCATTGAAACCATTTGCTCTAGCTCACTCTGAAAATGCATCATTCATGAAAGCATCCTTACCTCCATCCTCTCGGGACGCTTGTCTCTTTCTAGTTCGCCGATTATATTCCTCTTTTCTCTCGTTTGCAATTTGTACAAATAACACTTGTCTCCAAATTTCTACATGTGCATCAACCTTGCCAACCGACTCCTTATGTTCTTGACTCGTTCTTTTTTCTCTTTCCTCTTTATAGCCTTTTTTTGGACTAGCTATACCTCCTTGACACGAATTCTCTTTATAAATCCCTTTTCTAGCATCTTCCACAGGTATAATCTTTAGTAAGATCCTTTTCCATTAATGCTCCATTATGTTCTTCCAAGACAATTTCTTGTCCATTAACCATCAATACAAGTCCATAATTATTGAGTAAAAATGAAATAGAGATAATCCCATTACCTCAAATGCTTGCATTGTACACATACTCTTTGGTTGTTCCCTGTCATAAGGCTATCTTCATACCTCTCTTCGGCTTCTTCTTTTGCACCTGCAATTTCCTTTTATCTCAGGACTCTTTGTCCTTCCTTTTCCAAATCTCACTAGATTCATTACCTCCAGCTTTTCATGGTAGTTTTCAACATTTGTACATCTCGTAGTGTCTTTGAAAAAATGTTCATTCAAGAACTGTTTCCATTACGACTACCTCTTTCTAACATATTTATTTCTTCAGTGACTCGCATAAACATATCTTGTAAAGATTGTTCATCACCCGCACACATACAAAAATCATCAGCTTTCAAAAATACTAGGCTCCTCTTTCTTTGATGTCTTAATCATCACATCTCTCTACCGATCCGAACTTGTCCAACGGTTCCAGAAATTCATCAATGATTCCTTCAAAGAAAGCACCTTTCTGTTTCGGAGTCTCATAATAATCATCTTCCATCTCTAACTCAAGCGCATGAGTTCCTCTCTTAGTCCGATATCATTCTTCATTTGTCTATCTTTTGCAACAACTTCCACTTTATCTTCTTTCTTCTCATAGTCCAACTCATAACTTTGGCCCTTCATACTCTTCTGCCACAGCACTATTATTGCATCAACACTTGCTTTCCAATTCAAAATTTCTCTCGTCAAATACTTCTTGACTCATTTCCTTACCTTTGCCATTTTCCTTGGCATTTTTTCTTTCTTCCGTTGTGGCTTCTCTCTCTGAACTCCTATTATGACTATCAATAGTCACTTTCTCCTCTATCTCTATGAGCTCCTCACTCATTATGAGTCGCACTAAGCCTACGCAACAAAGTAAGTCCTCCCTACTTCCACTTACCTCACAATCCCTCTCCGGGACTTGGTCTTTTGGTAAGCATTGGTTCTCTATTTCTCTTGAGCATTCTTCTGCGCTCTTCCTGAGGCTTATATCCTCCACTCACCTTCTCTTGAGAAAACTTTAGTTGTTTTCCTTATCTAACTTTTAGCCGGAATATTTAGGTTCACTCGCCACTAACACAACTCTTCTCTCTCTTTACACGACCTTTATACTGTGTGTTGCTACTATCATTTTATTTCTTATAGAAACAATTCAAATGGAACCAACATCAAAATATGGTTCATACTGAGAGATATTCAAATGATTGATCTCTTTGAGCTTTCCACCCTGGCTTGGACAATACACATGTTGTTTTACTTTTCACTGTTCCCCGTACTCAATTCTTTTGTCAACTAAATTTCCTTCTTGTCGAGTACACCCATATTCATTTTTATTTCTTACAACATTTTCACTGCTGTAATTTCTTCATTCATTTTCTTTGTCACAACTACATGGATGAAACTTCTATTGCTACTTTCATCACATACACAGATATCATTAAAATTTTCAAAGCATTTACTGACCTTTGTCTTCCTCAAGTCTTTTTCACAATCATTGCCTTTGATGAAATGTCGAAGTTCTCATTGTACTCGCAATATTTGCAAATCCTCTTTGCATACAATCCCTTGTGTCTCAGTGCTTCCCCTTTATCGGATCCATTGCAATGCAAATCATATACATGCTTTTGAGAATAAAATACAATTTTTTTCAATCAACTCCATAGAGCATTAGTCTAACTGCGATGCCAAAAATGATGCTGCCACAACAGGACAACCCACAATATGCTTATAAAATTTAAAAAGATGCACACACATGCATAATCCAATAATACTGCGCGAAAGCTTCTTATTAAATCTTCAAAAAGAAGATTTCCTCACTTTTTAACCATGGTTATAAAACCCAACAATAATAGCTTCATATGTGGAAGCTATCCCTTTTCATGATATTGTGATTATAAACCATAATTAAAAAAAACTCATTCATTTAACTTTCGACTATACGAAACCAACTTTGGATAAATATATCAAAGTCCCAACATGTATTAACCTTGGCCCACAATAACCGCATATCATTGCGAAATTTCATTAACCCTCAACATAAGCCTTAAAATATTTATAACTTACCATTCCGCTAATTCAAGGCATTGCACATCGTCGAGGCTCACTTGTATGTCAAATCACATATGGCCCACACTTTATCTCCGCGTATAACCTCTAACACCGAACCAATAACCCCTAGCTTTTTCTACATATTTGACTTTAGATACAACCCCAAGCACCAACATTATATCCGTACTTTATTCTACTGCCTGTCATATGGATTTTGTTTCCGATCAGACGATGTTCGCATTCCAACCCTTTGCAACTTATGCGAACGATACCCGTGCGATAAAAGTGGTTTGAGGGCACGGCGTGTCGACTCCTCAACTCGTATTGCGTGCCTTTGAAGATTTACCACTCAAGGCACAAAGCGCTCGTGTGATAACTCTTTTGGTGGTTTTCAAAACCACTTCACGGTTCCACCTTGACTCATCCACTAGTGCTAAAACTCAACTCATGGTTCCACATAACTCAGCCTCTCGTTCCACATTAACCTCACGATTTCTATTCCATCATACTTGCTTATCTCCAAAGCCTATTTTCAATCTCGGTCCCGAGATCTATAAACTCGTTCTTCGACTCCTGAATTTGGTTCCAACAGTTACGAAACTCCCCAGCAATCTTCGAAATAACTCCAACTAGAAATTTCTCGATTCTTCGCAACTCCCCGTCATGTTCCGAAACCCGCTTCACGTTTCGATTCTCTACGCTCAAGAAAATCGAAAACCCTCTATCGAAATCCCTTCCTTTAGGGATCTCTTCACCTAATTTCACGAGCTTTAAACTTCAAGATGGATTTAATTCATCCACCTTTCCTCCATACGTCGATCCACCATCGAATTCTTCTTGCCACAATAAATCTACCTTCTTTCACAATACCAAATCAGCCTACGCGATTCACGAGATTTAACACTGTCTGCATGACCGCCCATGGTTCGGGTTGAATTACCCAAACTCAATCAATCAATTATATGTCAAACTCGTTCGATTTGGTTGTATCAAACAGAACAATAATTAATCATACACGAATTTCACAACGCATGAAGAAACAAAACAAATCACACCGCATTTAATTCTTCATTAACCAATAATTACACAAATATCAGTAGAACCTTCTTTTCAATCAAGATTTGCCTCGATATGCCCTTAAATGGCATTTCTCCCTATTCTACGTCTATGCCCGTGAGGCTTTAAAATTAAATTCTTCTATCATCTATCTCACTCTCGTTCCTCTGCTCCCCGTCCCCGAAATGCTTCAAAAGCTCACAATTTATAAAAGAAAAAGAAGATTCATGAACCAATTTAGTTCAAATCCAAAAATCACTTACCATCATTTCCCTAAATTATCTCTTCAACTCCTCTCTTTATTCGACAGAATCCTAGATTAGATTTTTTTTAAATCCCTCAAGTCCCTCACTATTCTTAGGATTCTTACTCATCCCCAAGATTTTACAACTCACGAGATATTCTCCATAAATCAATTTACAATTTAAATTTCCTCAAACTCAACTAAAGTTAGGAAAATAAATAAAATGATTAAGGAACCCACTCCCTTTAGTAAACGAGAAATAAGACTCATGGGTCTTATAAGTTTCAAAGAATGCTCTGCATCACATCCCATATATCATTCTTCATAATTGATTCATACTCTTCGGCCATGGCATCCTTCCAAACTTGTCCTTTCACAACTTCTTCGAAAAAGTGGGGTTTTCAAATTTCGTATGATGGAGCTCACAGCTACAAAGTATCCCTTTGCATGCGACATGGCATATTTATTTCTCTTAAAGGTCCCTTTGGCAAGAACATGTGTCTCAAATCGTCCTGTAATGTATCACAAAGTCACATAGGTATCTTCCGCGGGGGGATCACTTGGAGGACATCGAGGGGTCCATAGGCTCATGGGATCATCAACAATATCCTTCTCGGATTACGTCATAGAAGGATTTTTCGTGAGTCCATGTCATCGTCATTCTTCTCAATAGGAGGAGGTGGAGGAAGTTTCCTTGCTTTTCCAAGGGCAACAACTTCATCGAAATTACATCCCTACTAAACTTGATTTTCCTTTGACCAAATATATATATACTAAATGCTTTAGAATTTTCACAATATCCAACAAATGTACCTTTATTTTCGGTGGCTTGTAGTTTGTTCCTCTTGTACTTCGGTAGATGAAAGTATATGGGGCAACCAAATATTTTGATATGTCCAACATCGGGCTTCACACGCGTGAATACTTCTTCGAGAGTTTTGTTATCTAGGGCTTGATGCGGAATCTATTTTGAACATAGATTTTTGTATTTTGTAGCTTCTCCCCAAAGGAAATTCAACAACTTTTGATCATGCACAATAGCTCGAGGCAACTTCTATGATGGACATGTTCTATCTTTCGGGCCACACCATTCTACTCGGGATTGTAAGGTACAATAGTTTCCTTATTGATTCCACCTTCCTTGCAAAAGTCAACAAACTCATTTGATGTATATTCTCCACCATTTTCAAACTTGAAGACCTTGATCTTCTTCCACTGTTTGATTTTCTATTAGTGCCTTGAAGTCTTTGAACATATCAAAAGCCTCAACTTATAAGCTCAAGCAGTATATTCGAGTCTTCCTAGAGAAGTCATCAATAAAGATTATGTAGTAGAGATGTCCACCAATAGAGTGCACCTGGCATAGGTCCACATAGGTCGGAATGAATGAGTTGAAGAATATCATCTGGTCTTGTTTTTGTTGGACACACTCCATCATGACTAGCTCGAACACCAAACATCCCAAACATCGACTTCTTTAATTTCGATAGGGCTTCATAATGTAGATGTGCCAACCCTTGGTGCCATAGCTCACTTTGATGATTGATGTTGTGGACCATTGCTAACGCAGGTCTTCCATTGACTCTATAGAGTCCTTCAACTCTAGATCCCAAGGTAAAAGCATCCCTCATGCAAGATTCCGTAGGCTGAGTGAGAGGACTTTTCCTCTTATGAAGGATACTCTCTTTCAATAACATCATGAAGAAGAATGGATTCACTAGAGTCCAAATGAAATTTAATAGAACCAAAACCCTTCACGAATGAGTGGAGTTGTCTCCAAGGATGGTTTTCAAATTTGTCTCTCTCAACCAGTTTGAGAGGACTTCCCGATATCCAGAGAAATGTCTAGAAGCCCCACTATCTACCAACCAACTATCATACGAATTCGAAGGGGAAGAACTAGAAAGAGCAGAAATAAGAATATATTCGGATTGACTAACAACTACATTATTTTTCATACCCTAGACTTCCTTGACCTCTTTTGAGGACTATGGCCTTCTTCTCAAGCATCGTAGGCATATCTTCTTTTTATTATCTCTCCTTCTATCACAACTTCCAACCCAATCTTCCAAGCAACAAAGTTAGATGAGTCACCCAACTTCTCGAATCCTTGAAGTAAGAGGTAAACATCTTTCGACCAAGTCAAATGGGCTCCTTCAACTTCTTTCAAAGATGATTTCTCTTGCCTCTTGTCTCTTTGGGCTTGTTTTCACCTTGTCTCCGATACCATGTTAATTTTCCATTGTTCTATGTTGTTACACCACTTTAGCCCAATCTTATCTTCAATTAGCAATAAAATTTAATCTTTCAATGATCAATAGAAATTGTAGATAGAAGTAGTAAATGCAATGTATAGTAGAAGACAATTAAGAGCAATAACAATAGAGACACCAAACTTGGTCAAAGACCAGGGACAAACCCCATGAGGGGGAAAAACCCTTTCAAATTCTTTCTTCTTATTAGATTGTCATAAAATGTTTTTTAGCAAAGAGAGTACAATGATCCAATTCACCAATTAAGAGTCAAAGTCAATCCTTTGACTATCCAACAAAGTCAATCAACCAATATCTAAATGATGAGCCAAAAAGTCAAACCTATCCCAAGTCAATTTTGGTCAAAGTCAACGAAAATCAACAACAACAAATGATGCCCTAACTAGTCATAAGTCAACAGTCAAACAAAACCTCAAAAGTCTCGGTCAAATTTCTAGTCAATGCAACCTTCTAAGCTAGTCAAAGATCAATCAAAACAACTCCAAAAAAGACTTGGTCAAAGATTGGTCAACACAAAGAGAAAGTTTGCTGCCCAAATTTCGTGGTCGAAGTCCGTGGTTAGCATAAGTCAAACTACCTATATTTCCCTCGATTTGTGTGCCAAAGAATGCGACCTCCTCAAATAGATCCAAAACCGGTCAAACCAATTCAAAGTGAGGTCAAACTATCCCAAACAAAATTCAACGCAGTAATTTCGATATGCCTCCAAACCCTTTGCACGTGTGAGAGAGACTGTAATTTCGTATGTCCGAAACTCCAAAGAGAATAAGAAGATGTGTGAGATGTGTGTCCAAATGAGGTGCAATTGAGTTGTATTTATAGGGGTTGGAGGAGACCCAATTTGTCTATAAAGTCGACTCGAACTTTTGTGCACTTTTGGGTTTTCACATTAAAATTATATTTTTTCTTGACAAAATTAAATTCTTCCAAGGGAAAAGAGAGTCTTCTTTGAATGAGGAAGGTTGTCCAAGGAGGGAATTTGTCCCCGAGCCGCCAAATTAACAATTCATAGTGAGCCACCATACCGAAATGACCAACGAAAGTCGCCATTAGTATAAATCCATGTGAGATCATATGAATAGTGAGAGTAGTTACCTGAAATACGTAAGACCTTTGCGCCGAATCACATAATAGGTAGTCTTGTATCATATACAAGAGAGTAGTCCTATACATGAGCAAGGGTATAGTCTTGTAGTATGTGTTCCGTAACATATACGAGAGTATAGTCTTGAAGTAAAAATGGGAGTATAGTCCCGTAACACAAGTGAGGGTAGTCACCGCAACAAAAGTAGTCATGTAACTCTGCATTAGTATAGGTCTACAACTTCCCATAGTATTAGGTCCGCAACTTCACAGAGAATAGGTTTTCAATTCCACATAGTATAGGTCTACGGAACTTTGCATAAAGTATAGGTATGTGATTCCGTATTAGAATAAGTTTGCAACTTCGTATTAGAATAGGTCATAAAATTCACATAGAATTTGGTCTGCAACTTCATATTAGAATATATCTTCTACGCAATTCGCATCATAAGAAAAAGTCCGTTATTCGTATCTTATGATAAGGTTTGCAATCACATCACATGGTAAGTTTGTTGACATGAGTCACTTCCATCAAATACGTAGTGGAAAGTGCATAGGAGATAGTAACCTAGACTAAAACTAATAAATCTAGCATGAAAACCTTAGATATGATCCAGAGAGGATGCCCTACGAATTGTCTCGGATGATCCGAAAGTCTCAAAAGAAAATGGTCCGAAAATCTCAGTAGAAGAATATGCCTTTTGCGAAGTGATTTTTGAAGAAAAACTCAGTGAGTATTTATAGTAATTTTCTCGAAATGCTGAAAAAGGTGCCTCATTAGGGTCAAGGCGACATAAATGCGACTTAAATAGTTGGAGAGAAATTCAAATTCAAATTCAAATATATATATTTTTTTTCCCTTTTTAATTGTTACTTTCCCAATTAATATTTTTTCCTTCATTAAATATTATTTCTTTTTTGACTTTTTGGGCTAGTAGGGTTTTCTCTTGGCAGAGTGGGTTTCCTAAGGAGAAATTCGCCTTGACGCCGCCTCACACTTCAACACTCCCTCTCGACCTAGGGAGGAATTTCCATCTCGCATTAGAAATCTCATCTCGGATACAAAAATATGATCCATCGAGTTTTCATCTCGGATGACATGTCTAAATATAAGAAGGCATACAACTACATCATCATTACATCTTATCTCATAGAAGAAGAATAATGCACAACCAAAGGAAGGGGGAGATCAATCCTCAAAGCCTTACCTGGGTCTCCAAATCAAATCTCATGACTTTTCATTTCATCTATATCAACAAAACATAAATGTCATCACATCTCGTCTCAACTTGATTCCTTTAATCATTCCGTTGAACAATGATGTCTCGATCTAAAGAAGAAGAAACATCATAGGGGAGCTCGAGCTACCACCCTCTATCCAAGGAAAATGGGCAGGATATGACTTACCATGGAAGGTAAGGATATGAAATATCCTATCGTAAGGACAACAAGCAAAATATGACTTACTGGTGAGGTAAGGATCACAACTATTTTATTGTCCACAAGATCTTCCCAACTTGACCCTCAGGGAGTCAGTGGTAGAACACCCACATCCTCTCACTTGGGTAGGATACTACTTACCATAAATGGCAAGGACCACATTTATCCCAAAGTCACCTCTCAACCCATTGGCCGGATGGGGAGGAACAATCCCAACAATCCTAGCTTGTGGGTAGGATGCCAAGTCGTAGAGTATCTCTATCAAGTCCCAAAGATGACAAGAGGTAGGATTCTACTTACCATGTGGTAAGGATCTCAACTATCCTATTGCAAGACAATATGCAAGATACTACTTACTGTGCGGTAAATATCACAACTATCCTATTGTCCGGAGTTCCCTCAACGAGGGTCCTCTTACCGCTACATTCCTCACCTTGGGAGCTCACACGGGGAGGAAATCACATCCATAAGTCCAAGATGTTCTTTAAAGACCAAGAACTTCCCTTTTCGGCAAAGCCTTGGTGATAATGTTTGTTATGTACTCATATGTCAATATATGGAGTCTTATATCTCCTCTCGTACCATGTCTCGAGTGTAGTGATACCCGATCTCAATGTGCTTGGACTTGTCATGATACACGAGTTTCTCGTCGCATGTTAGGAGCCATAATATGTCACAATCATATCATAGTTGTGCTCCTACATATGCTCGCAGAGCTTTCTCAACCATACTTGTCTCACAACCAACAACAATGCACATTGTCCTTCAAGGAAACCGATTTCCATGCCAAAGAAATCATCCAAGAATCCAGGGCATACCTAGGGTAGCACTCGGATGTGCTCTTCTAGTTAGTTACATTTTTCAGCGTCGGTGTATCCATATGGTCTCACATATCAGGCAATGTGTCTCAATTCATGAATGGCTACATTACCTAGGTATCCCAATACCAACTTTGCAACATTCCAATATACATATCCAACATACTCGTAAATTAAGAATCCTTCAAAAACTATATTTGAAAAAGGAGGCTTTGTTAATCGTTTTCGTGCAAAAGCCGTCTCTAACATCATGCTTCAAGTAACTCCTTATCATCTTTCTATTACACTTTAATCTCGGGGAAGTGGATCATCGATGGGTTGATTCCTCCGGCATTTCGAATGCTTTGAAAATACTCTTAATCGTGTTAAGAAATAATTTGTTGGTTTATACAACCAAATATAAACACATACCTTCGGTCATGAAGAGAGATCAAAGGTCACATCAAATGTCCATCGGCTTCAAGTGTACCAAGCTCGAGAAGACTTGCTTCAATTCACAATCATAGAGGAAGCCACTTTTACACATATTTGATAATATGGATCGGAATCACAACATAATCCTATTCCTCGCGAGGGTATATTCCTAATATTGTGAGGAGAATTTGACACTTTGCAACATCTCTCCGTCATCAAGAATGTTCCTTGCATGAAGGACATATTTCTCATTAGGTCGTTGCATTTAGTATACTTCCTTTGCATAGGAAGCCTCTTCAATCGTAGACATCAACTTGGTAGTGTGAGACCTTTCCTTCAAGATGTGAGCTTTGACCACCATTAAGTGCCACACTTAATCATGAAATGGCTCAATGTCCTCCTCAACTCTATATCTTCCACAATCTCAATATATCCATCCCTCCGATGTTCCCCGTGATCTCGAACAAGAACATGATTAATGATAACATAATAAACATAATGAAGGTGTACTTGATGATAGGGTAGGAATGCCTTTCTTCTCAAGGGGTGAGAGTGGCTTCTTCATATTCTTGCATCAACTTCCTCTTCTTGCACTAGCTCTCTTTTCCCGCACCACTTAGCATTCCAAAGATCCTCAAGAAGGATATACTTATCACATCTTCATCAAGAAGGTAGAAGCATTCAAATACTCAAGTATTCATTTCAGAAGATAAAATATATTCTAAAACGATGAATCTAAACATGAGCAATGTCGCAAGGAAATAATATAAGTCTAGAAGGTACTTATATTTAACAAATATTGAAGGAAGTGGTGAAAGCTCCCTCTTGATTCAACCTCCAAGAGTCACTATTGTTCATCAACTGTGTGTCACATGTTGCCTCTATTAGAAACGTGCAAACTTAAGAGCATTAGTTGTTACTCATTCTAGGTCCTTAATCTTCCTTCTTTACCACCGGGTACCATAGGTCATCAACCATGTGTGACAATCATCAACAAAAAAAGAAGAGATGCCTCAATTGAGAACCTTCAATATTCTCTCTCAACTTCATCATCAACTAGGACCAGCCTTGAATTGTTGAGAATTTAGAGGGAGCTAATGATTAATACAAATTCTCTTCTTGATAATTACTTGTGAGTTTATCTTGAGTTACTTATGTCTTTTCTTCCTTAGCTTATTTAGTCCTTCATCAAGTCAATTATCAAAATACACAAGACACAAGAATTAAGCTCCTAGAGCCGAGGAAAAACCTCTCCCTCTTGGAGAGGAAAACCCACGAGAAATTCTTCCTATAGATCTTCAAATGACAAGCACCATGACCAAGACTTAGACCCTTGACCTATGAGAGCCTCCAAGACCTTGTCATTACCTCTTTGATCGCCTTCAACACTAATACGTCTCTTCTCGCTCCAACCTTTAAGACGTCTCTTATGCTCCAACCTTTAAGACTTTTTTTCTCCTTTTATGTTACTCTGTCTCAACTTCACGTATGGTAGATGTAATCTCAGTCTACAAACTAACCTTGGCATAATTAACAAGTCCTTCTTTAAACAAATCCACCCACTTATAGTCTTTGTCCACTTCCCTTAACATTGCTTATGATTCGGGTTCTTTGCATAAATTGGTATGCAAAAACTCTGTTGTAATGTCCGTAAATTATTCCGCGAGTTAGGATCTCGAAAATGGGAGGCCGAGATACCCTCGGATAAGTCAGTAGTATAACCACGTACTTAATCATCAATCCGCACTTATATCACGCATTCTTTTTTGAAATCCGCTTGTGTTATCTTATAAATCCACACTTTATTCACATAATAGTCCGGATATGCTTGGTGTCAAATGGCACAGAATCAAGGTTATATATAGTGCATCTCTGCTCCTCCTTTTAGGCCGACCACATAGTAAACATTTGGGCCAACATGAAGGCCGACTTCATTACTAATTACTCAACCCATATTCATTGCATCTTTTCCAACGCTTTTGAAATAGAGCTATCTTGAGAGCTATTAGAGCATTTCTTCTACAAGGTTCATGACAAGGTCTTGGAGCTTTTAATGAGTGACTATGCTCTTCATATACATGACACTAATTACACTTAGAAGACAAACCCTAAATAGACATCAAGAATAAGTCTTTTAACCTATAATAAAATTATTGCTTATGAAACCCATGAGGCAAGTACAACAAATACATTTTATTATCTTTGTCTTCTTCTTTACATAAATTCATAATTACATAGTCAATATGAAGACCAATCCCGGTTCTGCTCTTTGAACACTCCCTCTTAACTAGGGGAGGTGTTCATATAGGTACATGGTCACTTTCAAACCGTAAGAATCTCATAAGAAGAATCGGATTGGTAATCACATCCGTATAGCATCATATCAACCAACATTGTCCTGGTGCAATGCCTTGACTAATAGCCCCATCTCTCACCGAGACAATGGGCTACAATGTTGGCGAGACACATGACTTATAGACACCATAGTAAATGTCTCTCCAAGGTGCATACTCCACTCTCAGTGTTCCCAAAGTATGACCTTCTTGCACTATTCTTCTCTTGGCTAGCTAGCTGCTCGAGGAATATCGGTCCCCGACTTCTCTTATATTGAATGCCCCAACTCATTCTCAAAGAGTATCGAATGCCGGATGATTACCTAATCCTCCATTCATCGTCTTCCCAAGTGAATATCGGAATGATGTGTCTATCTCTCCCTCTTAGCCGGGGAGGACCTATCCCACGAGGGACGTACTCATTCTTGTATAAGAATGTACCTAAGCTCATTCTTAGGAATTACTCGAGCTTTCTTCCAAGTAAGAAACCGATCACCAGAGCTCCCTCTTAATCGGGACCCGTAGCAGTGAATAGTCGAGACACCTCAGTCGCTCATGAAGAATTCCTCCTTCGATGTCATGGATTTCGATATTGAGGAATATTCAACTTTAGCTCCATGAGAGCACAGTATCATCCACCACTTTCATTCATGAGTCATGTCATCTACCAAAAAGTGATTCATCGATATTTATTATTTGGTCCACCTTTTGATGCCATGTTGCTTTCCTTCAAATCATCTCTCCAAGGGTCTTACGTCCTTTTTCATGATTAGCACCCCGCAAAAATTCATCCCGAGATAAACACATATGTATGAACTTTTAAAACAAAAGTTACCCGAGTGATGATCTATCACCATGACATCTTCCCGTACGCATCGACATCCTTTATTCGATTGACACATCTCCTAATTATATGTTTTGTCAAGCGTCTTATTCTTTCAGTGACTTCTATCGAGTTCACATATCCTCCCAGAGATATTCTAGTCACATCTTCTTGGCTTCGGATGATAACAACCCCTTGACATGGTTGCACTTCATGATCTCTTCCTTTTCGCACATTTTCATTCCTAGGAACTTACAATTTCCAATTTTCCCTTGTTTATATAAAACCACCTCATATTCCATATGAGGATATATTATGTTGATTTCATCCGTCAATGCACCGTGAGATATCCTCCTCCATAGATCATACTTCTAAATATAGATGTCCATCACTCACAACCATCTTCACAACATCCATTGTAAGCATTTAAATATATATATGCCTCGTACCTTTTTCATTTGAGTCATCCTATAGCGGTTTCACTAGAATGAAGAGCTTCATTCCCTTGACCTCGCTCCATCAATATGTCATCACATCCTAGAATTATATAGCATAGAATTCTTGATGAAACAATTCCGCTTTATTTCTAATCAGATGAATTCATAGAGAACTCCATTAAAAAATGTCAACACTAGTTTCCATGATGACCCTTGATCTTGATGACTACCTTCCATTAGTAATGTTATCGGAGAGGTTTTCACGTTTTCCAATAGGGAGCTCCTACCATGCTTTTATCAGTGATGCCATCAATTTACATTTCTTTCTAACATATTATTTTACAACCAACATAAATCACTGAAGGAGAAGATGATCTCAATCATAGTAGAGATCCCTCGCTTCTTCTTTTTTTAGATTTCTTTACATTAGGTTCTTCCTCATATATGAGATATGTGCTTCTTCCATTTTCCTCTTGTCCTTGTCGGCATTTAGAGAAAGCATCATTTTATAATGTTTAAGTTCATTACATCCAAAGCATCATACTTTCTGTCCATATTTCTTCTTTATTCCGAGGACCAAATTTTCCGAATCTTCCTTTTCTTTCTTGTATATGTGCAGCAAAGGCTTGATTCTATTCACTTGGTCTTCGTATCGGCTTTGGCTTTTCGGGTCTTGTTTCCTCTATTTTACATAGAGACCATAAATCGTGGAATGGTGTGGTTTCTTTCTTCCCGTGTAAACTTGAGGTGAAGTTTCCCCATTCTTCTGCAGAGCATTTAGCACCACCGTCAGTCATCTCAATGTCGACATTACTTCTCCCGCTCTACGATTCAGTCTCTTATTTTAGAAATCCTCATAAAGTATGGAGTGATTCCTTCTTGCCTTGAAAATTTCATTTTATATAGTTCTTGTCTCGGAAGAGATTGCTTCTCCGTAGTACTCACGAGAGAATAGCTCCACTAGTTTCTCATATATTTCTTTAGCGGACTTTAGTTTTGATACACAGGGAATGAGAGAGTCCTTACATGGATTCTATGATAATCCTTTGTGCTTTGATTTGTCCCTTCTCTACGTAGAATAGGTTCGCACACTTCCTATGAGAATAGGTCTCACAACCTCGCTTAGATTTAGGTTTGCAACATCGTATTAGAATAGATCTTCCTCGCCATTCACATCACAAGATATCGTAACTTTGCATCACAAGACAATGATGTAATTCGTATCTTATGATAAGGTCAATCACATCACAAGATTGTAACTTCGCATCACAAGACAAGTCTTAAAGTGTATCTTATAATAAGGTCTATTGCATCACAAGACAAGTTTGTTGACATGACTTGCTTCCATCAAATCGCAGTGCAGAAAGTGCAGTAGATAGTAACCCCAACAAAACCCAATAAATTTAACAAGAAAACCTCGATATGACCCAAAGAGGATGCCCTACGAATTGTCTTAGATGATCCAAAAGTTTAAGAAGAAATGGTCCGAAAATATCGTGAGAAGAATATGCCTTTTGGTTTATAGATCTACCAAAATATTCCTTGTGATTTTGTCTTGGTCCTTTGAGACACCCAATGAAATAACCTATTGCAGTACTCTAACCAATGGTCTCCCTCTCCCTCGCGAGGGTTGACCTTTTCCAATCCTATTGTCCTTTGTATGCTTAGTTAGGCTAAACCATGCCGACAACTTGTCGTAGTGGCAGTCACTCCCGCCTACGACTCCTTGCTTCCCACAACATCTGTAACTCCTTTATCATACCCAAAGTGGTATGCTAGTTGTGATACAATCCAATGTTCTACTTCCCGGATATGCGTGGCTCGACACAACTTCTACAATTACTCCGACATCCATGTTGGACTGCTACTTGTAGCAAGGATTCCTATGTAGTTTAGTTGGTGACTTTTGCTAGTGGACTCTACCTCCAACAACCTGTCTCGATCAATGTTTCCTTGGATTCTCGACTCTACTATCTCCCAATGCTCTGCAATCTAATCCCTTTTGCTAGTTGTACCTTCGACGTTGTTGGTTGTGCTGTCATGCACTCAACCATCGCTGTTAGTGTGGGTAGTCGGGTTATCACATGCCAACTTGACTCCTTTTAACCTTGATCTACCAATACCCAAATCGATCCTCCGTGTAGTTGCTCAACTCATGGCTATATTTCGACTTTCGTCCGTTCATGGACATCCTTGAACTCCATGCCAAACTCCGTGATTAAACTAGTGGCTCTCGCTCCCTAGCTAGAACCCTTGCCTGCAGACACTGGATCATCTACCGCCTTACCCAACTATCATTTTATTCCTTTGCAGCTCGGTTTACCACGTGCTAACCCATATTGTTGTCCTTGACCACAACCTTGGTGCTTACATGATCCTGCTAATCTAATCTCGACTTCTAACCCACATCTAGACTAGTATCCTCGCTTCTCTCTTGACCTCGCGACCGATCCCTACCATTGCCACATCCTGGTAGTGATTGATACCTATTGTCATGAGTCTTGGGATGTTTGCACTTCTCTTCAATATTTTTTCGAAACTCCCTATTGCATTCACTCCTTGAAACAATGTTTCCTCTTTGTGGCATGCAACGGTTTGTTCTACACCACAACAACACCGCGTTCATGTCGCTATCGGCCGGATCTTGACTCCAATTCCAAATCTCGCTTATGCCTCACTTACACGACCCAACGATGCATTGTTGAGTTGGCTCAGTCGGGTGGCCAAATCTTTCCAATGACTAGTCCTCTTCTACTTTCGCTTCCCACCATTTGACCCTCTCGCTCATGGTCCTCTTGCCAATCGACTTCAATAGTCTTTGCAATCTCCACCTTTGTTGCTTGATCGCAACCATTTGCTACCACTCCACAACTTAGCACCACCGATGTTGTCGTATCAACCCAGCAACCGCCTGCTCATTGTTGCGGCTTCTTTCCACTTCTCACGATTGGCTAACGATGACTAGGTGGGCCATTGGGTCTATCGCCACCCATAACATGACACTTTATTATTATTATTATTTTAAATCTTCGACGACCAATATATATATATATTCAGCTCTTCTCTACGACAAAATGTTTTTTTTGTCTTCAACCCTATTACGATAAATATATATATATATATATATATATATATATATATATATATATTCAAGCTCTTCTACTCGCTACAAAATGTTTTTTTTGTCTTCAACCCTATTATGACCAATTTCTTGTGTCCAAAAAAAGAAATTGCTTTTTGTATGATGATGTCCGAACTTGGCTCAATGACCTAGTACAAACTCGCACTCTGCGTATTCCAAGATTAGTTTACTTGAGTTTTTAGCTTTGATACCATGTTAAATTTTATTCTAAACCTAACACTCGACATTTTTATTGACATGGCAAAGCTATAGAGCTACTCGAATAAAGGTACGACTATGTTTTAGCATTCGGAGGAAGCACAAATATAAAAACCAATCTCATAAAATGACAAACAAATTTTGGCCAATAAAATAATTTCATCATTAACGATGACTCAAAACCTACTTGGGCTCTCAGTCCTAATTTAATAGCCCAACTAAAAAAAACACATAATACAAAAAATAAACTTGGATCTAAACCGAACATATATGCCCCTAGATTTGTGCTCAGTCTTCTTTGTAGATCTTGAGTCTCTAGCCTCCTATCGCACTTCTTCGGACCCAACACACTCGCTCATTTAGATTCCTCTCTCAATCTTGTGATGTTGTAGTGTGTCTTCTCCTCTCCTTAGCTCTTGCTTTTATAACTTTAAATTGAGCTCAAATCCCCAACCCTAATCATAATCTCCAAAGTGATTAACGACCAAGATTACATGTTGCCTCACTTGAGATCAGTGGCTAAGATTAAAACATAATAACTAAAGTAAATTATATTCCTTTCCTAAGTTTCTTTTTAGCTCAATAAATGCCAAAATAATAATATTTGTTTTTTTCCTAACTTAGACTTTAGGTTAAGATTACATTAAAAATCTTGCTCACACTTGAGAAAGTGTTCTAAGGAGAATGTAGTGACTTCTACACTACACACCTGAGACACAAGGCCTGCCCAAAAGTGGCTGCCCCAGAGCTACAATCATCAACTCAAAGTTGTTTACTATTCTAGCGCTTTTGTTTAAAATACATCTTGGTGCTTTTTCATCTTATTGTGAGGCCTTGAATTGTCCCAAATTTTGGTGTTGTGAATTGTTGAAGTGCACCGTGTCTAGTGATCATCTGCCATTTTGTTGGAATATAGAGTCACTAAATGGACATTGATTTGCACAGTACTTCATTGAAAGAATTCCATTAAATTCACAACTCATTTACATAAGTATTTATAAACAATTTACAACCACACAAAACAATGTGCTCAAAACTACATGCTAAAACCATGCTAGGAAAGTGATTTGGCACACTCGACATTCTCCTATTTGACAATTCGACTATTTCACAAGGAAGAACTCCAACATTATCCCTACACCAAATGAATTGTTAATGCATCAGCTGCATTTGCTTGTGTCACACTCTCTCAACCTCACTAGCCCAATCTCCACTCTTTTCTCTAGTAAAATGGAATTTAATTCAATATGCTTGGACCTATCATGGAATGTAGGGATTCCTAGTCAAACCAATGGTGCTTTGACTATCACATTGTACTGTCAATGTATCCAAATCCATACTTGTATCATTGCATAATATTTTCAACCACACAACCACCTTGAAGAATTTTTTTGCGGCTATATATTTAGCCTCCGTGTTGGATAAGGAAAACTAGTTTCCTTTTTCTCATCCAAAGTGTTGCTCCACCTAAACAATCGAAATGCATAAGCAAACACACAACCTCCTTGGATAATTTTTTTCGCTACTATATGATTCAACCTCTATGTTGGATAAGGAAAATCAATTTCCTTTTGCTCATCCAAAGTGTTGCTCCACCAGAATAATTGAAACATATAAGCAATAGTGGACTTTCTTTTGTTTAGAGATCACCTTCCCAACAAACATCCACAAATCTGTGAAGTAAAAAACAACATCATTCTTAACTTGGTAGCACAAAGAGTACAAGTAATAGAAAATGGTTCTCATTTATAGATGGACTCCAATTTCCATAAGAGTCACCACATGCTTGTGTTTTTCCGTTCTAAAGAGTTTGAGAATATCCTCTAGTTTACTGTGGCATATAATCCTATGTATTCTCTCTTTTTCACCACTTTTTCCCAAGAAATAATGCACTTCCTCAGTCATGTCAATTTCCCTTGAGTAACTACTCATACTTGGTGACATTGACAAGATGTCATCTAAAATATAGAACTAAGCTTATGAAGTGGTGTACTATTTGCTCGAAAGAAGCCTTACCTCAAGACATACATGTCAAACCTTTCATACTATTTCCCTAGGTGACAACTTCAATCCACACAATGTACTATTTTCTCAAAAGAAGCTCTTTTACCTCAAGATATACCCGTCAAACCTTTGGTACTATTTCCCAGAGACGACTTCAATCCATACAATGACTTCAATACTATTTCCCTGAGGTGACAAACTCAATCCATACAATGACTTCTTGAGTTTGCATGCTATTTTTTCTCCATCCATCCATATGGTGGATGCATGTGAATTTTCTCTTCCAATTCACCACAAAATTGTAAAAATATAAAAGATATGCTCAATCTGAATATTCCATCTGACTTTGTATTTCCTTGCCTTTTCAACCTCAGTTCTTAAACAATTATTTTTCAATATCTCTGCAAAGAAACTTCAAGTCTACACAACAATGTTAGGGAAACTAAAAAATGTGCATACTTCAAACATAGATAATTTCAATCATTGTTGAGGCAAGATTTTTCTCAATACATGGATCTAAAACTTATTTCCAATTACAACATAAATTTTTTATGAACATACATATATATATATATATATATATATGGTGAAACGATAATTATTTGGAGTAATTTAGGTGAGGCTCAAGATCAAATCTAGTTGCTGCCACTATAACACCAAGAGTATATCCAACAACCAATAAGAAAAATATACTAGGAATTTATGATTTAATCGAGCCTACCCATTAGGAGAAAATTTGAGGTGAAAAATAGGGTCTCAAAACAAAATTGTACAACAAAAAATAAACTTTATAGAACCAATAGGATTCAATATGATGATGTCAACCATGGGGGATGATTCACCATTTTTGGAGTAGAAAAAGAAAAGAAAAGAAAGAAGCTCTTTATATTTTTCAACTTACCTCACTATGATTTTACTTCACTCAAATTAGAGCACTCATTGGATGCGAGTGTCCGGCTCTAGGACGAGGCTCGAAAACGAGCGGGGATGTGGGTCATGCGGTACCTCAAATTGAAGATCTAGTGACACAACACTACAAGAAGCTCCGTAATGAACATTTAGGTTTTCAAATTTTTTGTTACACATTTCTTGTTCGAAACCACAAAGTGAAAAAAAGGGTACTTTTTAGCTTAGGGATATTTAGCGTGTGGCCTCGTCTTAAAATGGAAAGAAAATTAATAGTAAATGTTAAAAAGTTGCAAGCACTACCTCGAGTTTTAGAAAAAATCAGGTCGGGTCAAGTCAAAATTGCTCCAATAGATAAAACATGGAGGTGGATTTGGGTAAATGCAAAGCAATATCGGGGCATTTTTAAGAGCGAGGCTCACTCACTTTAAATGGGAAATAAAAGAAGAATATAGTCTGCAGAAAGAAAACAAATAAGAGTAGAAAAAATAAAGAAGAGTCAACCATTTACGTACCCACATCTACACCTCTTACTTGGTCATCGAATTTCTATGTCCACGAATCGATGAAGGCCAGGACAAGACTGAAATTTTGCAAGCCAAAGAACATGGAAGGGACCATAAAATTTTAGAGATCACATTTGCAAATCGATGTTTAATGGAAGGTAATATAATTTTAAAAGAACAAGCAACAATGTTACAAGAATGCTCTAGAGACAAAGAAACGAGAGCAGAAAAATCATGAAGACGCCATGGAAAACCATGAAAGAATCAATAAAAACGAACAAGGACAGTGATAATTTATAAAGAAACTCAGCAGACACAAAAGTATCTCATCAAGTAGACCTTTGCGAAAGAGAAGGAAAAAAATGACAATAGGAAAAGACACTCCAAAACAAAGCTAGAGACGCAGGACGCTAATGGGTTATATAAGGATGCAGAGAAGAAGAAGATGTAAGCGCTTGTAGAACACGTGAAAGACAACGTAGCAGAAGGAAAGGATAGGGAAACAAACTTTTTATTAGAATAAGAGATTATGGCAATAATGAAAACACTCTCAATTTCTGACAAGTGACTCTATGAAAGAGAAACCACATTAGAAAGGGAATTTTTTCCAAGCAAGGAGGGTGGTGGGAAAGATATGTGAAGAGAGGCCTTGGACCCATAAAAGTCAGTAATGGCGTAAAGTGTGTGCAATACAAACACTTATCTCTTAAGAAAGAAGAAACCTTCTCAAAGGCTTTCCACACTTCTTCCTAGGATGAAGATTTCGTAATCATAAAACAACAACATGAGAGAAGGGACAGAAATGGAGAAAATTAGAACAACAAGAAATGATGAAAAGGCGTATTGAAGCGCCAAATGGATAAGAAATTGTTGCAGTTGTTTGGGCCTTGCGGAAAAATAAGGGCCAAGTTGGCAAAGTGTAGTAGCAAAACAAAAGAATTCGGTAATAGGGAGGAGCCACAATACCAACATGGACTAGCAAGGGGTGAAGACTCAAATTCTAGCTCCTATGTGCCAAAAACCATGAAAGTGGTCCAAGCTACCTAGGTCTACTCTAAGTCTAGTTTGTTGCTATATGTGGTAGAGGTTACCTTGGAGGAGGGGACTTGGTTTGTCACGTGGTCTTCACTACTTTTGTTGTCAATTACTACAGCACGTGGGTTCATGTGGGCGGGACATATACTTAGAGGAAAAATGACAGCAGGCTATTGGGCGGGATATATAGGGGTTAAAGGGTTTTTATATTGCAAGGTATAAAAAAATGGAGCTCAAAATCAATGGAAAAAATATAAAAGGGTAGTAAAAATTTTTTAATGAAAAAATGGATACCCACAATATACAGTGAAATTATGGGCTTTTTAAATTGGGAAGGTGTAGGTTTATATTGGTAGAAGTGCTGCAATGCGATTTTCTGCGAGGTATTTTCCAATATGTACTCAAATTAAGGATATTGTTTGAATATGACTATGATCACATGTGATATGTTATAGGTTCACTGAGTGAAGCTCGTGACTCGTTAGGGCCTACATTGTGGAAGGTAGCAGACATAATTTGTCCTCACGAAAACCCGCGAACATGATGGGTGCAAAACTCTTGTATTTGATGGTTATTTGAAATGAAGCGGTCGGAACAAGCGCAACAAAAAATGGCAAAAAGGGTATGGGGAATACTAGTTTTTAGTGAAAGAAAAAGAAGGTCGTCACGATCCGCTTACACGAAAGCAGTATGCAACAAACAATATCTATGATTCAAAATTGCGTTAATTTTAGACAACAATGGCATGCTAGACACTTTAAGAGCAATCTACTTCAATTTTCCTTATTAACCCAATATCAATTTCTCTAGATTAGCAATGACATATTACTCATCACATTGATAGTAAACACAAGAGAGAACATAAACAATAAGCAGTAGGACAAGCCGAGTGAAAAGATGACACAATATTTGTTGGATGCCGGTGAAAAACAATGTGAAAACCTCTTGGATCAATCTCTTCTTATTATTCTTCAATAGCCTGCAACAAAGAGAGAGTACGTACGAAATATCGATCTAACTCGCGTTTCGCAAAACGAACCTATCAAAAATCAACAATCAATCACACACAACCAAAAAGCTCAATGTTGGTCAAAGGAGCTCCAAAATGTCCTCCGTAGCTCGGCCAACAAAAAACAAATTCCATCCTTCCAAGAGAGAGAAAGTCAACTCAAAACACTCACAGGTTTTCAAATCGAGTCACCGCCGAAGTAAAAGCAAGCGCCAAACCCAAGGTCAACCTTTCATCCAACCTGCCATTGCCTAAATGCTCCAAATCTTTTTCCAATCAATGCGACCTCCTGAAAATCAGTATTTTTTGCATGAAAACCGTAGTCAAAGATGAAGGCTGACCTCTCGCCAACGATGTCCTAAATTCTCGAAATCTAACCTATACTTTGACCTTGAAAACTTTGGCTCTCTTGCCACACGTGCGAAGGTGAAGGAGAGTTGCCCTCAAGTGTTGTACGAACCAATGAGGAGAGGAGAGAGAAGGATGTGATGTGTGAGTGATGTCTAAAATGAGGAAAATATCAGCCTGGTTTATACAATCGAAGGAGGGTGTGAGACACATATGTTGCGCTTTTATGAACCCACACTTTGATTATGGAGGACCTCGACAATCGTGAACAATAACTCAAAACTGTCACACTTTCCGCTAGTCCAAACAAGATGATCTTTAGACTGTACTCTTGGCACTCTCTCGAAAGAGGAATCCAATAAAAATATCATCTCCACTCAGATGAGTCGTCCACAGGTGGAGATTGGCCCTAGTTGCCAATTTTAACACTCCTCTTCAACTAGGGAAAAATCTACCCGCCAACATGTACCACCATCTAAGGGTCATGCCGTCTTACTTAGCTTTGCTCTTCTATGCTCGTTGAACCATGAATAAATAATGAAGAATAATTTGAATCGAGAGTGCGAGTCACAAGACCTTGCCACTCTCCACTAACCCAAAGTCACTCCAAAGCAAACCTCAAATTGATCCCAACCGAAGATATGTTTGAACACCATGCATTGGTAGCACAAAGAGTATGACAATACACGATGCGTCCACCCAGACGTTATGGTTCTATCCTCGCTTTCCCAACTCATTGGCCGCATGAGGTGTACTTTCCCATGAGTCCCACACTATACATGGGTAGCTGCAGGTTAGCACCATGAGAGAAGGTAAGAACCACTGCATCTTGCCCACAGTGCCACAAGAGAAGTGTGAACCACCTCATCCCATGCATATGTCACCCAACATAGTATCACAGCAGGTGAACCACTCACCATGTACACAACACACCACTAGGGGAAGGGTGGAAACCCTCTTACCCCACCAAGCCGCCACATAGCTCCAAGAGACCTACAAGGACGCAGCTTTCAAGAGCTTTCATTGTCCGACTCATGTGGGACCCTCATAGAGTGGTTCCTTTCTCACCCACTCCAAGTCTCTCATGGAAGGTTAACACCTACCTTCCCCAAGGGCTTCATGAGAATATGCATGTGACCTCACTCTAACCGGGCACTGTGACGAAGCTCGTCGGTGTCTCCGTTGTACCACATTCTGGATAAAAGTGGTACCTAATATCAATATGCTGTGAGCAATCATGGAACACAAGGATTCTCCGAAAGACGAATCCCACTTTGGTTGTCGCAGCGTATATCACGTTGGTACTCACCACATGCCTCAAACATCTCACTAAAGAGCTTACCTCAACTAGACAAATTCACAACAAAGCATGCTAGCACGCAATTGCATTTCGCCAACTCGATGGTGCTACAAAGCCAAACTCGACATTTCGCCTTTCCACTCATCCAGATATCAGATGACATCCCAGTGAGAAGAAACATCCACATGTGCTTCTAAGGATCCACCACACATCACAGCTCAATCAAAATTAGTATATCCATGGTGCGACCATCGGGACAATGTACCTCAATCTCAACAAAGCCAGATCGTGCCCTGTGATATCTCAAAAGTATTCTTGCCAGCAATCCAAGTGTATGTGATGAGGCTCCACCACAGGCTGACACACAGTATTCACCGAGAAGCATGTGAACCGGACGAGAGTTCATCAAGAACATCACTAAGACTCCATGAGTTGACGATATCTTTGGAGGATAACTAAATCGTGCCAAATGACACTTCCAGCATAGCTTCTAAAGTTAAGTTCCATCTGGAGTAGCCAGAGACTTCATGCACCACCATCGCAAATCTTTCAAGCAGTCACTTCACAATGTATTTTCTTCTTGGAGAAAGGAAAATCTCAACTTGGATTTTTCTAGACCTCCAAGCCTAGTAAGTAGTGCATCAACCCTCAGGTCCTTCTTCGCAATTTAGAAGCCAATTCCCTCTTGCATCGATGAATGATAGGGGTCTCAGCACTACGTAAAGAGATCATCTACACAGAGCACCAAAATGAGAGTGTACGTGCCATTTTCAACCTTGGAAGTAAAGGTTTGGGGTCAATCTCTCACTTCTCAAACCCCAACTTCACAAGACAGTTGTCGATCCTCTCTTCTCATACCAAGCCCTGGGCTTTGCTTCCAACCCACAGAGGGATTTCCTTTCCAACTTGCCTACATGTGACTTCTTTGGTCCAAAACTTCAAACCCTTCAGAGTTGTTCCACATAAACCTCCTCCTTAAGTGAGCCAAGTAAGAAAGTAGTTTTTGACATCCATTTGATGTAGATTCCATCCTCGAGAGTGCAAGTAAGGAAAATGTTAATCGAACCAATGGTGGTATACTTCGGCAAACGCAAATTATCTCATCATAGTCCACACCTTCCTTTTGAAAAAGCTCCTCGAGCAATGAACCCGTGCCTTGAAATTTTCAACACTCCCATCAACACAAGCTTTGATTTTGTAAAGCCACCTACGAAGTGACCACAAAAATTTTCCCGTGGGTCTAGGAACCACATCCCACACATCATGGTCCAGCGGATCCGACTCTATACTCTTCGTTGGCTCCTTGCATCCTTCTCCAAACCGGGTGCTGCAATAACCTTCGAACGTGCCAAGCCCGGGCTTGCACGGCGCTGCGTGGTGCGAAGCACCCATGGCACCGTTCGACTTCTTTGCTTTCGGCGGCATTTGCTTCTGCAATGTCTCTCTCGACATCTTCGAGAGTGTCTTTGGAGCCGTTAGAGGGTCTCCTTTTTTGTAGGAAGAGGGCTCACCAGTGAGTTGGATCACGATCCACTCACCCTTCAATATCGTGGAACTGGTTCATCCGTCGGTTCTTCTTCGCTTTCATGCATCTTCATATTTGTCCTTCTTCGTATCAGATAGGATCCCTCAACCTTCCCACGGCCAGCATCCTCATCAAAGGTGACATCATGGATTTATTTTCCACCTCCCTTTGACCAGTGAACACAGATTTTGTATGCCTCCTTGAAGTTTCTGAATGTAGCCCACAAATGTTCCTTTCTTCCCGCATGCATCTAGCTTGCTTCTCTTTTTCTTGCCAAGACATGAAAATATACGTGACTCACCAAACTCTAAAGTGAGAAACAAACACTGTGTTTCTTATCGTTGAAAAATTCTTTGGGAGTTTTGGAGTCCAATGCTTGATGTGGGCACATATTTTGACCGCACATTTCGATGCTGTTGGAAGCTTCTCCCCACAAGAACTTTGTGTAGTGGCCTTGGTCATGAAGCATGGCATGAGTAGCTTCAATGATGGTTTGATTCTTCCTTTCGATAACCTTCCACTTTTGTTCTCCAGAGTATGAGAAGTAATGGTCTCCCTCTTTACTGCTCGCCCTTTTCTACAATAGTCATTGAACTGCATTTTGACTCATATTCTGCTCCATTATTGGTCCCGAATGTTTCTGATCTTCTTCCTCGCTTTGATTTTTCGAAATTTCCAAGGGCTTTGAAAAGAGCAGAAACCACGTGAACACTTCTTCCTTCTTCTTCTTCAAGAAACAGACATCCAAGTTTTGCGTAGAGAAGTCATCCACAAAAATGGAATAGTACAAATATCCTCCCAAAGATGCTACAGGAAACATACTAGACAAATCAGAATGGATCAATTGTAAAATGTTCGGTAGTTTCATTTACTATCACTAGAGGGAAATGGTCCCCTTTTATGTTTCCCTTCGTCACAACACGACAAACACCTTCATATTTTACTTTGAAATTCATGCATACCCGTGACCACTCTTCCCCAGCATCCGGCAGAGATTTATAATGAAGGTGAGCGTAGCTGCACAAGCAGTAATTCGGACTGAAGAGAAGTATTGCATGTCATGGCTCCCAAAGGACTTCCTCCAACCCGATAAAGTATAATAATCCTAAATCCAAGAGTAAGAGAATATTTCGAAGTCTTTTCCAAATGCATACCTTCGCATCACTAAATGCCGCCTTGAACCCTTTGTCTTCCATCGCCTCAAATAGATATTACCAAGTTCTTCTTCAAGACAGTACACATAATGCATCTTGTAGATGTGAAGGATTTGACCTCTGATTTAAAACGAAGTGTAATGAGTCCATGTCCCTTTAATGGGATAGGTGGCATTGTCTCCAAGTACGATATCCACTTTGTTTTCCTTTTCAATCAAATTTGAGAGGCCTCTCTTGTACTACAAGGAAGTGCCTTGAGGCACCACTATCAATCAACCACCTATCCAATGTGTGTCCGAAGGATGAGGCGTAGGGTGAGGGCAAGAGACAAGACAAAACGCCTTTTTCTGATCTACAACATTAGATTCCTCACACCTAGAGTTTCTTGACTTCTTAGTAGGTCAACCACTTTCCGTTATCGTGCACAGCCATAGAATTCTCTCTTTCCTTTGTTGTTGAACCTATTATTTCTTTGATTTCCATCTTTGTAAATTATCAGCTGTGGGATCACCAGTCTCGTGGTGTATCCATTTTATTAGGACACTCTCGAGCATAATGGCCAAACTCGTTACGATCGAAACATCTTCCTTTCCTTCTCTGGATCGCTCTCCTTGACTTTGTTTCTTTAGACCAAAGCATTGTTCTTCCTAGCATGAGTGGAGAAATGCAATGGGATCATTCCTATTTGCAGGCATGTCTCTCTCTATCATTCTTGTGCTTCTTCTCGATTGCATCTAGTAAAAAAATCATCAAAACCTAAAATCTTGTCAATGCTGAGGATAGTGGTATTAAAAACATCTCATGCTTGGGGAAGACCTAAGCGGTACACAAGAGTGAGCTCCCGCTTCAACAATAACCTCTCCAATGGATAGAAGATAATTCTTTATTTCTAGCAATCCCCATGAAGTTAGGATCGGATGGATTCCCTCATCCTTATCTTGATGTCCTTCAACTTGTTTTTGATAGAGAGGATCTGGTTTTTTATTTCTAGCTTTGAACATGCTAACCAATCCTTTTCACATACATCTCCTTAGATGTGCCCAAATTTTCAGAAATGTAACCAACCAAATGCTTTTGAATGGAATCCCTTGATGATCTTCTTAGCTTTGGACCTCAACTTTCTTGCACTAGTGGCAGCCGGTGCATTTGAAGGAGGCTCAACAATCTTTCCTTACACATAATCCATGGCATCATTCTCTTCCAAATTTAAAGTCTATGGACATCTTCCATGCTACGATAATAAGATTTATCATTGAGCTTGTCCTCAAATTTGAAGTAAGACGAGGAAAGGCATTGACTCTTGTCCTTGTCCAACAGATCTCAAAGTGATTGTTTTTCTCACTCTTGCTTGGGCTTGCTGCCTTCACCTCGGCCTCTAATTCCATGTTAATTTTATATAAAAAAATGGTATATTGTATGCTTTAAGAGAATTTCTGGCCTCAATTTTCCTTATTAGCCCAATATCAATTTCCTATATAAGTATTCACATTAACTTCATCACATTGATAGCAATGCAGATAGAACATAAACAATAAGCATAAGACAATCCAAGACAAGATGGCACAATATTTGGTGGAGGCCATTGAAAAACAGTGTGTGGCAAAACCTCTGATCAAATTTCTATTATTATTCTTCAATAGTTCAACAGAGAGAGAGAGAGTACAAATATCAGAACAACTTGCCCAAAAAAACTCCTGTCAAAATCAGCAGTCAACTGCAGCCCTAACTATTAGAAAGTCAACGTTGGCAAAGCTGCAAAATGTCCTCCAAGAAACTTGCACAACAACAAACAAATCCAGCCTTCCAAGAGAGAGAAAAGTCGAACCAAAACACCCAATTCAAACTCAGTCAATGCTGGTGTAAAATTCGTGGTCAAACCTGAAGTCAAATCTAAAGTAAGTCAACCTCGGTCAAATTGCTCGAAATGCATCGAAATTTGTGCCAATCGACAGCGGCTCTCCTGCAAATCAGTTTTTTTGCCTAAAAACCGCAATCAAAGATGACAGGGTTGACCGTCTAACGCTGGTCAATGCTGTCCAGACTTATGTGAAATCTGACATGTACTTTGATCCCTGGAAACCTTTGTCTGCACATCACGTGCGTAGCAAGGAGAGGTACTCCAAGTGTTGTACGAACCAATGAGGATAGGAGAGAAATATGTGATGAGTGAGTGATTTCAAAATCAGGAAAAGGTGACTCTTATTTATACAATTTGCTGAGGGTCTGGAAACACATTTGTTGGGCTTTATGAGCCTACATTTGATTCTGGCTAACCTTGACAATATACACATGGGTGAATAATAACTCAAAACTCACACTTCGCTAGTCCAAACAAGATGATATTTTTGATCAATCTTGCACCTCTTGAGAAAGAGGAATCCAACAAAAATATCATCTCCATCATATGAGTTGTCCAAGGTGGAGATTGACCCTAGTTTCCGAATTTTAACAAAAATATTAGAGAATGAGAATCACATAAGTAACTTTCAACATGCTATTTTTTCTCCTCTCAAGTCTCAAAGTCTTACAAAAAATAAGCTAGACAACAAGGATCCGTATGCAAACTTTAAAGCAAGGTATTGTCGTGTATTTCTTTAGTCGTGGAGAAGTTCTCAGAAGTTTCAATGCTAGAACAACAAATCAACAAGCTAGCATTATTTGTTGCAAAAAGAGGATCACAATCCTATTTGCCTCATTGAAGAGAGAGAGAATCCCTAATGTTTGAGATGTTCATGCAGATGACAAAGTTGGCAATAATTTTGGAGAGGAGTTGCTTACACTCTTGTGATGCTTTCAACTTAATTATTTGCAATGGTCTAAATAGATGGAAAAGGTATGGGGACTTCACTTTGCTACGCATACAATGGACTATGTTGACCTTATGTTGTTTGTCTCACAAAGCTTGACAGAAAAGATGAACAAAGTTAAGGTTTGGAGAGCATATTTGGGAATTAAAACTCAAACCATAAACCCAACTTTATATGAGGTTATCAAGGTTAGAAGAAAGACAACATAGGAGGAGAAACCTTATATTCTTGAAAATCACTATCAAGGCGAAAAAATTATTCTAACACAAGAAAATTGGTACTATCTTCTAAGAGAATGCTGGATAGATTAATTTCAGAAGGAGAAAACTAGTTTCCAACGCTTCAATAGTCATGATTAAAAGACATCATTCAAAGTGCACTTGAGATAGTGCAAAAGGGAAAACAATATGAAATCATAATCAAATTGTTTTCCTGTAAATTCTTCTGGTTTGATGAGGAAAAGGCAGTGCAAGGAGAAGATGAATGTGAAGTTATATAAGCAAATATTAAAAGGAAAAAAATACGATTTCATGCAAACTAGGCGAAGAAGAGTTAATATATCTAGGCTCGTTATCACATTTTATTTTGAGTTTGAAATTTTTTAAGAAATGTTGACAATTTCAGCGTACCAGCAAATTATCTGGTAATAAACAGGAAAAAGACGCTGATAATGGGACTATTAGTGCTAATATGGGTTCTATAAATTCTTAGAAAAATACACCGACAATGTGAATGTTGGCGTCATCGAGTGTGCGTGTTGGCAATTGGAGTATCATCCCCAAAATTTAAACTTCGAATTTCAATTTTTGAAAATGCATTGACCACGCCATCAACAAAATAACGATTTTTCGGTCATGCTGGCACATTAAATCCAAAGGGTAAAAGGTACGTGCTGAAGGAGTCGCCGCCAAAGGTATACAAAAGTAGTCATTGTATAATCATTCAACGGTTAAATAAGTTGTCACCTGTTAATCAATTACCCAAATATCATTTGTTTTCTGCACAAGGTAAATTTCCGTTTCAATTTTGGAATTTGTGATTAACTCCTGATTGCTGGCAAGGCCATTTGCTGTGAATTGTTGGCAGAGATCCATGATCGAATCCTGGTCCATCCTTGGCATGTTTATTTGAATTATAGATAATGGAAAGCGAGAAAGCAAACAAAAGTAAGAGCCAAAGGTGCCTCGACCTCCCTGGAGATTTACCGGGATATCTCGACAACAATTCTAGCGGGTCGCGGCAGCAACTTTTATCTGATGACACTTGAATACCATGACAATGTCGCTCGTATAGCACCTACCCATGGGTTTGACAGCCAACACACGACGTAGGAGGGCTTTCGTTCCTGGTCACAGAGGAACTAATTGCAGAGGTTACAACTCTGCCCACGAACGTGAAAGAGTTTTCAGAAGCTCACATTCTAGCTGGGATTAATGTTCCATTTTTCTTGAAGCGCCGAGTTTGAAGACACAATTGGAAGATAGGGGTCTCGGGAGGTCTTGGCTTGAGGACAAATGGAACTGACTGCTACAAATAACATAGTCTTATTTCACCTGTGAGGGCTGCTCTAATCAGGTAAATTTGTATCATTTCCATTTCTTTATCTCACCCAGCAGGACAAGTGAGAATGAATGTGTATGTTTTTATTTATTAGGAAAGTTTGAAGCACAAGGTTTCTTGTTTCTTAAAGTCAGGGGAAAAACCCATCCCCTCATTTCGTTTATCACAAGCTTTAATTAAATTGTTAATTGGAAAGTCAACCCACAAAAGATAGAAGGACATGTGAACCATTTTATGTTTTGGGGAGGTCCAAACCCAACCTCTTAAGGATACACAAGGGAGGAAGAAGGGACACCGGCCAGGGTAAGAAAACTCAAGCAAGAACCTCCTCCTTAGGGCACCTCCACTGAGAAAACCCAAAGTTGAAAGGAGGAAAGACATACTATCTTCTGGTCCCAAAATCTCCTAAGGTTAATGCAAGCTAAAAGATGTGAACAAATTAAAAATACACAACCTACGGCAAACCCTCCCCACTGAAAATCTACCTCTCACTGTGCATTCTCATGTTGAGAAGTCACCCACTGAGAATTCTGCAAACAAATCATCTACCAGAGCAAGACCAAAGGAAAGCAAAGTTGAAACTAAACCCCATGATGAAGAAGTCCCGTGTTTAAAAGGAACCCACATAGCTGTTTGAGATGTTTAAAGGAGGCAAAACACTCACACTCAGGCCCTTCAAACAAGTTGAGACTGAAGATAAAGATGAACACAAAATCCTGACCTTTGCTAAGGAAGTGATAGACATTGGCATACGTCCCATTAAATAACCTGACAATAAACAAAGAGAAAATTGCATGGTTCTAAAATGTTAAAGGCTAAGCAAATCCAAAAGAAAATCCTGCTGTGGAAACGAGACAAAACAAGAGGCAGAGGATGGAGCAGGTGGGCGCTCATTTGGAGGCAGCCAATACCCTCAGTTAAGAAGCTGGTAAACTCATTTTTGCGTTTTGATCGTTCACTGTTAAAGTGAATTTTGATCTATCACTGATCATGGCACACGACAACACGTAAGTACGCTGAGCTGGCACAGACGAGAGCTGACATTCTCATTGTCAGTGAATTTTGCAGAAGAAGCACCACATCTCCATTGTCAGTGAATTCTGAAAGAAACAGTTTGATAAAAAGTGCTGAAAATCGGGCCATCAACAAAACTATCGGTTCAGGTAGCTAAAGGACTGACATCGACAATACCAGCATATTACAACAGGAAAACTCCGAGTAATCAAGAGCTAAAACAAAAAGTATGGTTTTTGAAGGATGAAAAGGCCTCATTATACAACGAGGGAAGCATAACCACAATGCATTTTCTCAGCCCCCATTTTTAGCATAGTTTTCAACGCAGTTGTTTTATTTTGAAAAACTTGATATGCTTAAAGATATTTCTCAAATCTCATGCACCCAAGAGATTTACACTACTATTTTTTGGATTACCTGCATTAATTTGAGCCACAAACCTGTTTCAGTTATTGTAATGTTTATATAAGAAAAGAAATGTAGTAAGGAAAAAGGGTTGGCGTTTATTCTGAGATATAACATCCTTATGTATGTATATCTTAATGAAAACAATATTAATGAGAATTTACATAAATTCTTGTGTTGTAACTTCCCTGTATTTCTTTTTTGCTTTGTTTTATATTTCCCTCATGTCTAGAATACTCGAGTGTAGGAGATTGGGATTCATATTTTATGCCTCGTTTGCTTTATTTCTCGTGCATTTAATAAATTGTTGTTCACTTAAACCCTTTGCACTAATTTCCTTCATTTTCCTTTAAAATTACTTAAAGTGTCAAAGGAATTACTTTTACCCCGTTTGTGTGTCTTTTTCATCGAAAACCGTAAATTGTGGCAAAGCCCAATCGTCAGACTCCATGCCATGGTGACTTTCACATAGTCTAATCAAACTCCTCATTTTCGTACAACAGAATCATAGAACTGGAATTGTAAACCTTTTCTACCGCAATGACCTTGAGTAGTTGAGTTTAGAGAGAGATCCCTCTCCAGTTGAAGTGGGCCAAATTTCAATCTCAAAGAGGTTCGAGGTTACCTTATAATTTTTCCCCGCCTGCCGTGGTTTTCTCTAAGAGATAACATAGGAAAATAACCCAAAGCTTTTTTGGAAGGAAATTCCAACCAAGGAAGAAAAAAATCAAAAATAATATTACATCCAATCACTGATTTGGACTATTCAAGACAACTCTATGAGAAAGAATCAAAGGTTGAAGCCTACCCTCAGGATCTGTACACAACTGTCACAAAGCTTTTCACATTGCTGGTGAGGTGGAGATTGAATTAAGACGGCTTCGAAAACAGTGAAAGTGAAAAGGACTTGGTTGAACTTCAAGCATAGTATCTAAAATGAGTGAATGAACACTCTGGTCGCACTACACATCATATGGAAAATATTCAACAACATCATCTCTATCAAAGATTCCCAATGGACTTGACAACTAGCCTAGCAATACCTTTTTAAAAAGTGGAGACATTGATAATCCTTCCAACTACAGAACCAATATGATCAATCATTTTTTTGCAAATATTTTACAACATGATGGAAAATAGAAATCAACAAGTGGGTAGAAGTTAAAAGAAAATATGGCAAAAGGACTAAAGCATTCACTAGTACAAATGGGGCCAAAATATGACAACTATTTGTCAGAGACAAGCGACCTACCGGCGTCAACTATCCGACATATTGGAGTTGAGAAACCTCGTCGCTGGTATCACGTTCGGTATAGTTGACATTTTAATAAACGTCGAATACTTCGAAGGTATAGACGTCGATTATCCAACACAAAAGTGGCTAAAATTATCATATCCAATGCTTTCGAAGTTGGTTATGTGACACTCAAACTGGCGTATTTCCAATGGAAAAACATAGGTATGAAAACACCACATGCATCAACTATCCAACAAGAATAATGCTTAATGCGACGGAACGTCTGACGGTAAGTTACACAAAAGTAATCGACAATATATCAATATTAAAGCGTGATGTGTGTTATCTCTCCAACGCTTCCTTCAATCAGCATGGAGCAGCAAGTCCGACGTTTGGAGCGTCGTTATAATTATCATTATTTTATTATGATCTTACATATATAAAGTTTAGAAAATAATGAAAATAAATTCATGTATTTTATAATTATCATTATTTTTTTATTATCTTACATACAAAAAAAACAAAAAACAAAAAACTTTAAAAAATTCCGGTGCGCTTATCATCCTAACAGGCCCCAGTGCGTCATATTAATACAACGCACCAATGCCTCACATTCATGCGCATCGGAAATGAATAAACACAAATAAAAAAAATGCAACTCTATTTTGTTTAAGTTAAAAAAATGCGCGGAAATTTGAAAAATGGGCGGCAAAATATTTTCGAAAATCTAATTTGATAAAATAATTCTTTAAATACTAAACGCTTTTCATTATTTCACTATTTTTGCTAAAAAATTTCAGTCAGATTTTTGCTGGAGACAGACTTGGAACAAGAGAGCACGAGGGCACTGTGGATGGCGAAATACGTTCCAACAGAAGTATTCAGACAATCAGAAACAAAAACTCTAGTGATTCAAGCACTTTATCATAGAATTTTAAACCATTTCGTGATTAAATTTAATTCTTTTTTTTTTTGTTTTTTTCTGCAGTTTTTTATTTTTTCCTGCAATTTTATCCATTTTTACCCTGAACCTTTTATTTTTTTGTTTTTGCCCTTTCTTCTCCCTGTCTATGTGATTTCAGAATTAGGGTTTTTCATTTTAGATTGATGTCCAATCCATGGGACGACTTGCATAGTCGGATCCCAATCCATTCGGCAATTGCGTGAATTTTTGAAAAAATGGATTTTTTTTTTATCAGTATGCCTTGCGTACGCCACCGCACCAGTGCTCTATATTATTAGACCGCACCGCGCAAGTTCTGTGTCGTAAAAATTGTAAACATTTTTTAAAATTCGTGCGCCAAATCTGAACTAGGGCACCAATGCTCTCTTTAACTACGAAAGCACCATACGGTGTATTACACCGTTTTTGAGGTGCGTTTGTAATACCCCACACACCGTTAGGTCTATTGCATTGCATTTGAAATACCAAACGCACCGTACAACGTATTATACTATTTCGCGGTGCGTTGTTAATATATCCACGCACCAACGGCGGTGCGGATTTGATGAAAGACACACTTGTGTCTCGAGATTTATTTTCTAACTGAATAGTTGAGAATTTATTTATAAATATATTAATGAATGATATGTTACAGGTTTCAGATTGATAAAGAAATGACTGACAATATATGAAGTAACAAAAATACTGTTAATACATCAAGAAAAGAAAAAAGGCAAGTTCTTTGTAAATTCTTTATAAAAGATATTATTTTTGAACTATATGTAACTTTAACTAATATGTATTGTTTATTATATATCATGTAGAGCCACAAAATGACAAAGATCGATTGATTATTTTTGATCTACGACTAGAAGATCGTAAAAGTTTAATGGAAAAATTGCAAAAAGATGAATCAGGTGAATGAAACAATACTATCGATCCAATATGAGTTTATTTTTTTAATTATCATTAATAATATACTTAAAATTATTAGATAACATGTGTCAAACACTCTACTAATTCACATATGTTTAATGTTCTACAGGGACCAACAACTTAGAAAATGAATGTTGCTCTAAGAAAAGAAAAAATATAGAACATGCAAATGAAAATGAATTGCTCCTTGGCTCATCTGGATTGGTGTTGGAAGTTAACGAAAGGGGGAAAAACTTTTACAAAATTTTGAGGGATCTAGTGGAACGAATACAACAACGTGCTTCAAATGTAATATGTAATCATTGATTTTTTTGATCATTAGGTACAATAAATGAACAATTTAGCATTAAATATTAATTTTCAAGAATTTTCTTGCAAAAAAGAAAAGAAAATGGAACCCATTCAGCACATAAAACAGGATAACAAGGAGGAAAATGGTTGATCTCTAAGTTTGTGAGTAATTGTTACTTCCTTATAACAACTTAAATAGATTTCATTTTTGTATTTTTTAAGTTGTTTTACAAAAATCATCATTGAATGTCTTCAAACGGGTGCTAACATACAAAGAAGAATCATCAGAAGAATTGATTGAAATTGGGTTAAATATGGGTTGTGAGTATATGTTGGCATATCAGAATTTAATTGTGGAATTTGTAAGCATCTATCGATCTTGTTTTAATTAGCTCCATCTATAATTAATAGAACAAAAACATATTTTATATTAAATATATGATTTGTTATGGGGTATAAAACTTGCAGGAAACAAAGTATGGAACTGCGCCAACAGATGAAATTTTGAAAGATGGCATGGTACATGGTTTTGAAAGAATATGTATAGTTTATGAGTCAATTGTTGCTATGGTATGTCATTTTTCTTTTCGATTTACATTGATGTATATTATTTAATATTGGAATTTTCATTATTCTCACCAATGTATATACACTCATTTCAGTTTATTTTTATGTTTGTAGATGGAAAGTGAAGAAGAAGAAAACAATCAACGCCGTGAACACAACATTCCTAAAAATAACCCAAGTCATGGAAGTAGCTCTAGCAGTGACAGCAGTTCAAGCGAAGAATGATGATCACTATGTAATTTGGATATCAAAGCAAGGCATTTTATTTTTTGAAATATGTCTGTGAAATCAGACATTTTGTTTAATGTAATGGACATAGTGTCCCAATTGAAAGACAAAGGGATACAAATAATTGTCCCATTTTGTATGATAAAGACTGTCTTATATATATATATATATATATATATATATATAATCATAAAATATGTTTTAATTTATTCTATTGTGTTCTCCATTGTCGCTATTGCGTTCTCCATTGTCGTTCTCAAATGCACTAATAAAAATTTAATTCATATGAATATTGTTATAAGATTATATATATGTGTCGACTTTTGATGAATAATGAATTTAAAAAAACCACAATAATTCTGATATGATATAACAAATTAATCCAAACAGCACATTCAAATGCATTAATAAAATGTAATTAATATGAATATTGTTATAAGATGTGTCGACTTTTGATGAATAATGAATTTAAAACAATCACAATAATTGGACTATCGGAGGTGGATGTTTCTAAAAAAAACAAAATTAAAACCGGTGCGTTTATGTGTCTCTATGCATCAGTGCATTTATGATTCTATGGGCACCGCACTAATACCGATTCTAGTTATAAATATCAGTGCGTTTGTGTAATACTGCGCACCGGGGAGTTTATGTATCTATAAGCACCTGTGCATTTGCAGATGCCATGTGCACTGCACAAATACCGATACCAATTATAAAGCTCAGTTCATTTCTGTGATACAGAGCACAGGTGCCTCATAAAGATACACGCACCAGTGTGCTTATACGACCTATGGGCACCGCTCAAATCCTAAGACCAATTAGAACGGCCCTGTGCGTTGTATCACCAACAACAGGCCCCGTGCTGTTGTTTTCCTTAACGGCCCGGTGCATTCTCCTTAGACCGCCCCGGTGCGCTGTCTACAGATACGCACCAGTGCGTTAAAACCTGATAAGAGCACCGATGGAAAAACATCTGTAATAACCTCCGACCGCTCATTTTTTTTAGTTGTGTTGAATTTCCATTAAAATCTCCGCCAAAACCTCCGTTACCAGAATGGATGTGGTAGCATATGTTTTTTTGACAATTTTGGCCAATTTTATAACACTAAAAACCTCCTTTATAACCTCCGCTAGAGGGTCTTTTCCTTGTACTGTTCTCGTGAGTGACTCATTGATTCTGGAGCTTCTTACCACATGGCTAAAAATAAATCCATGTTTTCTTCTTTAAATGATTGTAACACCAAACATATTTATGTTGGTGATGATAGATCTCTTAGTGTTGTAGGATCTGGAACCATTCATCTAGATAATGGTCAATTTAATGATGTACTATGTGTTCCTACCTTGTCATGCAACCTTCTATCTGTTTATCAGATAACTCATTCAGGTGAAGGGAAAATAGTAGAATTATCACCTCATGATGTTGTAATCAAGGACCTCAAAGATCCTAAACATATTTTAGCTACTAGCATTGTTGATGATTCCACAAGGTTGTATAAGTTTGACAACTTTGGGTCATCATGTCTTCCCTTTGTTTTTGTTGCTCATAATGATGATGTGAGCAAACTTTGGCATGAGCGATTTGGTCACTTAAACTATCGCTCTCTTCAAACTCTATGTAAGGAAAATATGGTGACGGGCCTTCCTATGGTATCTTGCCGGGATGGTGTTTGCTCCGGATGTGTACTCGGAAAACATCATCGGGATAGTTTTGACAAACGTGCCTCTTGGCACACTTCAACCCCTTTGCAGCTTGTGCACAGTGATTTATGTGGTCCACTTCCTGTTGTTTCTTTCTCTGGTTGCAAGTACTTCTTAACTTTCATTGATGATTTTTCCAGATGCACTTGGGTATATTTCTTAAAACTCAAGAGTGAAGTTTTTAACATGTTCTTGGCCTTTAAGGCTTTTGTTGAGAAACAATCTGGACATCAAATTCTTAAGTTAAGATCAGACAATGGCGGAGAATATGTTAACAACAAATTTATCAACTTCTGCATTGAGCATGGCATTCAATTGCAACATACTGTTCCATATACTCCACAACAAAATGGTGTAGCTGAAAGGAAGAATCGCACCTTAAAATAAATGGCTAATTGTATGCTTCAATCTAAAGGACATAGTCTCAATATTTGGCCATAAGCAATTAACTGTGCAAATTACATAGTAAATTGCACTCATACTAAGGTTTTAAAGAATATAACTCTAGAAGAAGCTTGGAGCACAATCAAACCAGATGTAAGTCACTTTCATGTTTTTGGAAGTGATTCTTGGGCCCATATTCCAGATGTGAAACATAAAGGCTGAGAACCTAAGAGTGAAAAATGTATTTTTGTTGGATATTCTAAAGATGTCAAAGGATATAGACTTCTTCAACCAAAATCCAAAAATATAATCATTAGAAGAGATGTAAAATTTGATGAAAATATATCGGCCTCCGAGCCTAGTTTGACGGGTGTGCCACCTTTGGCCTGGGAGCCTGATTCAACATATGTGCCACCTCTCTCTCTCTCTTCTATTCTTCATAGCATTCCTTCTAGTTCAGATGATGACAACGAGGATGACAATCCTCCTCCACCTCTTGAAATTATTCCTTACACTCCACAACTTCCAAGATGGGTCCGCTCTACTCTGGATCAACAGTTTCTCTTGCAAGTAACCCTGAAAATTGATGATGTACACGTTCTCAGTTCGAAAGAGCCTCTTCCTTATTGGCTCAAGTTCCAGAAAATACTGATCCAGAAACCTTTGAAGAAGCCTCTGGTCATCTAGATTGTGATGAAGCTATGAATGAAGAATATCGTTCCTTATTGGCGAATGATACTTGGGACCTTGTTCCTCTTCCAAAATGAAGGAAAATTGTCAGATGTAGATGGGTGTACAAAAATTTTTTTGGACTAGATGGAAAAGTGGATAGACATAAGGCTTGTCTTTTTGCTAAAGGATTTTAACAAGTTGAAGGAATTGACTATACTGAAACCTTCTCCCCTGTTGCCAAAATGAACTCTATCCACCTTGTTCTTTGTTGTGTAACCAACTCCAAAAATAGAAGAAAAGAGATATCAACGCCTTAGAAATAAGCCACTTAGAGGGGGAAACCTCCAATACATTACATAAATGAACAATTCTTGGATGATACAATTTACAAAACCTCCTTTCTCTATATAGGAGTCCATGGGGCCATAATGTAATCCTAGTGGGCCACAATGTAATCCTAGCCGACCTAACAATAATAATTTAAGGGCACAATAATAACAAAATGGGGGTTACAAGGGTACAATAATAACAATAAGGGAGTTACACTAACAACAATAAGGGACTATACTAGTAATATAGGGACCTAACATGCCCCTCTCCTTCAAAAAAGTGTTGTCCTCAACGCTTGAGTAGCTCTGGGTGCTTCTGTATAAAATTCTCATCCTCCCATGTAGAATCGTCAGTGGGTAAGTTCTTCCACTTGATGAGATACTCTGAAATTGATCGATTCCGTAGTTGTCGAGTTCTTGTTTCCGTGACCGCTTGAGGTTCCAATATGATTTTTCCTTCCTCATCAAGTTCTGGAAATATTGTTTGAACTGGAAGATTTTCACCTATAACCTTCTTTAAGCATGAAACATGGAAAATTGGATGCACTCACGAAGAAGCAGGAAGCTCCAATTTGTATGCCATAGTACCAATATTTTGCAACACCTTGTAAGGACCATAGTACTTTGGCGATAATTTATTATCCTTCTTAGCTTGCTTGAGGGACATTTGTTTATATGGTTGTAGCCGTAAAAATACCCAATCTCCTATACCAAAACTTCTCTCGCTGCGATGTTGATCTGCCTGTTGTTTCATTCGATTTTGTGCCAAATTCGGGTTATCCTTTAAGAGTTGGAGAACTTCTTGCTGATGCTCGATGTGATCTTCCACTGCTTGAACCTTCGAATTTTCCCTTAAAGATGATGTGATGGATGGTGGATGATATCCATAAAGTGCCATAAATGGGGTCATTTTTGCTGCGGTATGGAAGGAAGTGTTATACCACCATTCAGCGAGAGGTAACCACTTGACCCATTGTGTTTTTTTATCAGATACAAAACAACGAAGATATCCTTCCAAACATTTATTTACTATCTCAGTTTGACCATCAGATTGAGGATGATAGGATGAGCTATGAGCTAATTGAGTACCCAAACAAGAAAATAACTCCGTCCAAAAATTTCCGGTAAAAATGGGATCTCTGTCGCTCACAATAACCCTTGGGCTTCCATGTAGCTTTTGAATTTTGTCCATAAATGTAGTAGCAACTGTACTTGCTTTAAATGGATGAGGTAATGCACAAAAGTGTGCATACTTGGTAAGTCTATCAACTACCACCATGATGACACTCTTTCCTTCGGACTTAGGTAAACCTGTGATAAAATCCATTGAAATCTCCTCTCAACGTTGACTTGGAATGGATAAAGGTTGTAGAAGTCCCGGGGTCTTAATTGTTTCCACTTTATTCTGCTGGCAAACCAAACATTCCGCCACAAACTTTTGAATATGAGATTTAAGGCCATCCCAAAAAAATTCTTTCTTCACCCTGTGGTAAGTTTTTAAAAATCCTGAGTGTCCTCCTAAAGGAGAAGTGTGCAATTCCAGAAGAATATTTTGTTTCAGTTGGGAATTCTTACAAAGATATAAGCGATCTTTGTACCATAAGGAATCATTTTTCCAACTAAATTTATCAGATGTACTAGGATCTTGCTGCAACTTTTGAATGAGTGTCCATACATTTTTGTCCTTCTTCCATTCATCTCTTGCTTCAGTTATCCAATCTGGTTGGATAATAGAAATGGCACAAAGCAATGCTTCCACCTCTTCATTCTTTCATGAGAGTGCATCTGCAACAACATTAAGCTTTCCTTTTTTGTAGATTATTTCAAAGTCATAACCCAACATCTTTGTGACCCATTTTTGCTGCTCTTCTGAAGATGGTCTTTGTTCCAAAAAGTGTTTAAGACTATCATGATCAGTTTTTACCTTGAAGTGTCTTCCCATTAGGTAAGTTCGCCATTTCTTTAGTGCATGCAGTATTGCTAACATTTCCTTCTCATAAATAGGTTTCTGTAAATACTTTCCTTTGATTGGACGACTTTCAAAAGCAATGGGTCTTCCTTCTTGCATTAAACAACACCAATTCCATTTCCTGAGGCATCACATTCCACAATAAAGGTTTTTGTGAAGTCTGGCATAGCTAAGACCGGTGCTAGGCACATTGCCTCTTTAAGATGTTCAAAGGCCTTAGTTGCTTCAGGAGTCCATGAAAATGCACATTTCTTCAATAATGTTGTTAGAGGTGCTGCTATTCTCCCATAATTCTTAACAAACTTGCGATAATACCCTGTTAACCCGAGAAATCCTCGCAACTGCTTTATGCTTGTGGGGACTTTCCATTCCTTAATGGCTTTAATTTTGTTAGGGTCTACCTTAACACGCTCGTGAGATACAATATGACCCAGATATTCCACCTCTTGTACTCCAAAGAAACATTTGGATGTTTTTGCATATAATTGTTTCTCCTGCAATAGTTTGAGCACCATATCAACATGTTCAACATGATCCTTCCAAGACCTGTTGTAGATTAGTATATCATCAAAAAATACTAGCACAAATTTTCTAAGGAAGGGTTTGAAAATGCAATTCATCAACCCTTGAAATGTAGAAGGTGCATTGGTAAGGCCAAAAGGCATGACCAAAAATTCATAATGACCCTCATGAGTTCGAAATGCTGTTTTTGGAATATCTTCAGTCTTCATTCTAATTTGATGATATCCTCAACGAAGATCCAACTTGGTAAAATAAATTGCTCCATGTAATTCATCCAATAATTCATCAATCACAGGAATGGGAAATTTATCTTTAATGGTGACCTTATTGAGCTCCCTATAATCCGGACACATTCGCCATGATCCATCCTTCTTGTGTACCAATACTACAGGAGCAGAGAAAGAACTTTGACTAGGTTGAATTATACCGCCTCTAACATTTCTGCAATCATACGTTCAATTTCGCTCTTTTGGAAGTAAGGATATCTATAAGGCCTGATGTTTGGAGGAACACTTCCTGGAATCAAATGAATAGCATGATCATGATCACGAATAGGTGGAGTCCTTTGGGAGTTTCAAACACCTTGGAATGATTGTCCAAGACTTGTTGGAGATCTGCAGAAATAGATGATTTTGATGTCGGAACTTCTAGTGAGCATAATTGTGAAATTACGCCTCATTGTTCTTTATTTAGAAGCTTTGTCATGACATTAGAGCTTATTATCCTTCCTGGCTTCCCTTCAATACCCCGTAATTCGACTTCCTTTCCTTCTAAAAAAAAATTCAAGAAAAGTTCTTGAAAATTAAAAGCTACCGTCCCCAAAGATTGTAACCATTGTACTCCTAGTACAACATCAGCACCTCCCATAGGAATGGAAAGCATTGGACTAGTCAATACATATTCCCCCATGGTTAGCTTGATATTATGGCATTTTTTAGAGCAATTTATAGTTCCTCCATTTGCAACCATCACTTGACATTCTGGTGCTGGGTATAGGAAACAATTTAATTCCTTGGCTACCTTACAATGAATAAAATTATGGGTGCTACTGAATCAATCAACACTATTACCTTTTTCTTCTTGATATGTCCTTCTATCTTGAGAGTTTGAGGAGTGGTAATTCCTGCCAGTGCATTACACGATATGGTTGGATTCATTTCTTCCCCTTCTATGGTTGGTTCCTGGTGTATATCCTCTTCTTGTTCATTTTCTTCTTCCTCTTCACAATCTATGTAAAATAATTTCTTCTCAGCAAACTTATGACCTTTAGTGTATTTTCTATCACAACTGTAGCAAAGCCCTTTTGCTCTTTTTTCTTCCAATTGTTGTGGTTTCAACCTTCTAGGTTGTGGAAATTGAGGTGTAGCAACACTTCCTTCTTTATAGAAGTGAGTGGTAGGCTTCCTTGTCGCCATAATTTTACATTCAATTTTTCTTGCCAACCTGAATGCCTTCTCTAATGAATCAGGTTCCAAAATGTGAACTTCATGTTAGATGTTATCCTTTAAAGTTCCTATGAAGAGATCAATCCCGTGTTCCTTTGGAATATTAGTTACCCTTATATTCAATTTTTGGAAGTCCTCAATGTGCTCCCCCACTAAGCCCTTTTGTTTGAGATTTATCAATTGGCTAAAGAAGGTGTTGCTCTTTGTATCCTCATAATATGCTATCATTTCCTCCATAAAAATTGACCCAAGTGACAATTTTTTTATGGGAGCAAAGCCATCGATACCATACAAATGTATTTTTTTATAAATGTAAGGTTGCAATGCGTACCTTTTGTGTGTTTTGCACATTATGGAGATCAAAATATTGCTCCATTTGTGGTATCCATGTTACAGGATCCTTTCCATAAAACTTCCTCATCTCCATTTTTGGAATATGGTGGTTCTTCCTGCCAACATTAGAGTTTATGAAATCACGATTAACATTTATTTTGTTCTCATCATGAATTTCTTCTACTATCTTTTCACCATTATGAAACATTTCTTGTATCAACTTTTTCAAACCTTCCATGTCTGCTTTTAGATCATTCTTCATGTTTTCCATGTTGTCTTTCATGTCATCCATCTTATATTCCATGCTAGCTTCCATGCAATTCATCTTAGCTTCCACGCCTTTCTTCAAAACTTCCATTTCATTTTTTGTTGCTCTTTGCGAGAGCGAAATTTGGTGCACTTGCTCTTGTAATTTTGATAGATCATGTTGCAATTCTTCATCTTCATGAGTCATAGTAGAGCCTTATGAAGACTTAATGGGTGTTGAATTATTTTTACGGGGCATATTTTAGAACCCAATACTAATATCTATTCTACAATATGCCCTTGGAATCAACTCAAATTGATTCTTCAAACAAGACTTATGCAATTCGGAAAAAAATACACACCTTTTTCTTTCTTTTGAGGAGCTCGATATTGAAATTGGATTATCTCTCTGATTGCAGCACTTCAATATTTGAATTTTTGTACCGACGTAGCCCTCTGAATTCTCTTTCGAATGCCACAAGTTTGACCTGATTTGGATTGTCCAAGACAAAGTTGTGTCCAATCTCCCACAATGACCTAATTATGGATTGGTTTAGTAGAGCGAACTTGTACGACTTGCCACGTGTCACTGTTTCATCCTTCGGCTTTGAAATTGACAGCCACGAAACTAAAGTCTGTGTAATTGCGACCACTTTTTATGGCACTTAAATCTGATGCTCAGAGAGAGAGTTATGAATCTTTTCCCATGATCACCTCTTTGAGATGAAATTCGGGAGCCTGAAAAAGCACTACCTTCCACAGATCATATCTCCGAAAATATTGCGAACCAAGCTCTTAAATTTTTTGACGAGTTTCCTCAGGGTTTTAGCTTCACAACTTACAAATTTCAGATTCTGAACCTTCGTAGAAAAAAAGTTATAGCGAAAATTCCACGATGACCTATTTGAAGCCAGTGTAAACCTAGAATCCAAACCTACGATGCCAAATGTTGTGTATGGCTGAAAAATAGAAAGAAAATAGATATCAACGCCTTAGAAATAAGCCACTTGACCCGGGAAACCTCAATACATTACATAAATGAACAATTCTTGGATGATACAATTTACAAAACCTCCTTTCTATATATAGGAGTCCATGGGGCCATAATGTAATCCTAGTGGGGCCACAATGTAATCCTAGCCGACCTAACAATAACAATTTAAGGGCACAATAATAACAATATGGGGGTTACAAGGATACAATAATAACAATAAGGGGGTTACACTAACAACAATAAGGGACTATACTAGTAATATAGGGACCTAACATTCTTTCCCTTGCTTCCTCCTTTAAATGGGAAGTCCATCGGATGGATGTTAAATCTGCCTTCTTACATGGAGATTTGCATGAAGAAATTTACATGGAACAACCCCCTGGCTTTATCCAAAATGACTCTAGCCTTGTTTGTCGCCTTAGGAAATCTCTCTATGGTCTCAAACAAGCTCCTCGGGCTTGGTATGCCAAAATGGATAGATTTTCTATTAGATAATGGCTTTTCTAGGTGTCATTCTAACAACAATGTCTACACCAAGAAAGTGGGTAAGTCCTTCACCATCCTTGTTCTTTATGTTGATGATCTTATCTTTATTGGTAGTGATCCAAACCATATAAACCATGTGAAGTCTAGCCTCAAAAAGAGGTTTGAAATGACAGAGTTAGGACACTTGCATTATTTCATTGGTCTTCAAGTCTTGCAATCCAAGGAAGGCATTGCCCTCTCTCAGTCAAAGTATGCCTATGATCTTCTTCACCACTTTCACATGGAAGATTGTAAGCCAGCCCCTTCTCCCTTTTAGTCTGGAGTCAAGCTTTCAGTCACTTGTACTACTCCTGAAGTTGATGCTACCTTATATCGTCAAATTTTTGGTAAACTTCTGTATCTAACCCATACCCGTCCTGACCTTTCCTTTTCCGTTGGTCTTGTCGCTCAGTTTATGCACCAACCTCATGAAAGTCACTGGAAAGCAGCTAAAATAATACTTTGATATATTCAAGGTACATTTTAGTTCGAGTTTCATTACAGTGTAGGAGCATCTCCATTGTTGATTGGTTTCACTGATTTTGATTGGGCTGGTGACCTTGATGATTGAAAGTCTACTGAAGGATATGTATTCACTCTTGGTTCAGGACCTATTACTTGGTCTTGTGAGAAACAAAGTGCCATCTCTCTATCTTCAGCAGAAGCAGAGTATCATGGTGCAATTGAAGCCAACAAGATGTGGCTTCATCAGATACTGTACTGTCTGAATTTGGTCTTCATCAGCAGCATACAACTACACTTCAGTGTGATAATCAAAGTGTCATTCAGCTATGTAAAGATCCAGTTCAGTATCAGCGTATGAAACACATTGAACTCCACATACACTTCATCAGAAAGCTCATTCATGATCGTGTTCTTGAAGTGCATTACTGTCCAACCAATGATCAAGTAGTCGATATCTTTACGAAGGCTCTCACGAAAGCAAAGTTTACCAAACTTCGATCCATGCTTGGAGTTCAGGAAAGTTGTCATTAAGGGGGGATAGGCTCTAATGCCTCCTTCCTTCTCCTATTATGTCACTTTTGTAAATCCTTCAATCTTATCCCAATTTGTTCTTAAGGGGGGATGTTAGGATATTTCGATACATAGGAAATAGGCTCCTTTTGTGTCACCTTTTTAAATCCTTCAATCCTATCCCAAGTTGTTCTTAAGGGGGGATGTTAGGATATTACAACACATAGGAAATAGTTAAGAATAACTTATTTTATTGTAGAGTTAGGTAAAGTGTGTTTCTTTACCATGTACATTTGTAACTTATAATCCAACGATCACAAATTGTAGTGATACGATGGTTATCTCTCACCTCGGTATTAACGACACTTGATTTGTGGCTTAACACCCGATTGGTCCATGATCTCTATTTAAAGAGCATGGAGGGTCATTTGTCCGGTAACCGTTTATGATAGAAACATATGTAACTTTTCTTTTTATATTAATAAATTTCCTGAAGTAGCCGCATTGGCTCAGGCCATGGAATGTTTCCCTCCTCGAGGGTTTTAACCACGTGGTTATACTGGTGTACTGATTTGTGATTTGTTTGTGAGCGATGACCTTTGGTTCTTGATCTATGCAACTTACCCTGTAAATTCATACAATAAAACATCAAAAAACTCATGAGAATATCAGTTCTGGAAGTAGAATGTCACTATATATTATTGATAATGGACAAAAACATACAAGCAGTAATTTTGGTGCATATACTCCAACCCCTTATAACTCTACAAATATCTCATTTATAGAGTGATGACTCATACAAATGATTTTTCACCTTTCTAGCTTCTAATTCCCACCTTAGAGACCTATAGCAAACATGATTCCATCACTTGGAGACTTCCTAGGGATATTTTTGTTTTATAGAGTTTGAATACAAAAATTACTCTTCTTTCATTAATAGTTCAACAAATCCATTCAATAAACCTTATCAACTTCAACCAAATAATTTTATGAGTGTAATAGAGTTCTTGTGTGTCATTATGCCACATGGATGTTGATTTGAACTTCCTCCAAGTTGAATTTTTACAAATTTTTCACAAATCTGGTTAGTGAAAATTCTGAAAAATAGGCTTCAAAGATGAGTGTATAATTTCCAAACTCTGATGGCTTTGCAGAAAATGAGAGAGTTTTTTGTAGATGGACCTGTACAGAAGACAAACCACTTTCATATTTCTAAAATCATTTTTCATTTGGTAAGAAATAAAAATTTAAGTTGACTGCTAAAACATCCATGTACATAAATTTCGTAGCAAACTCCAAAATCCACATTTTGCATAACCTTTGACCTTTCTAACTGTTGGAGGATATTCGTTGGGGCTAATGAGCTAAATGCAATTTTTTCCCTCCTTTTTTCTCAATAAAACTAAATTTAAAGGAAAAAGAGCATCTTTATAATTTTCGTAGAGTTTTTCAACCTTCAAGCCTCAAGCGCGCTATGCAACTACCTGATTATGAAGAAAATTCCAAATTCTCCCTTTTTCTTCAAAATTTCACCTGTATGTCTAAAAATTGATATGATGAAGTATGATCATGAAAACTTGCCTCTTACCCTCTTCAAAAAACATCATTTTCACCTTTAGCAAGTTTATTTATCAATAAATGACTGAGTTTTTTTTCTTCTGAAAAATAGGGTTCAGACATGAGCTCTGATCTCTCTATCTGTGATAGTTATTGAAAAATTGAAAGAGGTTATTTGTAGGTCAGTATGTTCAGAAGAAAAACCTCTCTTGGTGTTTTGAAAACCATCTCCAGTTGTCCAGAATCAGCATTCTAAAAACATGTATAAAACAGGAAGATTCTACATTCTGAAAATAGAGCTGAAAGACATCTCTAAATATGAAAATTCGTAGCACCTTTGAAAAAATTGAAAGAGGTTAGTTTTACTTGATATTTTCTATACAATAACCTCTCTCAGGTTCTTAAAATAATTCTCTGTTTGCCCATAAACTGCTCTTGAAGTTGGCTTCTCAAAATTTAAAAAAACAGGGAAATCCTCATATTCGCTATGAAATTATCAGCTAGTTTCATAGCGAAATCTGCCTATTTCTTTGAATTCGCTACGAAACTATGTTTAACTGGAAATTGGAAGATGATTTTGATTTAAAGGTGTGGGAATGAAAACTAAAGGACATGAGGTAGACTTGACTAATATGACAAGGCTCTAGGTGGTTTTAGACTTAAGGTAGACATCGCCATATGCAATGTTTTCAAGAATGTCATGAAAATGACTATGAGACAACATCACCTAAGTGAATGACCCGATCCATCAAAAATTAAAAAATTATGTCTGATAAAATCTCCCCACAGGATAATATTATTCCTTAATGGTGTCTCAGAAATAATTCCAAGTGGGTACAGTCGAGAACAGAGAGGGTTCCCCCTTGTCTTTTTTGTCACAATAGGTTTCCTACCAGTCCTTGACATGGGGGCAGCTTTGAGGAGTGAAAAAATAATCTTCTCCCAATCGAAAAAAGTGAGAAATATCCTTCCAATAGATTCATCCATCTATCTACATTGTCTGCATCTATTTGGCCATCAAATATGGGAATGTCAAATTTTAATTGTACCTTAAAAGGGGTTGCACCTCCAGAGTGGTTGCTGAATGCAGATGCGCTGCTAGTGGGTAGTCGTTGAAGGATGTGGGCAAAGTTATCCATCATTGTGTTCCTTTATTTTTTGAGGGCCTCCTCAAGCAATATTTTGATACGATGTTCTGCTCCCCCGTATTTCTTTTCATCCTCCATGGGCGGTCGTCGGAGTTCGCAAGGCTGATCTTGCAAAGGTTCAACCAGATCGAGCCCTAACTCCTTATACCTCAACCTTGTTGGAGACATGAAAAGAAGGATTGCGAAAGAGCAGAGCGCTCTAATACAACTGATCTGAATTTATGTAGGAACACAACATAATACACATATAACTATAAATACAAACATGCAACTGAAATAACACTTCATTTCATTAATATCAAAGAACTGAAATGTGTTTATAGATAAAATGGAAATAAATTAGCTAAGGCGCTGGAAGTGTATATCTGAGAAGAGATGTGGCAGTTATAGGAATCTGAACATTGTGTTACAACGAGGCTTGAAGGTTTATATATTATTGAGAAACAATAGAAAACCATAAGCATCTAAAAACCTAACCCTAAGAGATGAAACACCAGACTATGGGCCCTGTCGGGGTAAATTGGTACATCAATTTCTCAGGGTCGTAACTTTGACATAATATATCCATTTGACGCACATGATACATCATTAGAAAGATCTATCTAAGGAATAAAACTACTGACAATGAATATCGAGTCTAAAGACTCGATATTCATCAAAGGTTTCATGCCTAAAAAATGTCGTTTAGGGCCTTAAAATGGTTCCGGAAGTTCAAGGCTTGAAAAACTGCCAAAAATAGTAAATTGTGCTACAATTAAGAAAACTGAAAAACTGAAAGAAACAATGGTGGAGGTATAAGTGGAATAGGTAGGTGGCCACCAATATGCACCTTGATTATGTAAGTAGTTCAAGAATTTTGTTATGAAGAAGTTTCGTAGGATTATATGGGAAAAGAGTTGGGTAGAAAGAAAAAGTACTATGTTCGGGACTTCAACCCCACTTGTGATCTCCAACAAAAAGAGTACATTGGCATTGACATTCAGCCGAGAGAAAATATTCTTATTTCTTAATTAAGAACTAACTCACATCAAATTCAATGTCAAAACGAAACCGTGGAAGATACCTAAAGAAGCTCGGGAAGAACATGTGTGTACTTTTTGCACTATGGGGCAATGGAATCACAAAAGCATTTCATTTTGGAATGTGATTTGAATAAAAAAACGATTAAATTGCAAAAGGCAAAAAACAAGGAGATTAGTAGTCCCATACAAGAAAGTTAAAATATAATTAATTAATTCATTCAAAAATAATGTTTAATTATCACTTAAAATATTCCTCTTTGATGTGTATTTGCTTAAAATATTCTTTTTTATCTATATTTTCTTAAATAAATCCTTCTTTATCTGTATTTTCTACACTCACATGGAGAAATTTAATAATCATTGGTAAAAAAATGAAAATGAAAATTTGACTCACCTGAACTACAAAATGTATTACGATCACAACGTATAGTGATTCGACGGAGCAATTCACGATGTATAGCGCTTGCATTTAAATTTCTGATTGATTTTTCTAAATCTTTTCCCATCCGACTTCCTTTTGACGCATTGCTTACATTTATATGCGGGTAGCTGCATTTTCCAGCCAACCTTTTGTTCTCTCTCTTCGTTTTCATCGTGATCAGGTCTGCTCTGCATTTCGAAGGCCACGTTCAAATTGCATTCCATGTGCTTTAACTACGTATTTTTAGGAATTATTTCCTGAGCATAGATGGAGACGATACCTAGGTCCAGACGGATTTCCTATGGTTTGATCATTTCGAATATATTTATGTGTAGGAAGACTGCAAAAATGAATTCCTTTTCATTACATAGCTAAAGATGTTACATATACTAAGAAGTATTTAGCATTGTTGGATCATTTTGATCATGGTTACTTTTAAACAAATCCATAAAATAAATCAGAAATTAATTTTGGTTGGATTATGAAAATTTCTAGCAAAATTTTCTGAAAATTTAGGTTCTAGGTGTTAAAATTCAGAATTTTGAGTGCCTAGAGAATTTTTGAAAAATTCCAAGAGAAATTTATGAAAATGTGGGTGATAGCTGTCAAATTTCAAGATACTTCAAGATTTTTAGTGTCCCTGAATTTTTTTAATAGTACTGAATCCATTTTCACCATCAACAAAAAAAAATTGATTTAAAAGCTCTTATTACTTTAATATTTGATTTTTTTTAATTGATTCCAGAGAAAAAGAACTATCATCCAACTTGTTAGGTCAATACTAATAATATGAAAATATAATACAATACATAAAATCCTTCACAACTCTAGGCCAACAATAAAAACTATAGAAGATATGGTACCATTGCATCTTGGCTCGATCCAAGGCTGCCATGGTTCTTAAGAAAGAAAAATATATATATATTTTTAATATCCACTGAGCTAAAAATAACCAATCTTTATGCAAAAGACACTTAACCTAAAAATTATAAGAAAACCCTCATAGAACACGCATCCTTAAAATCTTGAAAATATTTTTTTCTTGCGACATATCAGCGGAGATAATAAGTTGTTCGCAATATTCCACAATTTAACCTCCATGCAAGAAATCTTTGAAATCTACAACTTCAAATCTTCAAAAAATATCTGCAATATCAACTGCTCAATTTTTCAGCTTTTTCTGAAAAATAAATATAATCAAAATGGGTAGCCTATCAATTG